>OZ024743.1:123789841-123907341 GCA_964016885.1 Eledone cirrhosa
TTCCATGATTTGCTCCTGTATCATGGGCAAATTCATTTCATGTCCAGTTCTATGAGGGTCTTATACTTCTCCGTGGCTTCTTTGTATACACTGATTCTGCCTCTTTGGTTGTAGCCAGAGAACTGCATGCGGTTGATGAAGTGTTGGATGTGTCTTTCCATTTCTGTTGGGTCGCACATGCGGGAACGTTCTTCATCACTCGTACCAAATCTGCGATCAGAATATTAAACTTAGCACTACTGGACATTGCTGAGTTTTTGAGTATCGGGTATTTGGAGGCCATGGGTTTAGCGGAGAGTGAGTGGAGAATTTGGGCCCTCTCGTCGATAGTGTTAATCCAGAGTTCCGTGTCTAATATAGGTAGTCTATTGCTAGGGTGTTTGGAAGGGTAGTCAATAGTTACAGTTATACTCTGGTATATTGAGTTAGATATCTGCTGGATGCTTTCCATCGTGCTATATTCTAAATCATGTTCGTTAGTACTCTCTTGTGGGGGTGTCCTTATTACTATATTAATATCGTCTACGTAACGAGAGTACATTATGAGGTTTATGGAGCTCTCTTCAAGGAGATCTTTGAGTCTCTTTTCCCACCATACCATGAAAAGTTTGGCAACATCACCAGCTATGCTGACGCCAATGGATGCTCCCTCATTTTGGGTGTAGATCTACAAGAAGAAGAAGAAGAAGAAGAATGAAAGGTAAAGTTGACTTCGGCGGAATTTGAACTCTTAATGTAAAGAGCCATAAGAAATACCACATGGCCATAAGAGCCATAAGAAATACCATCCGGCACTTTGCCAATTCTGCCAAACCATTCAGAACCCTTTTATTATATTAAAGTAGAAAAAAAAACAATGGAGACATTTGATATATTTTCCTACGCTTACTGAAAGGAAATTAACTCGTAAAATATAAACTGTGTCCAATTAATTGATTTATTTATTTAAACGATTTTCTTATCCTTTTTTTTTTTTTCATGAGATATATAGGGAAATAAAAAAATTATATATATATTTATTTATTTATTTATTTTTAAGTCACACAAATCAACAATTTCATATTTATTTGTATATTCCAGTACAGCTGTTTTATTGCTCTAAGTTTTAACCACAGTAATTAGTATTTTTTGCATATACACACTCTTATATTTTGACTGTGTACGTGTGTGTGTGATAGAGAGAGTGCGGATATATATATAAATAATAACAGATTAAAGTTTAAGTAATAATCGGTGCTTTCACCCTTAACGGGAACTTCTGATATTATTATTATTACTATATATATATATTTGATATAGAAATTCTTCTACAGGACTAGAACTGTTTCATTCGGGAGAAATCATCAGGGCTTCCTGATGATTTCTTCCGAATGAAACAGTTCTAGTCCTGTAGAAGAATTTCTAAATATTTATACTCTGCTAAGTATCGAGTACCTTATTTATAGTAGTTACCCCCGATTGAACCCGACACACACACACACACACACACACACACACACACACACACACACACGCACACACATATATATATATATATATATGAAAAAGTAAGTCCTTCATCAGTGACCCTCCAACCGTCCCAGGCATTTCATCGCATTAAGGGCCATATATAAAAGAATAGAGGTGTAACACACGAGTTATGATATATAGGTAAACGGAAAAGAAAATGCTGACAAATTGTTCCCAGTGAAAAGTAGTTTAATTAGGAATAAGTAAAAATTAGTAATAGTATTGGTTAGTATTCAGTTTTGGTTTTAAGTTTTACCGGTTGCGCATTTCTAATGCTTTTCAAAAATAATTTTGAGATAGAGCGCCCGTGATGTTTGCTCTAATCTGATTAAAGCAAACATCACGGACGCTCTATCTCAAAATTATTTTTGAAAAGCATTAGAAATGCGCAACCGGTAAAACTTAAAACCAAAACTGAATACTAACCAATACTATTACTAATTTTTACTTATTCCTAATTAAACTATTTTTCACTGGGAACAATTTGTCAGCATTTTCTTTTCCGTTTACCTATATATATATATATATATATATATATATATATATATATATATATATATATATATATATATATATATATATATATATATATATATATATATATATATATATATATATATATATATATATATATATATATATATATATATATATATATATATATATATATATATATATATATATATATATATATAAATATATATATATATATATATATATAATAAATGGCAACATGAATGGACCTGTTATTTTTATCTAAAGAGATTTTTTTCCAATTCCAACCCGCCGCCCGTCCCTTCAATCTATCTTATTTCTCCTTCTTACTTTTGATGAAGGACTAGCGTCTTCCTTCTATTTCAAGCGTTAACCTAATATTTTCCTTCCATATATTGTACCGATTGTGTTGTTATTTCAGTTTACCTTTTACATACATACATACACACACACACACACACACACATATATATATATATATATATATATATATATATATACATAATCCAAGATGTGAAAGTGAACAGGTTTAAATTAACTTCGTTTATTCATATTCAATATGAATTAAACGAAGTTAATTTTAACCTGTTGACTTACACTTTTTGGTTTAAATTACTCCGGAGGACGAAACAGACTCACCTGCACATTTCTTTGAGTGCTCTAACCTGTGTCGGTAAGCAACTAACACATATTCAAATATATATATGTGTGTGTGTGTGTATACAGAGAGAGAGAGAAAGAAAGAGAGAGAGGGGGGAGGCAGGTGATATTTTTTTTACTGTTTTTACTCATTTTTCTACAGCCATATCTTTGATATAGTCGTGCAGCTCAATTTCGAATCTACACCAGAGCCATGTTACTGAAGTAGACTATATTGACCCTAGTACGCTTTTTCGACTTCGAATGGATGAAAGGCAAATTGACCTGGTGGGATTTGAACTCAGCGGGTTGAGACCGGAACGAATGCCGCAAAGCATTCTATCCGACGTTCTAACGATTATGCCAATTCGCCGCTTTACCATTCTATGACAACTGTTTATTACGACTGAAAACTTTGAATAAAATCTTTTTTTACATCTTTCATAATATACATACTACGTAAAGGGGTTGTAGTTGCTGCATATTGTAGTTGGTGTATATTGTTTAATGTCTATTCTGATACAGCTGTAGCTTGAAAGACTCCGTCTCCCCCATACTCATATGGGTTAGAGGCTGGCATATATGGACCATGTCTGAGGTAGGAAATATGGATGATGTCTTAGTTCTAATATAGACATTTAGTTCATGATTGGCTTTGTTTTTACGAATGATTTTTTTTACGAGTTTGGAATCTGATGGTCTTATCCACCAGATGTTTTGTCTGATGTTGGCTTTGTTTTCTGGGTGTATTATTTAGGTATAGGGCGGTGGATTGGCAGTATTGGTAGAGGATCAGACACCATGCTTTCCGGCATAGTTACGTCCCTTTACGATCTGAGTTCAAATCCCGCCGAGGTTGACTTTGCCTTTCATCCTTACGGGGTCGATAAAATAAAGTACCAGTAATACACTGGGTAATTGCTGGCCTTGTGCCTATAGTAGAAACAATTATTTACGTATAGGGCATTTGGTGATTGCTCTGTGTTTGTTCTGGATGTGTCAGCATTCGGATTTGTGTGTTGGACGGTCCTACTTGTTTGTTTGCATATATATATATATTTGTAAATAGTATATATATGAGTAATGTATGTATATTTAGGGTAGTTATTGATGGTGAGTAAACTGATTGGAGTTTATATATCTCGGTCACAAACTATCATCAAACAACAATGGAATGGTTGCTGCGCAGTATCGCATCGCTCTAGGTTGGGCAGCTTTCAACAAGAACAAAGAAGTACTAACATCAAAACAAGTTTCCTATCATTTAAAAGCTAAGATCTTCGATACTTACATCCTACCAGTTGTGTTATATGGTCTTGAATGTGTTAATTGGATGACAAGGTCACTTCAGAAGCTCTCTACATTCCAGAACCACATCATGAGACTTGTGTCTGACAAGCGACTCAGTGACCGTATCTGTATCAGTGAGCTGAGCTGCTCTGCAGTACCAGACTTAGACCAATTACATCAATTGTCAAGTCAAGAGTACTGAAACTATATGGTCAGATAAAAAGATCAACTCGTGGTGTGAATAGGTTATGCTTGGAAGGCTGGTCAGAGAAGCAGAAGCCGGCAGCCAAAACAATGGCTTGATAATGTCAACCTATGGACTGGACTTGATCTTTGCTCTTTAAACTCTGCTGTTGGTGATCGAACTTTGTGGAGAAAAATATCTCATGTTGATGCGCAGTCTGCAACTGTCGGAGTTTCGCGTCAAAGTAGTAATAAGTAAGTAGTAAATTGATTGGAGCAATAACGTATATATATATACGGGGAGTGCAGTTACCTCCTATCACATTTCACTCACAAAGCATTGCTGAATCCTAGATTCTAATAGAAATCGCTTGCCCAATTTGCCATGCAAAGGACTGAAACTGAAAAATGTGATCATGTATTTTAAATAATAATGTATGTATTAAAATATATATAAATATTTTTGCCATGAAAGTATTCGAAATAGTCTCAGTTGTGCTGTGTAAATATGTATACAAATATACTGAGAAACACAGCCTCTACTTGAAGATATCAAAATAGATATCTAATCAAAATTACCCCAGGTATTAATTAATGCTTCGTATGTCAGTAGCGATGAAACGAGAAAGGAAAATTGTACGAACATGTTGGTATTCTATATAGACAGAATCAAATGAGCTGAAGAAATATATAGACTAGTAGATAAAATTTATAGGTGATGGGACTTACATATATATATATATATATATATATATATATATATATATATATATATATATATATATATATATATATATGCAACAGTTCTATTTAAAGTTGTTGGGATACAACAAGTAAATATTTTTAAATA
The DNA here is from genome assembly GCA_964016885.1 of Eledone cirrhosa. Classification (NCBI taxonomy): domain Eukaryota; kingdom Metazoa; phylum Mollusca; class Cephalopoda; order Octopoda; family Eledonidae; genus Eledone; species Eledone cirrhosa. The sequence continues at coordinate 123,794,808 of OZ024743.1, forward strand.
ATATAAACAAATCACAATCCAGACAGCCTCCAAAAGTAATGGTTGCATTTTAAAAGGGTACGTCAAAGCTATTTGTAAAACTGTTATATATTATATTTTGTCTGATGAAGGCATACCATAATTTAATGTGGTATCTCTGAAATATGTATAATGAAATAAATATGGTTTTATAAATATAGTTTCCATTTATTAATATCGTATATATATATATATATATATATATATATATATATATATATATATATATATATATATATATATATATATATATATATGTGTGTGTGTGTGTGTGTGTGTGTGTATATATATTGTTATACTTTAGGAGGGTCATGCTGCCAATAAAAACAGACGTACCTGTTGATTTTCACATCAATTTATTATAAATTTTGGCTGGTTGGTTGGTTCGATAACCCGAAGGTTATTTATATATTGTCAAAGCTCTTTCGTCACACATTCTGTGACCTCCTCGGTGACTAGGTTTTTATTTTGTGTCTCTACTTTGTTCTGTCCTACACCATCATGTTTTTGTGTGTTGTCTGCTTAGTTTGCGCATGCGTTACATCCGGGTGTGTGTGTGGTTTTATTTATTTATTTATGTGTTTATTTACTTATCACTAGTTGGTTGTTTGTTCTATCTCTGTGTGTCTGATTTGTTTGGTTTTTGTGTGTCTCTGCATGTCTTCTTTAGTCCTTAATTACTAGTTGTGATGTTGCTATTCCACTCATGTTTTCTGTTTTGGTTCGAGTTCGTTTCCATTTGTTGACTCTGTGATTTGTCTGAGCATTGCATCTTTTCTGTGTGTGGATATAATTTTTATCTCTATGTTCTCTAATGTGCCCCTATGTTCTATTTTGGCCTGATGGTGGAGTACTGATGAGTTTTTCCCATTCTAGAGTTCTCGCCAGTGTTCATTTATCCTTTCTCCTATGCTACGGGCTTTTTCATCTATGTATGTTATGTTCTTATTCCTACACTGTCCCTCAGCATATCTTATGCTATATACTACATTCCTAGTTTTGCAGTAAGTTTGTGGGCTTAGCTTGCAGACTATGCATTTTCTATCAGCACAGGGGGATCTTTGAAATGGTTATGTTTACTAATTAGGGTTTTTATGGGAATACCTGGTCTTTCAACTATCTTAATATTTAATTTGAGCTTATCTAGAGCCCTTCTAAATCTGTATATACACACAGATACATATATATGTGTGTATTAAACAATGAAAATAAAACAAAAGTCAGAAATAGGTAGTTAACTAGTTAATTGTTTTATAATACAATCGTTTCAGAGGGTTGATTGCTCGTGGTAAATTGATATATCGACTAGCAGGTCATGGTTATATCGCTGCCTGTTTTTAGTCGCGAAATCCCTGATTAATCTCACCGCCTTCCTCGAAATCAATGAACTATTATTTTATTTGCTATATATAGGGAGGCTGGAATATGCGAGCCCGGGTGTGCCAATCGAGGAAGAAATAGAAATATGATGTTACATGAATTAATTAAAAAGAAAGAGAGGTGGGAATAGTAGGCGGAGAATAGTTTGTAAAAGAATAATAAGGATATCATATATACATATAAACCGTATTAGATGTGACTTCCTTTTAAGAGTTATATAAGTAGTGGGTGGAACAACGTGTATGCACCACTTCAAGAAACCAATATTAAATTTGAGGAATGCATGTCCCAAATCTAATAATAGTTGCCAGTGGAAATTTTATGATATGTGATTAAATTTATATTTTGCTATTGTATTTCGTTAGTTAAAATTGAAACGAACGTAGAAATTAATGTAATGATTTGAAGTGTTGTATTTGGTTTTCACCCAAATCAGCTTATACTCCGTATTTTTCAATAAATGATTAATTGCACTCAGCTTTTACGCTCTAGATAACGAATGAGTGATATACCCACTCCTTTTCATTTACCATATATATATGAGAAACAACAACACGCGTTCGGCCAGCCCTCTCTATTATGAAAAGAAAACCTTTTTTAGGGAAAATTATTAGATTTTTCCAAATTCAAAGGTTTCTTATGAACTTTCTGTTTATTTTTAGGTTTTGCCGTCTGAAGAGCTCAGGCTATCATAATTGATAGTCCTCAGTGAAATATGTATAACGGAGTTTTAAATAAACCTGAATCAACTGAATATGGCCTCCGATCTTTTATATATATATATATATATATATATATATATATATATATATATATATATATATATATATATATATATATATAAGAACAGATTAAAGTTTAAGCAAAGAATCGAGCCCTCTTCGGATTTTAGTCTTCACGGTTTTTATTACTATGTGTGTGTGTGTGTGCGCGCGTGCACGCGCATGTCTGTGTGTGCGTGTGTGTATATGTGTTTTTCAAAATTTGAATAAGACCAACGATTAATATTATTATTATTTATTCATACACCGACGGTCGTTTCCACTCGACTAGAATATTTCATCAATTGTGGGGAAAAAAACCCCAGATATTATAAATTAAGTAACTCCGTTATAGCTGCTTTACTCTAAGCCGTATAAATGCTCTGCTACTATAACTAGTCGCTCCTGAAGAACGTAGGCTAAAAGTGTGCATTGAGCTTAACTCATCTTACCAATGAAAATAGAGAACTATTATACTATAACGAAACGATCGTATGGAAGGAAAGAGAGATTTATTTAATTTGTCTCATATAAAATAATACAACCAACTTTCCACGGAATACTATATAGTTAGCACTCCAAACACTTAATTTGGATTATACTTAGGTATATCCTAATGTTTGTTGAGTGAGATGGAGTTGGTCAGAGTATCGCTTAAAGCTTTCTCTGTTAATGTATTAAATATATATATATATCTTTATATATATATATATATATATATATATATATATATATATATATATATATATATATATATATATGTATGTATGTATATATATATATATATATATACATATATGTATATATATATATATATATATATATATATATATATATATATATATATATATATATATATATATATACATATATATATATATATATATACATATATATATATATATATATATATATATATATATATATATATATATATATACATATATATATATATATATATATATATATATATATATATATATATATATATATATATATATATATATATATATATATATATATATATATATATATATATACACTCAGAAGAGAGGGTGTGGAAGCAAAGGAGGATATGGTGCAAGAGAGGTGGGGTGGTGGCGTGGTAGGTAAGTGGTAAAGGAAGGCGAGTGTTGAGGGGCGGCGGTCGTGAGGAGAGTGGATGAAAGGACTGTGATACAGTCATGGAGCGGGTGAGGACAGCTTGGATCAGGATGGATGGATATCCACGCTGGATGAAACGGGACTGGGTTTCAAAATGACGGCCCTCGCTATAGAGCAGAGGCAGATGGCGGAAATGGGTGTTGAGATCGGAGTGTGTGTCAGTGGGTTTATAAAAGATGGGAGGGGTGAGAGTGGTTAATGGAGAAAGAGATGCCCAGAAAATACAGTGGTCGATGGAGCGGCCGTATAACTCAGGTGTAGGTCCAGTATACTGGAAGAATATTTGAGGTTCGACATAGCCGACGAACAAGTTGGCGTAGCTCGGACCCATTCTAGTTCCCATGGTTATCCCAGGTACGTGCTGGTGATACTCTCTTGAAAACGAAACACCGTTACTATTGATTAATTACCAAAATGAGCGCTAATTATAAGTAACACATTTATACACACATATACATATATATATATATATATATATATATATATATATATATATATATATATATATATATACAAACACATATACACATATATAGATATACACATATACACATATATAAATATACACATAAAAATATATGTATATATACACACATATATATATTTATATATATATTTATATATATATATATACATACATACACAGACACATACATGAAGGCGTGTAGCTGAATGGTTAGAGAATTGGATTCACAATGTTGAGGATGTTGAGGTTGTGAGTTCGATTCCTGGACCAGGCGATGCGTTATGTCCTTGAGCAAGACACTTTATTTCACGTTGCTCCTTCTACCTGGAGTTGCGACCGATAGATAGTACTAGCAACTGGAAAGACCAACGGAAACATTGTTTCCTCGGTCCGATTTGACGAAAGTCGATCGATCCATATATATATATATATATATAGTAATAATAATAAATTTGAAGACTAAAATCCAAAGAGGGCTCGTTAAGGATAAATATATATTAAATATATAAGAACCGTAGAGCAAATATTTATTAAAATAACAGATTAAAGTTTAAGCAAAGAATTGCTGCTTTCACCCTTAACGGGATCTTCTGAAACTAACAAAGTCAATCTGTGAACGCAGAAGTGAAAATTTCAAAAAACGTTGCAACCGGAGGAAGACAGGAAGACGATACTTTGGTTCGTGGAAACTTTCGTGCAAAGAACGGGAAAAAACGAATATAATACGTCATTATTTGGAGCGGTGAAAAACAATTACACGCAAAGACAAAACCATTTTTATGGTATAAAAGAAGTCGTAGACTAATATTCTATTAGGTGGTTCATAGAGACGTTCTCTTGCAATGAACGGAGAAAACGATAATACGTCATATGTGGAGCGTGGAGAACATTTGCACGCAAAGATAAAACCACGTAAATGGTATAACTGAAGTCGTAGACTAAAATTCTAACTAGGAAACCGAATGATACTCGGCTTCAGAGTTAAGAATAAAGTAAACAAAATACAGGGGTACATGGAATAAATAAATACATACACGCATCCATATACGTACATACACAAGCATACGCGAAAAACTCGCCATAGGTATACAAATACACGCACATATAAATATGTGTGTGTGTATGCGCGCGTGTATACAAATAATTAAATAAACGTATATAAATAAATAAATACGTATATAACAAGCGCACACACATACCTACATGTAAATACACATATGTTCGGAGACGTACGTCAACCAAAGCACGAAGTACACATATACACAGACCCTACATACGTACGAACCCGCATAATCACACAGACGCAAAACTCACGTATACACATAACCGAAAGCATATGTACCAGAATATATAAAAAAATATACACCATAACATATACAATCAAATATACGTACGAGAAAGTATACGTAACTTCACAAAATATACAGGTAATATATACTTACCTATACAAATAAGTAATGGTATAAACATAACATATACTTAGCTACCACATCAAGACGTAAAATATCCGCGTATAGATCGTACTATCCGTTAGGGTATAATGTGGAGCTGTAATACAGGAAAGTTTTGTGCAATTTATGTTTACAAGCCGAAATTGCCTCAGATTTTTTGTCTAAGATGTGGTCTGTGGCGTAGAGTATTTCGTAACTCTTTGTGCACCATTCATCTAACTGTAGACGAACAAATACCAAGTAAACGGAGCGTTGACAAGAACGATGGCAAATGAATCTTCGAGGTAAGCAATTTCCTCCCGAGCTGTTAGTTCACGCGGGATTCTCTGCTACACCTTTTCGTAATAATACCGAACAGCGTACTGGTGGTCACTCCTTCCTCCAAAAGCCGTACAAAGCATCTCTCTCTGTCTCTCTCTTTCTTTATATATATATATGTATATACACACATATATATATATATATATATATATATATATATATATATATATATATATATATATATATATATATATATATATATATATATATATATATATATATATATATATATATATATATATATAACGAAGGAAATGTGGTAAGGAACCAGGTGGACCATAACGCACCAAAGTACTCAATACTTAGGGTAGTAGAGTGGGTAATAGGAACAAGTAAGACCCCGACGGCTGAGCTCAAGCCGTTTCGACGGCTAATTCTGTACTGAATGAAAATTTATTCTGGTATTTAAATAGCCGAACTTATCAAGGGGTAATTCCATATATGGTCAAAGAGATAATCACCAGGATTGGTCACATCACAAGTTAGTAGTAAATCTGTGATGGCAAGTTTGTGGGGGAAGGGGTAGCTAAACCTGCCGGTAGGAGAAAAAGGGAGAGGGGGTGGAGTAGACCTATTCATGCGTTGGTAGTGCCAGCTACAGCTGGGTGTGAGGTCAAAGAGGATACTGGGGAGGGGGAGGGGGAGGAGGTCGAAACGGTAAGTAGAACAATGAAGGGTAAAACTATAAAAGGTACTGAGAGAGAAAAAAAAATAATAAATAAATAAATATAAGCAAAATCTGGTTACTAAGACTTAAGTCTCTCGCTATTGCTAGGCTAAAGAAATACATAAATAAATAAATAAACAAATAAGTGAATAAAAGAATAGATAAATAAATTTTAAAAAATATATATATATATATATATATATATATATATATATATATAATGTAGAATAAAAAAATAAATAATAAATTTTCTTTAGGCTCATTGAAAAACGCTTCCCACCACAACACCGCTACCACAACATAATTAACAAAAATACCATCAAACTCTCTTACAGCACTACACCTAACTTCGCACAAAACATCGTCTCCTCCAACAACAAAAAACTCAACCCCGATGGAAGAAACAACCTAAATAGCAGTGGAGTGCCGACCAGGAGGTGCAACTGTCCTGATAGATCCAGTTTCCCCCTCGACAACAGATGCAGAGATCGTAATGTGATCTACCAGTGCAACGTGAGCACGGACACCTCCAACAAAGCTTATATAGGATTAACCGCATGCGACTTCAAGACCCGACTATACCAACACAGACATACCTTCCGAAACCCGGCCCGGCGTCACGCCACTACACTTTCGGGTCACATATGGGACCTCAAGGACAACAACATCAACTATGATCTCACTTGGAAATTACTGTCCAGAGCCAACTCTTACACGGGAGGACGCCGTCCGTGCAATTTATGCTCGGAGGAAACATTACAAATGCTGTTTTCGACGGACCAACTCCTAAACAAGAAAGATGAACTGGTTACTGCATGTAAACACCGATTATGTAGGACTTACCTCGCCCTCAAACCCCATAATGACCCGGGGGGGGGGGGGGGTAGACTATGGCTATAACACCCCACTTGCCTATTTTGTAATGGGTAACCCCTGCTTGCCAATGGAGACGTAAGATCTTCTTTTACATTCTTTTATCGCTTCCTCTATATTTCCTCCTTCCCCCATCCCTCCCTAGTCCTTCTACCCCAGTTCCTTTTCTTTGTCGTCGTCTTTTTCTCGCCCACCCGAGGTAGCCCATCGGTCCCTTGTAGCTTCAGCACCCCCACCCCCTCCTCTATTCTATGATAGATTTGGCTGACTCCGCTTTTTATAGCAGAGGTGTGAGACTTCGGATACTCGCCCCCTTCTCCGACCGCTGTCCCTTTTTTCCGTGCCTTCTATATTTCTTAGTGGCATCTTTGCTTTAATTTCTCGTTTATCCAGTATTTCTTTCTTCTTTTTCCTTTTTTTTTTGGGGGGGGGGGGGGGGTGTTCCTGTATTAATTTTCCGTTCTTTACTTTTACTTCGTACGATCTTTCATGTAGCTTGTTTAAGACTTTTTGTTTCGTGGCGGTACCCTTAGAATTAGCACTAGTATTTTTTGCGGGACCCTGAATTATATTCTCGTACTAGTTTACTTTCTTGCACTGGGTGGTTGCTGGCCCTGTGATTGGGGTAGAAACCTTTATTATTTCGTGGTAGTTTCTTTAGTATTCTGCCCCCCCCCCCCTTTGTTGACCCGTCACCGTACGATACACGCACTTATACCTCGTATAAGAGTCCCTTTATTTCCGTCCCACCTAGTTTATTTCTATTATTATTTATTTTTTTATTCTACATTATATATATATATATATATATATATATATATATATATATATATTTTTTTTTTTTTTTTTTTTATTTATCTATTCTTTTATTCACTTATTTGTTTATTTATTTATTTATGTATTTCTTTAGCCTAGCAATAACGAGAGACTTAAGTCTTAGTAACCAGATTTTGCTTATTTTTTTTTTTTTTTTTTTTTTCTCTCTCAGTACCTTTTATAGATTTACCCTTCATTGTTCTACTTACCGTTTCGACCTCCTCCCCCTCCCCCTCCCCAGTATCCTCTTTGACCTCACACCCAGCTGTAGCTGGCACTGCCAACGCATGAATGGGTCTACTCCACCCCCTCTCCCTTTTTCTCCTACCGGCAGGTTTAGCTACCCCTTTAGCTACCCCTTCCCCCACAAACTTGCCATCACAGATTTACTACTAACTTGTGATGTGACCAATCCTGGTGATTATCTCTTTGACCATATATGGAATTACCCCTTGATAAGTTCGGCTATTTAAAAACCAGAATAAATGTTCATTCAGTACAGAATTAGCCGTCGAAACGGCTTGAGCTCAGCGGTCGGGGTCTTACTTGTTCCTATATATATATATATGTGTGTGTGTGTGTGTGTGTGTGTGTGTGTGTGTGTGTGTGTGTGTGTGTGTGTGTGTGTGTGTGTGTGTGTGTGTGTGTGTGTGTGTGTGTGTGTGTGTGTGTGTGTGTGTGTGTGTGTTATAAGAACAGATTAAAGTTTAAGCAAAGAATCGCTGTTTTCAACATTAACGGGATGTTCTGAAACTAAAAAATTTAATCTGTGAACGCAGAAGTAAATATTTCGAGAAACGTTGCAACCGAAGAAAACAGGAAGACGATATTTTGGTTCGTGAAGACGTTCCCTGGTAATGATCAGAAAAAAAGCGAGGATAATACGTCGTTATGTGTACTGAGAAGAACAATTTCATGCAAAGACAAGACCAAGTTTATGGTATAAATGGAGTCGTTAGACTAATATTCTATTTAAAATAACAGATTGATTTCCAGCCCCGGAATTTAAGAATGATGTAAATAAAATTGAAAACGAAAATGACAGAGGTTATTAAAATAGTAAAAGTAAATAGTGAAGATTTAGGCCAGTACATACGTATGCCCCGACGGACATACACATACATACGCACACATAAATACATACACACACGCGCGCGCGCGCGTATGTATAAACCTTATGCATTTCTACAGTATTTTCACCAAACTTAAGACATAGGTTACTTATGTACTCCGGATGATCATGGGCACTTTCATTTTTCCAGATATTGATTATAGGGCCTCCCGGCAGATAACCCCTTTTAACCACTTCCTTGGAGTCGACTGAAGCACTGCAGTGCGATGCAACAAAACGTCATAACTTCTGGAGTTCTCAACCGATTTTCACAAAACTTGACACATGGGCTAAGTTTGTCCTACAGATGAATGTGAACCCTCAGAATTGGCACATATTGAGTAGGGAATCCCTGGTGACAGGAACCCCCTTTTGGAAAAAGCCGATGATTTTGCTATTTAATACCCGAGCAACGCCGGGTACCTCTGCTAGTATATATATATATATATATATATATATATATATATATTATTGGAGCTACAGGTTACATACCAACCCGCCTCAACCGAAGTATAACCGAGCTTGAATTTGTGGAGAAAGAACGTCCCTCTTTTATCCATAAAATACGAATGTCGCGATACACGGAACCTTCAAAATTTGTAAAACAATCTTACAAAATAAACTCAAAATTAATAGAGAGTACTTACATACATACACACACATATACACACGCACGCACACATACATACATCCATCCATCCATAGATACATGCATGCATGCATGCATACATACATGCATACACACAATCGCACACACACACACATACACACATACATACATGCATACATACATACATTACAACCTTGCCACCAGGAAGGTGCCCGGTCAAAAAAAATATACTCGAAATTAAGAGAAAGAGATAACATACATACATACATAAATACATACATACATACATGATGGCTGCCCCCTCGTTATCGAGTATGGCCAATGCACAAGAAAAAAAAATAATAAAAATAAATAAATAAAAAATAAAATAAAATAAAGTAAAATAAAATAAAATAAAAAATAATAATAATAATAATAATAATAATAATAATAATATTGAGAAGAGGAGACCTCAAAAAGGCTACAGAAGGAATGCTAATGGCTGCGCAGGAGCAGGCCCTCAAAACGAAGTGGTTGAAGCACCATATCTACAAGGAGGAGGCTAGCCCACTGTGCAGGATCTGTGGAGAGAGAGAGGAGACTGTGGCTCACATTGTGTCCGAGTGTAAACACCTAGCCCAGACCCACTATAAGGGCTGGAGACACGATGTGATGGGCAGGGTGATCCACTGGCACCTGTGCAAAGTAAACAATCTACCACATTCTGAGAAATGGTATGAGCATAGGCCAGAGGCGGTGATGGAGAACAGTCAGGTGAAGGTGCTGTGGGATTTTAGGATACAGACGGACAAAAAACTGGAACACAATAGACCTGACCTGGTGGTTGTGGACAAAGAAAAAAGATCGTGCCTGATTGTGGATGTGGCCTGCCCGTTCGACACGAGAGTGCAAGAGAAGGAGAGGGAGAAAATTAACCGATACCAGGACCTAAAGTGGGAGGTGAAAAGGATTTGGAACTGCCATGAAGTCAAAGTGATCCCGATTGTCATAGGCGCACTGGGGACTATCTCCAAAGGTTTCCAGGGATGGTTAAAGAAAATCGGCCCCTTCACGCTTTTTGGAACGCTTCAAAAGGCATGCTTGCTTGGAACAGCAAGAACCCTCCGATACGTCCTGAATATCTGAGGCTGCAGGTAGTGGCTTGATATTCAATCCAACGGACTTTCCAGTTAACCAACATCAATGACTGAGATTCAAGGAATAACAATAACAATAATAATAATAATAATAATAATAAATAAATTAAAAAAAAATATATATATATATATATATATATATATATATATATATATATATATATATATATATATATATATATATACATACATACATATATACATACACACATACATACACATACACTCACACATATATACACACATACATTAATAACAATAATAATAATAATAATAATAATAATAATAATAGCAATAATAATAATAACGACAACAACAATAATAATATACATATTCATATATATATACACACACACGCACGCACATAAGCATATCTACACACACACACACACACACACACACACACACACACACACACACACACACACACACACACGATAGCAACTAACAGTGCTACGATCGAATGTGGCTTTTTAGCCCAGCCAATGATCTAAAATGTCTTGCACAGAGTCGGCAACCAAAACATTCACTGGGAATAGTCGGCTGTGGTTGGAGTTCGTGTACTTTTGCATGTCGCTTGAGCCCTCCTGCTGATTTACATTCTCTACCACATGTTTGGCAAGCATGATGGGTAGCATCTACAACAGCAGCCTGGTAGTCAACCACTGGTCTTACTTTATGACTGCGAAGATGACTTTCGAGTCCAGCTTTGCTTAGGCAGAGTCTCGCACAGACGCTGCATGTCAGAACCATAGGAGGACCCTCGCCGTCTGGAAGTGCAACAGCAATGCCCTTCCTCACGTCCCGCTTTACTTTCTCGTGTGCGATTCGAGATGCCTCAAAGGCAACTTTTCCCTCATATACAGTCTTTCTCCATTTATTACGAGCAGCAGCAATATTTTCCCATGTATCAGCAGAGATGTTAGCGTCTTTCAGAGAGGCTTTCAAGGAATCCTTATACCTCTTTTTTGGTTTATGTGGCGGTCGTTTTCCTTTAACCAACTCTCCATAGAAGAGTTGTTTTGGTATTCTAGAATCCTTCATCCTGGCAAGGTGACCACTCCAACGGAGTCGTTGCTTAAGCACAAGAGCTTCTATACTGTCACACATAGAGCTTTCCAAAATCTCGACATCACTGATGTGGTCCCTCCAGTGAACGCCATGGATCCGTCTGAGACACATCTGATGGAAACGCTCCAATTGCTTAAGGTGGCGTCGATATGTGACCCAGGTCTCGCAGGCATAAAGAAGACAAGAGAGTACACATGCCCTGTACACCTTTACCTTTGTCCTCCTGCATATGTCTCGCCGACCCCAGAGTCGCCTTTCTAGCTTTCCGAAAGCATCACTTGCTTTCCTAATCCTAAGTGAGATTTCACCGTCAAGGTTGCCGTATCGATTGACAGTGCTTCCCAGGTAGATAAACTGATCAACCACTCCAAGTCGTTTGCCATACACATAGATGTTTGGTTCAGTGTACTGCTTACTAGGGGCAGGTTGGTACATGACGACGGTTTTCTTGAGACTGACAGTCAAACCCAGGGCAGTGCAAGCGTCAGAAAATACATTCAAAATGTGCTGCATATCACTCTCTGTGTGCGCTACAAGATCGCAATCATCTGCATACAAGAAGTCTCTTATGACTGATGTAAATACTTTTGTCTTCGCAGCAAAGCGCCTGATGTTAAATATGCTGCCTGAAGTTCGATATCGGATGTAAACACCATGCTCGCAATTCCTGAATGCAATACAGAAAACCATTGCAAAGTATATGGCAAACAGGGTCGGTGCTGGAATATCCCCCTGTTTCACTCCATTTTTTACTGAGATAGGCTCCGACATGTTACCTCCGACATTAACCCAAGCCTTCATGTCGTCATGGAAAGACCTAACTAAAGCAAGGAACTTATCAGGGCAACCAAGTTTCTGGAGAACCTTCCATAATGCATCTCTGTTGACAGTATCGAAAGCCTTTGTCAGATCGACAAAAACCTGATACAGATCCAAGCCCTGTTCAATGCACTTCTCCTGGAGCTGTCTAGCTGAGAAGATCATATCAGTAAGCCGCGTCCAACACGAAAACCAGATTGACTTTCAGGAAGAACACAATCTGCAATGTGTGTCAGCAGACGGTCCAGAAGCACCCTACATAACACTTTCCCTACGACAGAAAGCAATGATATACCTCTGTAGTTCCCACAATCACTCATGTTACCCTTTCCCTTGTACAAGACCACCATTACTGCATCTCTCCAGTCCTCAGGCACGGATTCATTAGCCCATATCCTTCCAAACAGAGAGTGAAGATGTTGCAGGAGTCTCTCACCACCATATTGTAGGAGCTCAGCATGTATGCCATCCATACCTGGAGATCTTCCACTGTTCAGCTTCGAAATAGCCACTGCAACCTCCACAAGCGTCGGAGGTTCTGCGAGAGCTACTTTCACAGGACTTTCCGGAATGAGATTGAGGAAATCTTCACTGACGACAGACGGCTGATTCAAAAGATCATCAAAGTGCTCTCGCCACCTTCGTAGAATTCCCTGTGAGCCACGAAGAAGTTCTTTGCCATCCTTGCTGCGAATCGGTGTCACCAGAGAAGAAGATGGTCCATAAACCTCACGCAAGAGACTGTACAACAGCTTTGTGTTATTGCAATCAGACGCAGTTTGTATCTCACCAGCCTTCTCACTCCACCACTGATCCTTCATCTGAGAAAGACTCCGCCTAACACGTGATTTTACATCCCTGAGCTCCTCATGCAACGTATTCCTCTCCTGTGGTTTTGCCGTCAAGTAGCGTGACAGAGCACGCCTCTTATCAGCCAACAAGTCTTCTATATGTACATCATTCTCATTAAACCAGTCCTGATGTTTTCTCTGCACCAATCCCAGAACACGTCTGCCTACATCATAAACCGACTTTTTAAGGGTCGGCCAATCCTCACCAAGATCTGCAGCCTGCATCTCTTCTTCCAATGTCCTCTTCACATTTTTATCCTTAAGACGAGCAGCATTCAATCTTTTGGGCAGGGTAACACCAGGAGCCTGGATTTTACGTTTGGTGATTAGATTCACTCTTGCGCGTACCAGGCGGTGGTCCGTCCAGCACTCAGCTCCACGAAGAACACGAACACACTGCACATCCTGTCTGTCACGCATCCTGACTAGGACGTAGTCCAAAAGATGCCATTCCTTAGATGCAGGATGCATCCATGTGGTCTTGAATTTGTTCTTTTGTTGGAACATGGTGTTGGTAACACACAGATCCAGCTCCTCACACATCTGCAGCAAGAGCATACCATTGCTGTTACACTTTCCCACCCCATGCCTTCCGATTACATTCCATGTGTTAAAATCCCTACCCACTCTAGCATTAAAGTCACCAAGCACGATGACTTTGTCTGCCTGAGGGATATTTCTTAGAACACCTTTCAAGGCATGGTAAAAGGACAGTTTTTCTTCATCGACAGAATTCATAGTTGGAGCATACACACTCACCAGGGTAGCATATCTTCCCTTGTCCAGCGGAACTCTCATGGACATAAGACGCTCACTAATCCCTACTGGGAATTCTTCTAATTTATTCACCAGTACAGTCTTAACAGCAAATCCTACCCCAGCCTCTCTTCTGGTTCCTTCATCTCTTCCTTTCCAGAAGAATGTATATTCTCCACAAAATTCCGTAAGATGACCATCTCCAGCTAACCTCGTCTCAGATAAAGCCACGATGTCAAGATCGTAACGTCGAAGCTCCTTTGCAACAAGAGCGGTCCTTCGTTCAGGACGCTCCAAAGAATTCCTGTCAAGCAGCGTCCGTACGTTCCAGCAGCCAAGACTAAATGCCATGTTTGGCTCTATTAGAATGGCACGATGACGGGCGGGCCCAGGTTGTGATAACTTGGGGCCCCTGCCCTTATTGCCAATGATCTTTTTTGTTCCAGAACCCAAATTGGCAATTATCTCGTTTACATTGTTCTGGAACATCATTGAATTGGAAAAAAAAAAGTAATAATAATAGTAATAATAATAATAATAATAATAATAATAATAATAGTACACTATTAATAATTATTAATGCACTCGTGCAATGCCTGTGCGTGACGAATATTTTTAAAGTGAGGAAAGACTGTGCACTGAGCCAATCCCACTCTCTGAGCGACAGTAGCTACAACCCGAAAAGAAGAAAAGATCAACATCATCGGTAACTACTGAGCCGCAGGTTTTATATCGGAGTTAACCCAGTTTCCTGAGATGCCTTCTCCTAGAAGAATACCCTGACAAGGGCTAGGGGTTCTTCACTCCCAGTGGTTTAACTGCGCGATCGGGCATCCAACCCGATTATTTCTGTCCCCGCGCAAAAAAAAAAAAAAAAAAATCACTTATTGACACTTATACGTACGACATACACACACACGCATACATATGCGCGCACACAGCAACACTCATACATACAACAAACACACACACACGCTACTCTACTCACACGCACACACACACACATATATATATATATATATATATATTACCGTCATTACTGATACAAGATTACAAGATTATGTCAACTGTTGACTTTCAAGAGTTTGTATAGTTGAAGCCGATCGTATTACCGTCCAGTATTACTATAATTGCTTTACAGCATAGAGTTATGGCTCTCCACGGAGTCAACAAAAGAGAGTACCAGTGATGCGCTGGGCCAGTCGTTGGATCCGTGCCAAAAGCAGAAAAATTATTATTGTTTAATAATATATATTAGGGAGCTTATAGATAGGACAACACACGCTGTCTTTTCGTGGGGTAAGTTTTTAATTAATTTTTGTATTCTGAAACATCAAAATACAACAATTTTTTGGTCACTGGACTCGGGAATGTCACGACAGAAGTTTGTGGAAGTTACACAAATATTTTAGTATATTTTAGCCGAGCAATCCTTATTTATATTTTACATTTACTTACATCTCAATATAACATGGCTAGAATTCAAATTTTGCTAAGAGAAGAAAACGGTCAAATGAACTAGATACATCTCACTGTCCCCACCACCACAATAACGTCTACACCCTCTCCCCACCATCACATGTCATTACCATACCATACCCTATCGAGACTAAAGTCATCGACCTGTTGTCAAACTCTCTACTCTCTGTTGAATGTATATATATATATGTGTGTGTGTATGTATATGTGTGTATATACATCACTCAGTCAAACAACCAGATTTCAACCCCAACATCTACAACAACAACAACACCGGCACTAATGTTTACAGCAACAACAGCTTCAGAATGAACTGAAATGAACATTTACAACAATTACAACAACAACAACAGCGGCATCAAAACATAAAAAAAGGAAGGGAAAAGAACAAAGAAAAGGGGAAGGGGAAAAAAAAAAAGTAAGGAAAAAAAAAAAAACTCAAAAGAACAAAACACACACACACACACACACACACACACACACACAACACCATCAACTGCCACCACCACCACCACCGCCACCGCCGCCGCCATCACCATCACCAGCGACCTGGCCTTAAGAACAACATACATACATACATACATACATACATACATACATACATACATACATACATACATACATACATACATACATACATACATACATACATGATGGCAGCCACCCCGTGATCGAGTATGACTATTAAACATCAGCTTGAGTCCTGTGGGTGTTGCCAATGAATATGGTTTTTTAGTTGGTGGGTGTGCGCCATAATTGGCCTCTTGAGGTTACTTCATTTGACAAGGTCACTTTTAAGGCTCCGGCTAGCCATTCACATCATTCAAATATCATACGATATCAAGTGATGTCGGCGTGAAGGTTTTTATAATGAGGAAAGGCATTGCATTGGATCAATCCCACACACTGAGCAACAAGATTTATAATCCGAAAATTAAAACAAATCAGTTACTATTGAGCTGCAAGGTTTTCATCAGATTTTTCCTCTCCTATAGAGATATCCTAACGAGAATCAAGGGTCTCTCACTCTCAGTGGGATTACGGCGCACTCACGCATCAACCTAAGCATAACATAACCATCAGACGACTTCGTAATAAACAGTCCTCCTATACACATGCTATCAGAAACACGTCTGGGCTTCTCCTCTCTTCAGAGAGGTGCATCCTCGAGAGGTGGAGAGAATACTTTGCTGATCTCCTAAACCCGATCACACCAGCTTCTTCTGATGCATACGAGGTACATCTGGGAGCGGTGACTAAACTCTCGGAGGCTGAGATCACACGAGCAGTTAAAGAGCTCAAATGTGGTAAGGCCACTGGGGAAGATGAAATCCGGCCAGAGATGTTAAAAGCCTTAAATAGAGAAGGTATTCTCAAGCTAACTCATGTGTGCCGCGTGGCCTGGATCTCTGGAAAGGCACCTAAGCAATGGCAATCGGGAGGGATAATCCCAATTTTCAAAAAAGAAGACAAGAGAGATTGTTCCAATTACAGAGAGATCTCCTTGATACGTCACTCCGGTAAAGTCTATGCTATGTGTCTGGCAAAGAGATACAGGGAGATTGTCGAGTCCAGGCTAACTGATGAACAGTGTGGTTTTCGCCCCGGACGCAGCACAGTCGAACAAATAATCACACTGCGACAGGTCAAGAAATCGTGGGAGTATTGTCAAGAGGTGTATGCTTGTTTTCAAAGCAATTCAATGTGAGAGTCAGACTCCGCCAAGGGTACGTACTGTCACCTCTCTTGTTGATTATTTTCAGCCGGGTTACAAATGGCATCACGACTGGCATGTGTAAAATTTGTCGGCTGGAGTTTGCAGACAAAAGAATATCACCCATTTACACTTGATAGGTTTGATGACGAGTGCTGCATGACCCACTGATCATCTAGATTTTCATATCAGCAGATAGGTCAGTCAGCTTCATGTATACAAACGATTAATGGCCGGCTTTGCCATATTCAAATAATTAATAAATAGTTTTATCACTCTACATGGTTGATAACAATAAATGTAATCTGAGTTTTTTTTATACTAATAATAATATTCGATTCATTTACAATTATGCAAATAGCCTCTTTGAGCCATGTCAGTAGAATGATTCTGGAATTCTTGCTCTTGTATTCAGCCATGTAGAGCGATGAAACTATTTGTTGTATATATGTATAAAGAGAGAGTGTGTGAGATAGGGATGAGAAGGGCTAAACATAGATATATAGATAGATAGATAGATAGATAGATAGATAGATATATTTCTTTATTTACCATAAAGGCATAAAAAGAAGGGACAAATACAAAGGGGGAGTTTACATCAAATCGAGTAAAAAGGGTATAAAATGAAAATAATCGAAAACAACCTCAAAAAGGAGGGGACGTGATGGGGGTTGCACACACCCCCGAAAAAGTGTGCAATCCTTTGCCCGGGGAGCACATGGAGAAGGTGCTCCCCTCTCCTTCACTTCTTTACCTACAGGATGGTATACAGAGAAGGCCCATTTACACGAGCCATTCTCGCCACTATCACCCACCTTTCATAAAACTGCCTGTGGCCAAGCACCTCTCTCTCCATTCTTATCCTTCTTCCGAAGTGATATCGGAAGAAGTAGACCAGACTATGGCCAGAGAGGAAGTTGCCTGACCTCAGACCTTTCAATCGTGTCCACCAAACAACCTCTTTCAACATGGCTATTACGCACAGAAAAACCGCCTTTGCTTCCTTTGTGAAGGGGGGAGGCGGCTTGATTGTCATCACAGACTCGGCGGTCAATCGAATCGGCGCCACCCGCGACAGCAGTCGTTCGGCGTAGCCCCACAGATCAGCCACGCCCGGACATTGCACCAATGCGTGCGCAACGGTTTCTTCGTGACGCACGCATCTAGGGCAAATCTTTTTCGAGGGATCCCTGCCCGGGCGCCCGTGTCTGTAGAGCCTCTCTCGAACGGGTAGAGCCCCCCGGTAGCACTGCCAGGCTAGTGACTTCTGGAAGTTGTCCATTGGTCCCGGGCCGAAAGTCCTACCGAACAGGCTGGCCAGTTCGTCCTCTTCCATGTCCAGCGACTCTCCAAGGGTGTCATCGCCCCTGCTAGCCACCAGCCCTCTATAGAATGATGAGGTGGATTCTCCACCGATGGCCTGGCCCGCTTGCCAGAGAACCCTGAGCGCCTCAGCACACTCAGTGTGCCAGTCTCCCAGTTTTCCGGATCTTTGCTTGACCCAGGACTGCAGCTCGGTGAGCGAGACGAGTCTCGGAAAGGCTCGTTTCACGAACGGAGCCCACACCGGTTGACCAGTGAGGAATACCTGTAGGTGCCGTAGCCTTAATGCGTGCCTACGCATCATCAACCACGGCATCCCCAGCCCTCCTTTCGAAGGTTGTTGGTAGCAGATGGATCTTCTCACCATAGGAGGGCGCTTCTTCCAAAGAAATTGGAAGAGCATGCGTTCCAGGGTGGTGAGTGTTTCCTTAGGGCAAGGCACGACAGTCAGGCGGTAGTAAGTGACGGATGCTATGTAAATGTTCGCCACCTCCGCCCGGCCTTTTAGGGACAGTTTACACTTGGCCCATTTCTGGGTTAGTGCAAACACCTTGTTCGTAACCTCGTCCCAGTTCTTTTCCACCTGGAGGTCCGGTCCAAACCAGACCCCAAGCAACTTCACCGGGCCCTCCGTCCAGTGTCCGACGACACCGTCGGGAGGCATCGGTCTGCCTCTCCACGTTCCGAATTGCAGCCCGATGGATTTTTCCCGGTTCAGTTTCGCTCCTGACAACCTTTCGTAATCCTCCAGTAAGGTACCGATCGCCTCGATCTCCGAGTCGGTCGATACCATTACTGTTACGTCATCGGCGTAGGCCGACACCGCTTTGCTCAATCCTGGTTCCAGGGGGATACCCTGCAACAACTCCAACTTCCTCAGTAAAGGCTCGAGAGTCAATACGTACAGAAGGGAGGAGAGAGGGCACCCCTGTCGAATGGATCGTGTGATTTCGAACGGCTTCGAAAGGTAGCCGTTCACCTTGATCCTAGAACAGATGTGGTTGCTATGTAAGGCAGTGATCCAGCCTCTGAAAACAGGACCGAACCCAGCCGCCGCTAGCACCGCATCCAGGTAACCATGGTCGACCCTATCGAAGGCCTTAGACTGATCCAAGTTGATCAGGGCCCCACCGAAGCCGGGTTTGTTGCCAACCCTCTCTATGATGTATCGCATGAGGTGGAGGTTATCGTGAATGGACCTGGATGGGATAGCAGATGTTTGCGCATCTCCCACCAGGCCACCCACGACAAGCGCCAACCTCTTTGCTAACACCTTGGCCAAAATCTTTAACTCTGTGTTTAGCAGGGTTATGGGTCGAAAATTATTTATATTATCCCCCTTGTTCTCGTCCTTCCTCACCAGCGAGACTACGCCCTTGGCTACAGAACAAGGAATTCTCCCGTTCTGCTGCCAATTGCAGTAGACCGCTTCGAGGAGTTCGGAGAAGAAGACCGGCATTGCTAAATAAAGTTCGTAAGGTATACCATCGAGACCTGGAGATTTGCGTCTGCTGCATTGGCTCAGCGCATCCCCGATCTCATCAGCCGAGATTGGTCCCTCGCAGGACTCTGCCTCTTCGCTCGAGAGACGCGGCAGGCCGTCGAGGTATGGACCGAAATCCACGTCCTCGCCCGGACCCTCGCCTCCCCCCGAATAATCGAGCAAAGTGCCTTTGAAAGGCCTCGCACATCTGCTTAGGCTCCCGGATCACCCGTCCATCCTCGTCTTGCAAAGACCGGATGGTGGATCGATTTCCACTCTTAGCTTCTGTCACGCGGGCCCAGCCAACGGCTTTGGCCCCCTCATTACCTAGAGCACGTATTTTACTTCGAATGACGCAGCCTTCGTGCTTTGCATCGAAAAACTGGTTCAATGCCGTCCTCGATGCCAGCACTCTGGCCACATCTTCGCTCTTGATTGCCTCTTCTAATTTACCTGTTAATTCTTTCCCGTTTCTATTCCTATCGGCAGCTAACATCTTTCTATAACTTATTGATTCTGTTCTAATCTCTCTTTTGAGAGATGCCCACCATCGGTTGTTGACGATTGCACCCGTCAACCTCTCCTTAACTAATCTGCTAATCCGGTTTCTGTAAGTCTCTTTTGCCGGTGAAGACAAATTAAGTTTCCAGTAACCGGGACCCTGTTTATGTGTTTTCTCGAGATTGACTACGCAGGTCACTAATTTGTGATCCGTATAGCCAACCGTGCGCATTTCTGGACAGCTTAATATGTCCCTATCCTTACTTCTAACTAAGAATCTATCTAAGTACGATCTAGATTGACCACTATGGTTCGTCCAAGTCCAGGTTGGCACAGTGGGAAAATCTAGTCGATATCTATCGACCAAGTTAAAACGGTCGAGTAACCCCTTGAGGCTGTTACATCCCCCTCTATTAGGACATGCTCCTGCATAGTCCCAACGTGCATCTAGGATGTCATTCCAATCCCCTGCTAGAAGCAGGGAACGCGACGTTCCCAGAAAAGTCTCCAAACGCTGGAAGAAGTCGGGCCGTTCAGCTCCGAAAGGGGAGTAGACGGCGACCAGTCTCAAGGCCGCACCTTCACAACTGCCAACGTCTAGCACCAACAAACGACCCTCCGGGTCCGAGTGAACAACCTGTACGGCGAGACCCAGGTGTTTTTCCAGCAGTACGACAACCCCACCCCCACCTCCAGGTTGACAGAGAGAGGCATGCACCTCAAAGTCATCGAAGGTAGGGGCCAGCTGCCGCACGACGCTGATCCGAGTCTCACAGATAACCATTACATTTATACCACGTGACCTGAGGTCATTTAGAAGCTTTGCTTGCTTCCAAGTTGAGCCCAGGCCACGTGCATTCAAACATCCTACTCTTAACACATCCATGTGGGCGGCAAAGCCAAAGGAGAGTGTAGAGACCTACTTTTCTGCTTCCCAGGGTTCGGGTCGCACGACTTCCATGGGGTCGGGGGTGTTGGGTGAAGGGGTGTCTTGTGGTGGTGTGGGGTCGTCAGTGTGTGGTGGGGTTGGGGTGTTTGGAGTTGTGTTGGGGAGGGGAATGGGGGGGGGAAAGCTTTTTAGTAGTACGCGGTTTATGGGTTTGACAGAGGGTGGTCCTACGTCCTCCTTAAAATCCTTTTTTAGTTTTTGGTAGAGGTTCATTGGGATATTTATTAAATGTGGGTAGTTTTCTGAAGAAACAAAGTTTACACCTTCGGTTTGTACCGAAGGATTATTGTTTATGAGTTCATTTAATTTATTATTGTTTCTGTTGATGTAAGTATAGTGTAATGTCTTTTTTTCGGATGGTGTGAGTGTTTCGAAGAGGGGAGGGGCAGGTTTGGTTTGGTTTGTTGCTGGAGGGGTGTTTTGTGTTTTGTTGGATTGTGTTGACATTTGGGTAGGGGTTGTTTGGCCTTGTGTGTTTTGCACATGTTTTCTTTTTTTCCTTTTAATCTGTCTGAAGGACTCCGTTTCTTCCTCCGAATTCGTTGGGTTATCTTCAGTGTTGGAGGGAAGAGGTAAGTTTTGCTGGTAATGTTTCCGTGTTGGTTTTCTTTGTGGGGGAGATGGATATCACTATGTTAGACTGTGTTGTGTGTTGTGGCTGCGGTGGTTGTGTTGTTTTATTGAGTGAGGGGTTGGGTGGGACTGTATTTTGTTTTTGGGTAATGTGTTGTGACTGTTTGTGTTGTGGTGGTGGTGTAGTTTTACTGAGGGACGGGTTGGGTGGGACTGAGTTTTGTTGTTTGTTTATCTGTTGTGGTGGTGGTGGTGGTGGAGCTGGTGGAGCTGGTGTTGGTAGCAGGGTTTTCTTTTTGTTGAGTTGGGGACAAGCCGCCTTCAGGTGCCCTCTGCCTGTACAGATATGAAAGGACGGCCTTCTCACCTCCACGCTAATGTTTATATACCCGTGGCACTCTAATAGGATTCTGTCGGGTATTTGGGCGATGCGTTCAGGCTTCATTTGCACTACAAGTTCTATACCTGTTCCACTGAACGCATTGCCTGTGGTTTTCCCAATGGAAATCACGTTGTCATTCGCTGGATCGATGAAGCCAGCTATGAGCCAGGAGTAGTCCACATCTGGCATCATTGCATCCAGCCATATGCGCTGAGTTCTTTTACCCATATAAGATGGATAAAAGGTAAAATTTGTCGAACGAATCGGTGACAAAGCACATTTTTTTGCCGCCGATTCGTTCTTCATAATAATCGCTAGGCTTCCATACAGTCTGTCTTTTCTTATGAAAGTGGTTTCATTAAGTACTTCTGTAAGTACTGCTTTGATTTCTGTTTGTGTTGGCTCATGAGGTTTTTTAGAAATGTTGTTGATGGTGCGGAAAACGACCGTCCGACTTTCAATGTCTTTGGTGAGTTCTTGAGGCATTTTTACCGATAAAATACCATTTTCCCCTTCAGTTATGTATTGTTTGGCGTCTGTAATTCTTTGTGCCACATCTGAAATATTTTCAGGTATATATGTCAAAGATTTCTTTGTTGTTTGTGCAAATGAAATATTATTGGTGTTGACTTTGTCGTCTGCTTTGCTTTCTGTTATAATGTTGTTTTCAAATGTTATTTTTGTGTTTGTCGTGTCTTTGTTTGTGGTATTAATATTGTCATGCAATTTTTCAATTTTTTATTTTTTCGTTGTTGGAATCAATGTCCAGATTTGTGTTTTCGTCATTTTTCTCCGCAGATTCGTCTGTTTTTATTTTATTTTTTTCTTTCCTTCTCTATGACGTTAGTTGGGAAGGAAGGGGGGACTAAAGCGTGCGAGCTTACAACTCTTACCGCTGTCCCCCCACCACTATTTTCGTTAGCTTCGTTTAACATTTCTGTCAGACGATTGAAATTTTTATGCCACAAAATTTTTAAAACAGGTTTTTCACCCCTGGGAGGGGCAAAGATGAGCTGACCCACTGCCTGACAGTTCAGACAGGGGGTCAAGCTACACAATAGTATCAAAATTAAAATTGAACTTACAAAATTTCCGCAATAAATTTGAACAAAACTTCTGCGCGAAGTGAATTACATCTACGCTGTAGAACAGACGACAGCTAGATTATAAACATAGATAGAGAGAGAGAGAGAGAGAGAGAGAGAGAGAGAGAGAGAGAGAGAGAGAGAGAGAGAGAGAGAGAGAGAGAGAGATAACGTTCTATTTATTTGCCACCAAGGCATCAAAGATTGGGACAAATACAAGGGGGGGTAGTTTACATACATTTCAAAAAGACGTGTAAAAACATATAACAAATCAAATTCAACAATCGAAGTCCTCAATAGGGAGGGGACGTTGACGTGGGTCGCACAGACACCCGAAAAAAATGTGCAACCCTCCTCCTCAGGAGCACAAAGAGTGGGTGCTCCCTTCCTCTCCTCTCTCACCTACAGGCTGATATAGAGAGAAGGCCCATTCACTCGGGCCATTCTTGACACTTTCACCCACCTTTCATAAAACTTGCTGGGGTAGAGCACCTCTCTCTCCATTCTGATCCTTCTTCTAAAATGGTACTTGAAAAAAAGGACCAGTTGTTGGCCGGAGATCGAAAAGTGTCTGACCTCAGCCCTTTCAACCTCGTCCACCATACAACCTCTTTCGCCATAGCTATCACGCAGAGAAAAACTGCCTCTCCTTCGTTTTTGAATGGGGGAGGCGGTTTGATCGTTACAATGTACTCGGTGGTCAACCGGATTGGTCCCACCCGCGACAGTAGTCGTTCCACATAGCCCCACAGGTCAGCAACACCCGGGCAGTGTACGAATGCGTGCGCGACGATTTCCTCGTCACGTACGCATCTCGGAGAGATCTTCTTCGAGGGGTCCCTACCTGGGCGCCCTTGCCTGTAGAGCTTGTCCCGAACGAGTAGAGCTCCTCGGTAGCACTGTCAAACCAGGGACTTTTGGAAGTTGTCCATCGGTCCCGGGCCAAACGTCCTACCGAACAAACTGGCTAGCTCGTCTTCCTCCATGCCCAGAACCTCTCCGAGAGCGTCGTCGCACTTGCTGCGCACCAACCCTCTATAGAATGTTGAGGTTGAGTCTCCACTGATTGCCGGATCCGCTTGCCAGAGGGCCGTGAGCGCCTGAGCACATTCAATGTGCCAGTCACCCACTTTTCTCGGTCTTTGCTTGACCCAGGTTTGCAGCTCGGTGAGTGAGACGAGTCTCGGAAAGGCTCGCCTCACGAAAGGGGCCCACACTGTCTGACCGGTGAGGATTACCTGGAGGTGCCGTAGCCTTAATGCGTGTCTACGCATCGTCAGCCACGGCATCCCCAGCCCTCCGTTCGAAGGGTGTTGACAGCAGATGGATGTTCTCACCAAAGGGGCCCGCTTCTTCCAGAGGAATAGGAAGAGCGCGTGCTCCATTTTGGCGAGCGTTTTCGCTGGGCAAGGCACGACAGTCAAGCGGTAGTAGATGACGGACGCTATATAAGTGTTCGCCACCTCTGCTCGACCTTTCTGGGATAGTTTGCATTCGGCCCACTTCTGGGCGAATGCAAACACCCTGCCCGTTACCTCGTCCCAGTTTTTCTCCACCTGGAGGTTCGGTCCGAACTAGACCCCGAGCAGCTTCACCGGTCCCTCCGTCCAGCGTCCGACGACGCCGTCGGAGGGCATCGGTTTGCCTCTCCACGTTCCGAGTTGCAAACCGACGGACTTGTCCCGTTTCAACTTGGCTCCTGTAAACCTTTCATATTCCTCCAGTAAGGTGCCGATGTGCCCGATTTCCGAGGCGCACGACACCATTACTGTCATGTCATCGGCGTAGGCCGACACCGCTTTCCGCAATCCCGGCTCCAAGGGGATTCCCTGCAACAGCTCCAACTTCCGCTGTAGTGGCTCAAGAGCCAGCACATACATGAGGGAGGAGAGAGGGCATTCCTGTCGGATGGATTGCGCGATTTGGAACGGCTCCGAGAGGTAGCCGTTCACCTTGACCCTCGAGCAGGTGTTGCTGCTGTGCATTACAGCAATCCAGCCCCTGAAAACGGGTCCGAAGCCTGCTGCCGCGAGCACTGCATCCAGGTACCGATGGTCGACCCTATCGAACGCCTTAGATTGATCCAAGTTGACCAAAGCCGGGTTCGTTCACTACCCTCTCTACGATGTATCTCATGAGGTGGAGGTTGTCGTGTATGGACCTGGACGGGATTGCGCATGTCTGCGCTTCTCCCACCAGGTTCCCGACGACAAGCGCCAACCTCTTCGCTAACACCTTAGCCAAAATCTTTAACTCTGTGTTTAGCAGAGTTATGGGCCTGAAGTTATCTTTGTCATCCCTCTTGTTCTCGCCCTTCCTCATCAGCGTGACTACGCCCTTGGTCACAGAACTGGGAATTCACTCGTTCTGTTTCCAGCTGCAGTAGACCGCCTCGAGGAGATCGGAGAACAAGTCCGGCATCGCTACATAAAGTTCGTATGGTAGACCATCGAGACCGGGAGATTTGCGTTTGCCGCATTGGCTCAGCGCTTCCCCTATTTCAGCGGCTGGAATCGGCCTTTCGCAGGACTTCGCCTCCCCGTCCGAGAGCCGCGGCAGACCGTCGAGGTATGGCCCGAAATCCATGGCCTCACCCAGCCCGCCGCCCCTCCCGAACAGTCGTGCAAAGCGCCGTTGAAAGGCAGCGCACATCCGCTCAGGTTCAAGGATCACACGTCCATCCTGGTCCTTCAGAGACCGAATCGTGGACTTGTTTCCACGTTTTGCCTCTGTCACTCGGGCCCAGCTAACAGTTTTGGCTCCCTCGTTACCCAGAACACGTATTTTACTCCTGACAACGCAGCCCTCGTGCTTCGCATCAAAGAAGTGGTCTAAGGCCATTCTTGACGCCAGCACGCCGGCCACGTTGCCACTCCAAATCGCCTCTTCTACTCTATCTATCAATTCCCTTTCAGGTATATTCCTATCTGATGCTAATTCCTGACTAAAACCTATCGATTTTATTCTAATTTCTCTCTTGAGAGATCCCCACCACCTGCTGTTGACAATTTCCCCCGTCAACCGCTGATTAACTAGAGTGCTAATCCGCTTACTGTAAGCTTTGTTTGTCGGTAAGGACAAGTTTAGCTTCCAGTAACCGGGTCCTTGTCTATGGGTTCTATCAAGGTTGACCACTCCGGTCACCAACTTGTGATCCGAATAGTCAACCATGATCATTCGTGGACAGCTTAATATGTCCCTATCCTTATTTCTAACTAGGAACCTATCTAGGTACGACCTAGATGTTCTGCTACGATTAGTCCACGTCCACAGTGGCACAGTCGGAAAATCTAGTCGATATCTATCGGCCAGATCAAATCGGCCGATTAACTGTTTGAGGCTGTTACACCCCACTCTATTTGGACATGCCCCTACATAGTCCCAACGTGCATCCAGGATACCATTCCAGTTCCCCACTAAAAGCAAGGAGCGAGACGTTCCCAGAAAAGTCTCTAGACGTTGGAAGAAGTCCGGTCGCGGTGTCCCAGATGGGGCATACGCTGCCACCAGCCTGAAGGTTCCACCTTCACTACTGCCGACGTTTAGAACCACCAGTCGACCCTCCGGGTCCAGGTGTACCTTCCGTGTTGCGAGGCCCAGGTGTTTTCGCAGCAGAACGACCACCCCGCCCCCACCCCCCGGCTGACAGAGAGATGCATAGATCTCAAAGTCGTCGAAGATGGGGGCCAGTTGGTGCTCGCTGCTGATCCTAGACTCGCAAATAGCTATCACATCCATTCTGTGTGACCTGAGGTCATTTAAGAGTTTGCCCTGCTTCCGGGACATCCCTAACCGCGCGCATTTAAACATCCAACTCTTATAACAGCCATGTTGGTGATGAAGAGTTTAAAGTGGAGAAAAAGGAAAAGACACCTACCTGTCCTTCTCCTGGGGACCAGGCTGCACAATTTCCATGGGCGAGTCGGTGGGTTGTTTGGTGGGGGTGGGGGTTGGGGGTGTGGTGGGGTGAGGGTGTTTGGTGGGGGAAGGGGTGTATGGGGTGGTGGTGGGGAAACATTTCAACAGGACGCGGTTGCTAGGTCTAGTACAGGGGTTCCCCACGTCCTCGGGCAAGTTCTGTTTGAGCATTGCGTAGGTGTCCCTTGGGACCCTAATCATTTTTAAATGCGGTTTAGTCACCGCGTTGGTGAACATTTTCCCTTCGGTTTCCACCGAAGGGTCTTTGTCTATTGTTTGCACAAGTGTTTTGTTGTTTATGTTGATGTATGTATACTGTATTTTGTTGTGTTGTGTTTGTTTTTGTTTGTTGTTCTTGTGTGTGTTTGCGTTTTGTAGTATGTGTTATGTTTTCGGGAGGGGTGGGTTTTTTGTTTGTGTTGTTTGATCTGTTTGTGCTGGTGGTTGTGTGTTTGTTGCATTTTTGTTAATGTGGTGCCTTCTTTTCTTTCTTTTTACAGGTTGAAAGGGTTCTCCCTCGTCGTCACTGGGTGACGTTGATAAGGGGTCCTCGTCCGTGTTGTTGGGGAGGGGTATATTTTGGGGTTTTGTTGCGGTTGCTTTTGTATTTGTTTTAGGTGGGGAGGGGTTGGGCGGGACAGTGTCTTGTGTTGTTATTGTTTCGTGTTGTTGTGGTGGTGGTGGTGGTGGTGGTGGTTGTGTTGTTGTGTGTGGGTGGGCAGAAGCGTCTTTTTTTAGGGGGGGGGGGGGGCATTTAAAAGTGGACAGGAAGCCCTCAGGTGACCACTTCTTGAACAGTGGTAGCATGAAGGCCGCCTGCCCTCAACAGAAATGTTTATGAAGGCGACTCCATCCAGGGACACACGCTGCGGTATTCTTGCTATCCGTTCTGGTCTCATTTGGACCAGAACTTCAAGGCTATTGCCGCCGAATACGCCCCCGGTGGATTCGCCTCATCTTCTAAGAATCTCGTTAGCACCCACCAAATGCTCGAGATTCTTATCTTTTGAGTTCTTTTCCCCAAATATGTGGGGGAAAAGGTGTATGCTTTGGATACAATTGGCGACACAGAATATTTCCGTGCCGCCAATTCATTTTGCATTAAAACAGATATGCTTCCATACAGTTTCCCTTTCTGTATGAAAGCGATATCATTCCAGGCACTACTTAGGACCAGCTCAATTTCGCTTTGGGACAATTGAGCCGGTTTCCTAGTCGTGTTCGAAACTGTCCTAAAGATTACAGTCCTGAGGACTGTGTCCCTTCTAATTTCTTCGGGGGAGATAATTGTGGATTCCCCACCTTCTCCAAAAGTTACACAATTCCTTGCTTCTTTCAGCAATTTCTTGGGATTCGAGATGTCCAGTGCCTTGTATGTCTGCGTTTCTCGGACCGCCTGTGCGAAGGAGACTGCAGCTGTGGGTCCGTTTTCTTTCGCGTTGTTATCATTGTTGTTGTTGTTGTTGTTATTCGTGTTAGCTTGCTTTTTTCCTTTGTTGGTGTTGTCATTATTGCTGTTGTTGGTTGTGTTGTTATTGTCATTGTTGTTCTTGTTTGTGTAATTGTTACTTTTGGGGTTTTCACCCATTTCCACAATTTTTTCTTTTGATTCCGTGGTGTCTTTTGCGGGAGTGAAGAGGGAAGGCTTACAGCGTTGTGCTGCTACCTTCTCTCTATCACTTTCCTTGGGGGGCGTGGCATGCGTCGTATTAATGGCGTCCATTGTCACTAAACGACTTTTTATCGACAACTTATAACTATTAAATTTCGCCCCAAAAAGGGGCGAAATTTATTTTACCCAACGTCTGCAGGCCCAGGCGAGGGTTTAAACACAACAAATAACAAGTTACTTAAACAAACCTACCGCTTCTCGTAATAAATTCCGACAAAATGCAGGAGCGAAACAAAAACACGTCTATCTTCTCCAAGATAGATAGATAGATAGATAGATAGATAGATAGATAGATAGATAGATAGATAGATAGATAGATAGATAGATAGATAGATAGATAGATAGATAGATAGATAGATTCATTGACTAATAGATAGATAGATATTTCATATATATTTGCATATCCAAATATATATGCATCTAATATTTCGTATATATATATATCTACATATAGATATAGATATATGCAGGTATGTATGTTGATACATTGCATATTCTTCTACATCGTGAAGCAATAAATGCTTAGATTTTCTCCTTTTCTCCTTTCCTTTTTTTTTTCATTTTGCATTGGGAATTGTAATTACATGAGCAATAATAGATGTGTATTATTTTATATATGCAGGAATTATTCTATGGATTATTGTATACACACACACATACATACACACATGCACAGGCATATACGCACACATACACACCCATAAGCACACAAACACACACACACATATACATACACACACACATACACACATATATACATATATTTATATATATGCCTGTGTTTTTGGTTGTATGTGTTATGTGTGTGTTCCAATATTTCAAGTGGATGTTTACATTGGTTAGCATATGCAAATATGAATAAATTCGTGTATGCAAGTGTATTCCTATACGGATTTACATATGCAAATGCATCACTCTGCTGTTCTATAAGCTGATTGAGTAGTTAATGTTGCCAATATGCCTACACCGACAATCTGAATAGTTATTAAATCCTTCGAAATACAATCAATAAAATGAATAAAACAAAAGAACACCCAAGTCAAATGATTTTTATCCTCGTTGATACCCTAGAGCGCTTCTCAAATGATATTTTTTGATTGAGTAGGTTACATGTTTCTGAAATATGAATTTGTGTGAAATTACTTGAAGATCAGTCAGTAAGATGTTCTTATTTCAATTTTGCCGCTTGTGGCTATGGTAAAAATGTTAAATATAGAGAAGATGAAAGCTAAGTTTGTTAATTTAATCAAATTGGTAATTTCGTCGCTGAACTGTTTATAACTGCTATTGTCATGGGTGTCGTGTTTTGAAAGGAAGAGATAAAGTAATTTCGTTAAAGGAAATATATTTGCTTCTGTTAAAAATAAAGACGTAGTTTTCGGAAAATAACTCAATGGTTAGGATAAAGGACATAGAATTAAGTAGTTGAAATCAAAGGTGTTCAAGCTGTAATCGTTGAGGGTTTTGTTTGTTTTTTTGTACATTATCCAATGAGATCTTCCTTATTTTTTTGAGACGTTTATGATTTGGTTGCTATTTCTATTAAGTCTAACTGCTATGGAGAGGATCCACATTTCGATCATGTATTCTCTGTATTGTTAATGGTAGTGTCAAATGTAAGCATTGGAGTACCTTATGATGGGATCGTATCTGCTCTTAAATGAGGTGACGAAGAATTAAAAAGGAAATTCATAAGCCTCTGTATGATTTTACTTTCCCGAAATAGTAACAAAATTACTTCAGATTACATTCCCTTGTCTTGAGTTACTGGATAATGTACATAATAACAAAGGGTAATATGATCACAGTTCAAATATCTTTGATCATGGGCCTGCTAGTTTAGGGCTGTCAGAAACTTGACAGCGATACGATACTAAAATAGTGGTAGGAAGCCAGTAAATGTATATAACTTGAATGTGCATATCTAGAACTTCGGGGTACACAGATTATCTCTATATATTTGCTCTTATCGACGCTACCTTCTTATATTAAATCCTTTTTCAAACATTCCCTGCGTTTATAATTTACATAAATGACATTTTAAAAATCTTTGTGCGCTTCATTTTGTTTTCCGACTTCATGCGTTGGATACGTTGTTTATCAGTTGTTTAAAGTCTAACTATTATTTTAGAGAGGTGAATCTGTGAGTCATTCGCCTGCATAGTTCTAAGCTAACATGGCATCCGTGTTATCTTAGTATTGTTATTGAGGATGACAAATGGGATGTGGAGTGTATTATGGTGCCGTCGCATTCGGAAAGAAAAAAAAAGTTGGGTAATACAGTTGCTGAGATTTGAAATATACCCGAACTATTAAATTATCAATTCTGTTGTCGGCCACGACTTTTGTCAACAACATAATTGAAAATAACTTGCACTACAATGAGACTAGCTATTTCCTGATGCAATGTGAATTTAGCTTCTTCAAAATGTCTTTATATCTACGAAAACGTATTGTAGAAGTTATCTTACCAAGTGGACATGAAAAAGAACGACACTTCGTAAATATCGAAAATATAAGACAAATATTTATTAATACAGTTGATCGTTTAGCCTTATGTTAGTCCTACATATACAGCAGAAATGAAATCAAAATCATTCCCGCAATGATCATCTCTTTCTATCAAGAAGTTTAGACCTATAACAACCTTATTCAATTTATTCTGCTCTTTTTCAAGACGCTAGAATAAAATTATCTAATCTAATCTAATCTGGCCGAGTTTACACTCGCAAATAAGAACCTGGGCCGCCTCTAGGAGCATTGGATTTGGTGTACTTCATGTTTGTTTCGGTTTCTGAATACAATCAGGGGTCGCAGCTTCTCCTGAAGGTCAATAGTTCTCTTCTAACTGGAGCGGGAGCGCCTTTCCATTGTCAATTTGCATTGATCATCTGTAAAGCCGCATTGTTCTCAGAACCACTACACATTTCTTTCGATGCGTGCAGCTGGAACTACTGCCACCCATTGATTTGGCAAGATTGCAACTCATTTCTACAGCTGAGTAAACTGGAGCAACGTGAAACAAAGTGTCTTGCTCAAGGACACAACACATCACAAGATTCGAGAATCGAACTCACAACCTTTCGATTGCAAGCCCAAGGCTCTAACCACTATTCCATGTGCCTTCTTGTAATTAAAGCAACCACATAGATGCGACCACGTATAAGTGACCACGCAGAGGCTATCTCGCAAGGAATTGATGCCTATAGTAGTTAAATTGTATTGGTGGATTAGCAGTATCGGTAGAGCGCCAGACGCCATGCTTTGACGCATTGAGTTATGGCCCTTGCCATTCTGAGTTCAAATCCCACCGAGGTTAACTTTGCCTTTCATCTTTACGGGGTCGATAAAATAAAGTACCAGTAATACACTGGGGTAATAGCTGGCCTTGTGCCAAAAGTACAAACAATTATAGTAGTCGTGACATGTATACCACGGAAGCCAGGTGGTATGTATATCAGTGTAAAATGAACGTTTGCAACGAAGGAAAGATATCTAGAATAACGAATTCAAATAACTTTTCGTTTAGGTATTTTTCATATCAAAGTCAGCATTAAATGAGTTCAATATGCTCTCTTCCGCTTCAGTTACGATTTTCAACACCGTGGAAAATTAATACTTATAATATATATGTTGAATTACATTCACACATACACAAACACCCAAACTCACTCAGACGCAAGCATATACACACATATCCACACACATACATACACATATACACATTATATCATATATGAGGTTATATCATATATATATATATGTGTGTGTGTGTGTGTGCGTATGTATGTGAATATGTATGCATATATATATGTTTCGTGTGTGCATTATATATATGTATATATATATATATATATATATATATATGTATATATATATATACATACATATATATATATATATATATATATATATATATATATATATATATATATATATATATATATATATATATATACATACATACATATATATATATATGTGGGGGAGGGTATATATATATATAGATATATATAGAGAGAGAGATATCTGATGATTTCTAAAGAATGAAACAGTTCTAGTCCTGTAGAATCTCATCTATATTAAAACTTTTATACTCTGCTATGTATTGAGTACCTTACTTACTGTGGTTACATTTGATGCTGACTCCTATTCTACAGCAACCTCAAATGCTAGAATTGGCAGTGCAATGGTTTGGCGGCCCTGAAAAGCCAAAATTCTTTCGGCAATGCATCTCAGCTTTTCAAATTTTTCTTGCTGTAGTTTTCTCAAAATTACTATATAGATGTAAAGCGCGGACACTATACAGAAATTACATTAACTCTCTAGACTCGTTTTACATGAGATATTTACATTGAAATCAGCTTTGCCTTTCTTCTTTCTGGGATGATAAATAGGGTATACATCTAAAGACGGCGAATTGGCGGGAATGTTACAACACCGGGTGGGATGTATAGCGGTATCTCTTTCGGCTATATACCTTCTAACTTCAAATTCCATTTATGTCGCCAGCAGAAAACGGTAGCAATTCTGTCAGAGGATGGGACATGCAGATTGTAACAGCAACGGGAAATATTAGTTGAAACATAGTTTCCTTACTCTGAATTGAACCGTCCGCCATCTTCTATCATCACTTTTTATGAATTAGATTTTATTAAGCTCTCATACATTTTATTAAGCTCTCATGTTATTAAACTCTCATACATTTTCTTAAGCTCTCATGTTATTAAACTCTCATACATTTTATTAAGCTCTCATGTTATTAAACTCTCATACATTTTATTAAGCTTTCATACATTTTATTAAGCTCTCATGTTATTAAACTCTCATACATTTTATTAAGCTTTCATACATTTTATTAAGCTCTCATGTTATTAAACTCTCATACATTTTATTAAGCTCTCATACATTTTATTAAGCTCTCATGTTATTAAACTCTCATACATTTTATTAAGCTCTCATACATTTTATTAAGCTCTCATGTTATTAAACTCTCATACATTTTATTAAGCTCTCATACATTTTATTAAGCTCTCATGTTATTAAACTCTCATACATTTTATTAAGCTCTCATACATTTTATTAAGCTCTCGTGTTATTAAGCTCTCATATATTTTATTAAGCTCTCATGTTATTAAACTCTCATACATTTTATTAAGCTCTCGTGTTATTAAACTCTCATACATTTTATTAAGCTCTCATGTTATTAAACTCTCATACATTTTATTAAGCTCTCATACATTTTATTAAGCTCTCATGTTATTAAACTCTCATATATTTTATTAAGCTCTCATGTTATTAAACTCTCATACATTTTATTAAGCTCTCATGTTATTAAACTCTCATACATTTTATTAAGCTCTCATACATTTTATTAAGCTCTCATGTTATTAAACTCTCATACATTTTATTAAGCTCTCATGTTATTAAACTCTCATACATTTTATTAAGCTCTCATGTTATTAAACTCTCATACATTTTATTAAGCTCTCATGTTATTAAACTCTCATACATTTTATTAAGCTCTCATACATTTTATTAAGCTCTCATGTTATTAAACTCTCATACATTTTATTAAGCTCTCATGTTATTAAGCTCTCATACATTTTATTAAGCTCTCATGTTATTAAACTCTCATACATTTTATTAAACTCTCATACATTTTATTAAGCTCTCATGTTATTAAACTCTCATACATTTTATTAAGCTCTCATGTTATTAAACTCTCATACATTTTATTAATCTCTCATATATTTTATTAAGCTCTCATGTTATTAAACTCTCATACATTTTATTAAGCTCTCATGTTATTAAGCTCTCATACATTTTATTAAGCTCTCGTGTTATTAAACTCTCATACATTTTATTAAGCTCTCATATATTTTATTAAGCTCTCATGTTATTAAACTCTCATACATTTTATTAAGCTCTCATACATTTTATTAAGCTCTCATGTTATTAAACTCTCATACATTTTATTAAGCTCTCATGTTATTAAGCTCTCATACATTTTATTAAGCTCTCATGTTATTAAACTCTCATACATTTTATTAAGCTCTCATATATTTTATTAAGCTCTCATGTTATTAAACTCTCATACATTTTATTAAGCTCTCATACATTTTATTAAGCTCTCATGTTATTAAACTCTCATACATTTTATTAAGCTCTCATGTTATTAAACTCTCATACATTTTATTAAGCTCTCATGTTATTAAACTCTCATACATTTTATTAAGCTCTCATATATTTTATTAAGCTCTCATGTTATTAAACTCTCATACATTTTATTAAGCGCTCATGTTATTAAGCTCTCATACATTTTATTAAGCTCTCATGTTATTAAACTCTCATACATTTTATTAAGCTCTCATATATTTTATTAAGCTCTCGTGTTATTAAACTCTCATACATTTTATTAAGCTCTCATGTTATTAAACTCTCATACATTTTATTAAGCTCTCATACATTTTATTAAGCTCTCATGTTATTAAACTCTCATACATTTTATTAAGCTCTCATGTTATTAAACTCTCATACATTTTATTAAGCTCTCATGTTATTAAACTCTCATACATTTTATTAAGCTCTCATACATTTTATTAAACGCTCATGCTATTAAACTCTCATATATTTTATTAAGCTCTCATGTTATTAAGCTCTCATACATTTTATTAAGCTCTCATGTTATTAAACTCTCATACATTTTATTAAGCTCTCATGTTATTAAACTCTCATACATTTTATTAAGCTCTCATGTTATTAAACTCTCATACATTTTATTAAGCTCTCATGTTATTAAACTCTCATATATTTTATTAAGCTCTCATGTTATTAAACTCTCATACATTTTATTAAGCTCTCATGTTATTAAACTCTCATACATTTTATTAAGCTCTCATACATTTTATTAAGCTCTCATGTTATTAAACTCTCATATATTTTATTAAGCTCTCATGTTATTAAACTCTCATACATTTTATTAAGCTCTCATGTTATTAAACTCTCATACATTTTATTAAGCTCTCATGTTATTAAACTCTCATACATTTTATTAAGCTCTCATGTTATTAAACTCTCATACATTTTATTAAGCTCTCATGTTATTAAACTCTCATACATTTTATTAAGCTCTCATGCATTTTATTAAGCTCTCATGTTATTAAACTCTCATATATTTTATTAAGCTCTCATGTTATTAAACTCTCATACATTTTATTAAGCTCTCATGTTATTAAACTCTCATACATTTTATTAAGCTCTCATACATTTTATTAAGCTCTCATGTTATTAAACTCTCATATATTTTATTAAGCTCTCATGTTATTAAACTCTCATACATTTTATTAAGCTCTCATGTTATTAAACTCTCATACATTTTATTAAGCTCTCATACATTTTATTAAGCTCTCATGTTATTAAACTCTCATACATTTTATTAAGCTCTCATGTTATTAAACTCTCATACATTTTATTAAGCTCTCATGTTATTAAACTCTCATACATTTTATTAAGCTCTCATGTTATTAAACTCTCATACATTTTATTAAGCTCTCATGTTATTAAACTCTCATACATTTTATTAAGCTCTCATACATTTTATTAAGCTCTCATGTTATTAAACTCTCATACATTTTATTAAGCTCTCATGTTATTAAACTCTCATACATTTTATTAAGCTCTCATGTTATTAAACTCTCATACATTTTATTAAGCTCTCATGTTATTAAACTCTCATACATTTTATTAAGCTCTCATGTTATTAAACTCTCATACATTTTATTAAGCTCTCATGTTATTAAACTCTCATACATTTTATTAAGCTCTCATGTTATTAAACTCTCATACATTTTATTAAGCTCTCATGTTATTAAACTCTCATACATTTTATTAAGCTCTCATACATTTTATTAAGCTCTCATGTTATTAAACTCTCATACATTTTATTAAGCTCTCATGTTATTAAACTCTCATACATTTTATTAAGCTCTCATGTTATTAAACTCTCATACATTTTATTAAGCTCTCATGTTATTAAACTCTCATACATTTTATTAAGCTCTCATGTTATTAAACTCTCATACATTTTATTAAGCTCTCATGTTATTAAACTCTCATACATTTTATTAAGCTCTCATGTTATTAAACTCTCATACATTTTATTAAGCTCTCATACATTTTATTAAGCTCTCATGTTATTAAACTCTCATACATTTTATTAAGCTCTCATGTTATTAAACTCTCATACATTTTATTAAGCTCTCATGTTATTAAGCTCTCATACAACGTCAACGATAGGCGAGTCCATCATCGGTGTGTATATATGTATATATTATAATTGTTTTTACTTTTGGCACAAGGTCAGCAATTACCACAGTGCACTACTGGTACTTTATTTCATCGACTCCGTAAGGATGAAAGGCAAAGTTAATCTCGGCGGGTATTGAACTCAGGCCGTAGAGGGACGTAACTCTATGCTGCAAAGCATGGCGTCCGACCCTCTACCGATACTGCCAATCCAGATACATTGTAATGAATGTCATATCTATCCGTCTGTATCACAATCGTTACAATATAACAAAATCGTTCTATGACTCTATTCATGGAATAAAACGGCGTTCTCTGGCAAAGGTATTATCAGTTTCTCTCTCTCTTCCTCACCGTATACACACACACACACACACACACACACACACACACACACACACACACACACACACACACACATATATATATATATATATATATATATATATATATATATATATATATATATATATATATATAGTGGAGGTACGTGGCCTAGTGGTAAGAGTGTTGGACTTACGATCATAATCTCGTGGGTTCGATTCCTGGGTTGCGTGTGTTGTGTCTTGAGCAAAACACTTCATTTCACGTTGCTCCAGTATACTCAGCTGGAAATGAGTACCAGCAATAGTTGGAGGTTTAACCCTGCGATGGACTGGCGTCCTGTCCAGGGGGGAGTCTTGTACTCTCAGTCGCTTCACGCCATGAAACCAGGATAAGCACGGGCCAAATGAGCCTTCTGGCTTAAGACAGACTTTAGATATGTGTGTGTTGTGTTGTGTGTGTGTGTGTGTCTTCTTCACTGCCGTTTTCTCAAAGAGGGGAAAAGTCAACGCCCTTATCTTTTTATTTTTTCATGACTTCCGTGACTAGAGGAAGGAATTTATAGTCAAAGTGAAGACCAGGTTTGAATAATTTCAATAAAACACCATACTGACATCCCGACTAGCCGTAAAATTAACCCTCCATATTTAGTTTATTTTATTTCGCTGTATCCTCTGGCAGACTCTGGTCATAACCAAATTCATCTCATTTAGAAATATTATTGAAAAAAATTTTTTTTTAATTCATTTCCGCATCTGACTCCATATATAGGTTGTCTTACGTTACAACCGTCTGTATGGATTGTTAAAGTGGATAGATTAAATTCAGATTGCTGAATTAAATTCTCATTCGAACTATTGAGACAGTTTAAGTTTGACCACCACGTTTACATGTTGTGAATAATAAATATCGAATAACATGTATCTGAGAAAGAGGCAGAGGAAGAAGAATTCATTATGTAAATAGATCTCCATTGAGTAATTGTATGGCCCTTGAGTATGGCCATTGCACGATATAACATTATTAATAATTATTAATTAATTCTATCGTGCAATGCCTGTGCGTGAAGAATTTTTTTAAGTGAGGAAAGACTTTGCACTGAGCCAATCCCACTCTCTGAGCAACAGCAGCTGTAACCCGAAAAGAAGAAATGATCAACATCATCGACAACTACTGAGCCGCGGGTTTTATGTCGGAGTTATCTCAGTTTCCCGAGTTGCCGTCTCCTAGAAAAATGCCCTGATAAAGGCTAAGGGTCCTTCACTCCCAGTGGTTTAACTGCATGATCGGGTATCCAGCCCGATTATTTCTGTCCCCGCGCATATATATACATACGTATAATCTATATACATATATACACACATATACACATATGTATATACATATTTACACATTTTTGGATGGCCGTTGTCTCTTATGAGTTCTTCCGCCATTTGTCAAGTTTTGTTTTTTGTCCTGCAGGTGTCCAAAATCAACCTCCTCACCAAGTAAACTTAGCGGGGTTGTCGGTTTAATTGCCGACGACACGACCATGCGACAGGTTTTACTGGGTTATATGTTACCAGTAGCACTCAAGAGTGACCCGGTATACATACATACATACATACATACATACATACATACATACATACATACATACATACATACATACATACATACATACATACATACATACATACATACATACATACATGGTGGCTGCCAACTCGCTTTCGAGTGCGGCCACTACTTTATATCCATGTAGGAGAACCCCTACCGATGCGCTGAACGAGTGGGACTTTTTAGTCCAGCCAGCGACTTGAAAACTCTGGTACAAACACTATACTTGTGACAATTATTGACACATAGTGTTGGGCCAATGTACCATGTGACGACAAGTGCAGAGAGATCTCCAGATATAAAGCAATGCCTGTGCCGTGAAGCTTTTATAGTGAGCAAAGGCACTGCACAAAGCCAGTCCCACTCTCTTAACCAAGATGATATTTACCAAAAAGAAGAACATGTCAACACCATTCGATACCATCAGAGTTGCAGGTGTTATATCAGAGTTTTCCTTCTCCTAGAATTCTGCCTTGACAAAGGCGAAGGGGTCATCTCTCCCGGTGATTTTGGATGGCCATTAACTTTTAAGAGCTCCTTTGCCCTTTGACGGGTTTTGTTTTTAGTCCTGCAGGATGTCCAAAGTCACCCTCCTCACCAAGAAACCTTGGTGGGGTTGACAGTTTAGTCGCCAAAGACCCGACCATGAGACAGGTTGTACTGGGATACATGTTACCAGTAGCACCAACTGGTGACCTGACATACATACATACATACATACATACATACATACATACATACATACATGCATACATACATACATACATACATACATACATACATACATACATACATACATACATACATACATACATACATACATACATACATACATACTTACATGGTGGCTGCCAACTCGTTTTCGAGTACGGCCACTACTTTATATCCATGTAGGAGAACTCCTACCGATTCGCTGAACGAATGTGACTTTTTAGTGCAGCCAGCGACTTGAAAACTCTGGTACAAACACTACACTTGTGACAATTATTGACACATAGTGCTAGGCCCATGGTACCATGTGACGACAAGTGCAGAGAGATCTCCAGATACAAAGCAATGCCTGTGCCGTGAAGCTTTTATAGTGAGCAAAGGCACTGCACAAAGCCAGTCCCACTCTCTTAACCAAGATGATATTTACCAAAAAGAAGAACAAGTCAACATCATTGGATACCATCAGAGTTGCAGGTGTTATATCAGAGTTTTCCTTCTCCTAGAATGCTGCCTTGACAAAGGCTAAGGGTCATCTCTCCCGGTGATTTTGGATGGCCATTGACTCTTAAGAGCTCCTTTGCCCTTTGACAGGTTTTGTTTTTAGTCCTGCAGGACGTCCAAAGTCACCCTCCTCACCAAGAAACCTTGGTGGGGTTGCCAGTTTAGTCGCCAACGACCCGACCATGAGACAGGTTGTACTGGGATACATACATACATACATACATACATACATACATACATACATACATACATACATACATACATACATACATACATACATACATAAATCTCTCACCCAGAGAAATCGGAAGATCCTATTCAATGTTCAAACAAGAAAAAAAAATTGACCAATTTACAGAGAAAGTTGTGCATGGATACTTGAGACGCAAAACACAGACCATAGAGGGGATAAACCACTCAAAAAGCCTGGCATGGAGTTCCGACAAGTTTATGACATCACACCTTGAGGGATATCTCTATGCAATACAGGAACAAGAACTCCCTACCAAATATCTGCTGCACAAAAGAGGAGGGCCAGCAGCTGACAATAAATGTAGGCTATGTAAAACAAAGATCGAGGATGTAAGCCACATTGTTGCCAGCTGCGAAAGAATGTCATCTCGCTACTACCTCCCCATGAGACACGATGGGATAGCTAGAACTATCTGGAACGCACTTCGGAAAACAAAATTAACAACAAACGAGGAAGAATATATTGAGACAGATGGCACTAAGGAATACTGGTGGAACCTGAAAATAAAAACTGCCACCAAATTAAAGCACAACCGGCCTGATATTGTAGTTTGGGACCACACATTGAAAACGTGTTCTGTTGTGGAGATCAGCTGCCCACTTGATGTAAACGTTGTCAGAAAAATACAGGAGAAGGAGGACATCTACGGACCATTGATGAGGAGCTTACAAATCCAGTATCCAAGATACACCTTTAGCTTCATACCCATCATTATTGGTGCTACGGGTTATATACCAACCCGCTTGGACCAAAGTATGACCGAACTTGGATTTGCGGACAAAAAGCGCAGCTCCCTAATTCATAGTCTACAAATGGTTGCGATAGCTGGCACCTTCAAAATATGCAAAACATTCTTGCGATTCAAGGGATGACAATTTCTTTTCTTTTACAACCTTGCCACCAGGAAGGTGGCCGGTCAAAAAAATATACTCGAAATTAAGAGAAAGAGAAAACATACATACATACATACATACATATGTTAGTAACCGCCTCAACACAAATCTTGAGAAGCTAGGCTTCACAAGAACAGAAAGAACACAACTAGTTAGGAAATTACAAGTACAATCAGTAAAAAATATGTAAAACATTCCAAAAATGTTGCATCTAATAACTGCATATACACATGTGCAGATACAAAGCATATACACATCCACACATACGACTCAAAACATCCACATCCACACATACAATAACATCCATATCTACACATGCATGCATGCAGACATATCTACCTATTTGATGTTGTGTAAATTCCAATGAGAGAGTATTGTGTCTATGTTAGAAACCGACTCTCTCTATTGGTAAAAATTTGTGAAATTAAAAAACCAGAAGAACATACATACATACATACATACATACATACATACATACATACATACATACATACATACATACATACATACATATGTACGTACGTACGTCATTCGTATATACATAGGTTCAGTTTCATACTTATCATTATTGGAGTTACAGGATATATACTAACCCAACTGGACCAAGTACACTTGGATTTGTGGAGAAAGAACGTGGCTCCTTAATTTATAAGCTACAAATAGCTGCAATATCTGTAAAACAATCTTGCGATTCAAAGAATGAACGATTGCATAAAGAACGACAAAAAATTCTTTTTCATTGTAATCTTGTCACCAGGAAGGTGGCCGGTCAAAAATAAACTTTAAATAAAGTGAAAGAGAAGATTACATACATACATACATACATACATACATACATACATACATACATACATGTACACATCCACACATACGACTCAAAACATCCACATCCACACATACAATAACATCCATATCTACACATGCATGCATGCAGACATATCACCAGGAAGGTGGCCGGTCAAAAAAATATACTCGAAATTAAGAGAAAGAGAAAACATACATACATACATACATACATACATACATACATACATGGTGGCTGCCAACTCGTTTTCGAGTACGGCTACTACTTTATATCCATGTAGGAGAACTCCTACCGATGCGCTGAACGAGTGTGACTTTTTAGTGCAGCCAGCGACTTGAAAACTCTGGTACAAACACTACAGTTGTGACAATTATTGACACATAGTGCTGGGCCCATGGTACCATGTGACGACAAGTGCAGAGAGATCTCCAGATATAAAGCAATGCCTGTGCCGTGAAGATTTTATAGTGAGCAAAGGCACTGCAGAAAGCCAGTCCCACTCTCTTAACCAAGATGATATTTACCAAAAAGAAGAACATGTCAACATCATTGGATACCATCAGAATTGCAGGTGTTATATCAGAGTTTTCCTTCTCCTAGAATTCTGCCTTGACAAAGGCTAAGGGGTCATCTCTCCCGGTGATTTTGGATGGCCATTGACTCTTAAGAGCTCCATTGCCCTTTGACAGGTTTTGTTTTTAGTCCTGCAGGATGTCCAAAGTCACCCTCCTCACCAAGAAACCTTGGTGGGGTTGCCAGTTTAGTCGCCAACGACCCGACCATGAAACAGGTTGTACTGGGATACATGTTACCAGTAGCACCAACTGGTGACCTGACATACATACATACATACATACATACATACATACATACATACATACATACATACATACATACATACATACATACATACAGTGAAAAATAAAATAGAGACGATGTTTGGTAACAGTAGAACCAAAGCTCTTCAATATAAGTTGATCACCCTCAAACAAGAATTGAGAGCTGTTAGCGAAAAACGCCGACGCCTGAAGACGGTAGATGAGAGAAAAATGCTTAATAAAAGATTCAGACGAAACCAAACATTAGTCTATAGAGATATGAAGAACAAAATAATAAGTGTCACTGAGGCCCCATCCCAGAAAGACAGATTCCTTTCGGAGAAAAATATGGGGTGAAAAGAAGAATTTCAACCAAGATGCAGTGCGGCTAAAAGAAATCCGAAAGAACTATTGCTCCTACACTACAACAAAAACAATCGAAATAAGTGAGGGTACCCTTGAGACTGTGATAGGAAAACTGCAAGATAAGAAAACTCCAAGGAGAGACATTGATTGTCGGCTACTGGTACAAAAAACTGATATTCTATCGGAGGTATCTTACTGACCTCTACTAACAAGTTCTTAAGGGAGATACACTTATACCAGAATGGTTGACATTAGCACAAACGTTACTGGTCGACCAAGAACAAAGACACCCACTTGGCAAAAAACTACCGACCCATTGCATGCCAGAACCTGATGTATAAGATGTATACAGCCTGCCTGAACCTATTCCTCCAAGATCACTGTGAAAATAATATATCATCACAGATGAACAAGCAGCTGGAACGAAAGGGGTTTGGGGATGTGCTGAACAACTCCTAATCAACAAAACGCGGAGGTGCGACAACTTATGAGGAATATGGCTACAGTCTGGCTAGACTACAGGAAAGTTTTCGATTCTGTTCCTCACTCTTGGATGATAGAGGCCCTCCAACTTGCTAAAGTCCCAGACATTATTATCAGAGCCATAGAGAAGCTGTCTTCTTCTTGGGCTACTATCCTAAGGTTAAAGACA
Source organism: Eledone cirrhosa (assembly GCA_964016885.1). Classification (NCBI taxonomy): domain Eukaryota; kingdom Metazoa; phylum Mollusca; class Cephalopoda; order Octopoda; family Eledonidae; genus Eledone; species Eledone cirrhosa. The sequence goes on from OZ024743.1 coordinate 123,839,387, forward strand.
GAGAGGGAGGACTCTATTTTCACCGATAAAATAAAATATCGCAGGGGTTTATTTCAGGGAGACAGTCTCTCTGTGATATTATTCATCCTGTCATTAAACCCCTTGTCCTTTCTGCTCAAGAAATGTGAAGGATATATCATTGGCTCACAGGAGGACAGAAATACGAATCTAACCCATAATTTCTTTGTGGATGATCTGAAACTCTATGCCAAGAACATGGGTGGCATGAAGAAAAATCTTGACCTGGTTACAACGTTCTCAAAGGGTATAGGAATGGAGTTTGGCCAAGATAAATGGTCATACATGACTGTAAAGCGGGGAAAAACAACAACCCAATCTAGCAACATTGTCATCAATGGCCTAACTGTTTCACCAATATCTGATGAGGACTGCTACAGATACCTGGGGATAGATGAGAACATATCATATAATGGTATCTGTAATAAGGAACGCGTAACCAGAGAATACTACACCCGATCAAGAATGATTTGATCATCGGAACTCTCTGCGCAAAACAGAACAGTGGCTCACAATGTGTTTGCTGTGCCTGTCCTAACACCAACGTTTGAAATACTCAATTGGACGATAGACGAAATCCGAGCAGTTGATGTTGGAACTCGAAAAATACTAAACAACACCGGAAACTTCCACATCAACAGTGACATAGACCGCCTTTACTTGAAACATAAGCAGGGAGGCAGAGGCCTAACATCAGTCCATACAGCATTTGAATGTCGCATCATATCCCTCCGACAACATCTACGAACCTCGAAGCGTAGGAGCCCGTCTCTCGAGCAAGTCTATCTGCATGAAACAGATAAGATCATGGGAAGGAACTCCTCGACAGATATTCCCTGAGTGATAATCAAAACCTCACACCCAGGGAAGTCGCTCAGCAGTATCGCAGTGAATCCATGGATGAAAAACTGCATGCTTATCGGCAAAAAATCATGCATGGATATGTTGTCAGCAAGCTCCAGAGTGAGAGTAATATAGATAAGGAAAGTAGTCTATCTTGGACCAACAACCGCTATATTGCCTCCCACTTTGAAGGATACGCTTTTGCAATCCAGGAACAGGAGATTAGCACGAAATACCTGATTCACAAAAGAGATAGGGATGCAGGCAAAACACCTAGATGTGATAACAAGCGCAGACTCTGCAGAACTAACATCGAAGATATCACCCATGTCATCAGCAGCTGTCCAAAGATATCGCGGTACTATCTACCTATGAGACATGATGTAGTGGCCAAAACACTGTACAATGCAATCCGTAGAAAAGATAGCCCCGATAATAAACACATTAAAAGCTACAGCAATGTGGAAGACATCCATGTACATAATATGAAAGAGTACTGGTAGAATGTTCCAGTAAAACCCCAATAAAATGCAGGCATAACAGACCAGATATTATGATATGGGACAGGGAGAAGAAAACATGCACAGTAGTGGAAACTAGCTGCCCAGGTTAGCTTTGCCTTTCATCCTTACGGGGTCGATAAAATAAAGTACCAGTAATGTACTGGGGTAATTGCTGGCCTTGTGCCAAAAGTAGAAACAATTATTACATTAAAAGGGCGGTGGATTGGCAGAATCGGTAGGACGCCGGACAACCTGCTTTGCGGCATAGAGTTACGGACATTTACGTTTTGAGTTCAAATCCCGCCGAGGTTAGTTTTACCTTTCATCCTTACGCGGTCGATAAAATAAAGTACCAGTCTGGGTTCAATTCAATCGACTTTCCTCTCCCCTTCAAATTGCTGCTGGCCTTGTGCCTAAAATAGAAACAATTATTACATTAATTTGCTAAAACTGTGGAATTTCATACACGCTGATATAAGTATTTGTTTTTCTAAAATTCTAGTAACCATGAATTGACGAAGAAAACATAAGTATTACATACGCACACATCTACGTGATGACTGAGGAAGGAAGAGGAGTGAGAAACTATAGAAGTCCAGCATTCTAAGATTCGTCACAGCTGTATGTTTGTACCACTTGTGTGAGTGAGCGAGAAGGAACCAGCCAACCAACAAACAAACAAACATCTCTTTTTTATATTATGTATAAAGTAGGTCTAATCAACCATAATACCATGCTGTGTGTGTTTAATATTTATATGTCATTTGTGCATATATTCCGTACACTTATGTAATTATCTCCTAGAAATAACTTCGTAAAGTATTATTCTCATCTTTAATCAATTTCGTGTGCTACTATACAACATATCGACATAAACTATAGGGCTTATTTTACGCTAACCATTAATTTATCAAAACGTAAATTTCCCAGTCTGTATGATTGTTCATACACCCGGTAATCTTGGTACCAGTTGACCCCAGTCATTTACTGATACTTTAATTTATTGACCCTAGAAGGATGAAAGGGATGGTTGACCTTCGTGTGTTTTGAACTTAGAAATGTTTAATTACCGTATTTCCCGGCGTCGAAGACTCTACTCGAGGACGAAGCGTCTTCGGCGCCAGGAAATACGGTAAATGCCGCAAAGCTTTTTGTATGACACTCTACCAATACTGCTGGTCCAACGCCTTCTCATAGTGATTTCTGAAATTGGGCAGAACGTTATACAATACTTTCATAATTTCTAAACATGGACACGTCATATATTATAATACGATTTCTATATGGGCATAATTGTACTGTATCAGATTTGACCACGTACTACACAACAATTAGAGAAACAGTTGTAAGAATGTGACCTTCTCGCGCTCTCTTTATATAATCTAATCTCTCTCTCTCTAGCTTTCTTGCACTCTCTCTCCCTCTATTCTCCCCCTTTTCTCTCTCTCTCTCTCTCTCTCTCTCTCTCTCTCTATCCCTCTCTCCCGCTCTCTCCTCCCCGTACGTCAGAACGGAGCCCCTACGACCCCATCAGGAAATAAGGGCTTTTTACTTTTATTAATATTTCAATGACTTAGGAGTTTGAATAATCGAAGAATCATGGAATTCAGTGTTATGTTGACTTTGCCTTTCATCCTTACGGGGTCGATAAAATAAAGTACCAGTAATGCACTGGGCAATTGCTGGCCTTATGCCTAACGTAGAAACAGTTATGTTGATAGTCAGCGTTAGAGTGAAGTTAAACATAACGATTATTGTTGGAGTTTGTCATTCAATATGAGAATCTGAGTTAACTAAGGCGGAGATCAGCTTCCGTAGAAGCTTAGGTGATGGTAGTGGTGGTCATTGTTACACAGAATATTAAACTACTCTCAAGGAGCAGTATTACAGTGGAGAAAGAAAATAGAGTTAAGTTAAAAAAGAAAGAAAAACAGTAATTTCTTTGGGAGAAACAAGCAGATTTATGAAATAGTTGTTACACAGGTTCAATTACAAATGTATTCCAGGCCTCAAACATCTGCCTATATTCATAAAAAAAAATCTTATAAACTTGATTAGGAGGTGGAGCAAGCTTATTACATTTTTTTTTATTAGGGATATAAAATATGTGTGTGTATATCTGTATGTAGTTTATCTGTGCCATTATATCTGTGTACGTATGTGTCTGTGTGTATGTGTGAGTGTGTGTGAGCATATGCGAGCGTGTGTATGTGTTTAAATCTATATTTCTATGTATTTATACGTATATATGCCTGTATATGTGTCTCTGGATGTGTGTGTAGGTATGTTTTCACAGTTTCCGCTCAATCAATTTCTGAAGCTAAATTACTTCAATAAAGTTAATATAACATTCAGAAATGAAAGTAAAATTTCACAACTAAATCCCTTTTTTAATTAGCCTGTCAAGGCCGCCAAAGTCTGTATAAGGAAGTCTGCTGAATTAACATGCTCTATAAAGTCATAGTTTGTACACATATATTCACAAGCAAATATATTCATATGTATATCTTGACTGTCTTTTGAATAATTTTATTTTGATATTGAAAGTGTATACATACACATACATGAAGAGAGAATATAATTACATAATATATTACACACAGGAACAAACACATGTACTTCAGTGAATATGAATATATATGTGTGTCTGTGTCAGTGTGTGTGTGCGCATATGTATGTGTAAATATATATGTATATATATATATATGTGTGTGTGAGTGTGGGATTTTAAATGTATATGAATGAGTGTATAAATCTACACATGTACACACAAACATACATACACTGCTATATACCAAGATATACATTTGTGTATATGTAGGTATATACATGTGTGTATATATATATATATATATATATATATATATATATATGGGGCGGGCATGTGTGTGTGCGTGTGTGTCAAACGTATTACTCTGTATCCTTTGAACATCAACAGCGAGACATGGGGGATTTCTGGTGCCTGGACCACACAGGATCTCCAGAATTCCAGCCCAGGGTTTTTTTCTGGAGAGGCACTTCAGTCCCACTGTAAAAACCGGCAGCAACAACATGGGTGGTAGTCTATTATAAGGAAGTAAAATGACCATGCCTACGCTACAAGTATGTCTGTAGGCGTGAAAATGAAAGCTAGTGACATCCTCCCAAAATGCTGGGAAGCATCCGCAGGAGGTTACAACAAATGGAAACATGGCATAAAGGTAGACATGCTGAAGAGTAACCATAGAAATGTGATAAGGTGAAAAGGTGACAAGTGAGGTGACATCAGTACCACCACAGCCAAATACAGTTTTACCTATAAAAGCTTCCACAGAGTATGCCATCCATGAAATTGGACTGTAGAGTCTTCACAGGTATGATGTCCAAATCATGACTGACCAATGGCGCAAACTTCATTTTCTCTGGAGACAAACAGATGCCAGAGACAGATGCCAGAAATATGTATATAAAGTCATTCATAAACATGTAGATTCTTTGTTTTTTGTGAGTGTGGGTATATGTACACGTGCATTTATCTGGGCTGCATCAGTGTGTAGTGAAGTTTTACATAAGATATTAATATCTTGCGCAACAATTTTGTATATTTGTGTGGAAAGCCAACCTATGTGTGTATATATATATATATATTATATATATATATATATATATATATATATATATATATATATATATATATATATATATATATATATATATATATATATATATATATATATATATATATATATATATATATATATATATATATATATATGTATATATATATATATATATATATGTATATATATATATATATATATGTATATATATATATATATATATATATATATATATATATATATATATATATATATATATATATATATATATATATATATATATAAAACAGTTAATTTTGCGGGAAAATAATTAAGTATAATGAAATATATATATATGTATATATATATGTATATATATATGTATATATATATATATATATATATGTGTATATATATAGAGAGAGAGAGAGTGGGACTGGTTTTGTGCAGTGCCTTTGCTCACTATAAAAGCTTCACGGCACAGGCATTACTTTATATCTGGAGATCTCTCTGCACTTGTCGTTACGTGGTACCATGGGCCCAGCACTATGTGTCAATAATTGTCACAAGTGTAGTGTTTGTACCAGAGTTTTCAAGTCGCTGGCTGGACTAAAAAGTCACACTCGTTCAGCGCATCGGTAGGGGTTCTCCTACATGGATATAAAGTAGTGGCCATACTCGAAAACGAGTTGGAAGCCACCATATATATATATATATTTCATTATACTTAATTATTTTCCCGCAAAATTAACTGTTTTATTACTGTATCATTAGAGTAGCTCTCTTCCCCTAGCACACATGCAATCGACTACAGATGCTCACCACTGGAGAATATAAAAGACTTTTATTTTCACTATTTACAAACAAAATCCTGCTGATGAGAATTTTGCCAGTGTTATGTATTCGCCTCAATAGAATACTTATAAAAGTATACATTGTATAATGGTCCTATGTTTCTTGTATATACAGCTGAAATGTATTTCTGTTTAATCGGAGATAATATGGGGCTAAACAAAAAACAGTACCACCTACAACAGAGCCTATATATGATCGCTCACGCTCATAGCATCCAGACATCCCTAAACAAAGAGTATATATATCTTCCTCTCCCATCCAATATTTTTCTTTTAATATTTGTAAGAATGATTGAAGCGAAAAAATATTTAGCATTCATACGATTGAAATATATAAATAGTGAAATTAATTTGAAGATATATAACTATAAAATGATTAAAGTACACATGAACCTGAAAAAATTGCAAAAGTATTTCGTATGATTATCCACCTAAATCGATATTATGGAAAAGTAAGTTATCGGCAGATATCGTTGTCAATGGTCAAAGGTACCGTATACAACAACTGAAACTAGCTTTGTTGTGTCATGAAATATTGCCCTAGCTAAACATCCAATATTCTGCTAGTAGAATATAATTCTCGTTGTTGAAGTGTTAGATAAAAAAAAAACACAAAAACCTCAACGAGTAATAGCATAAACAATAGTCTAACGCCATACTACCGAGTAGACTATCTTCCAGGTCAATGCTAATGCTGCAGGTAAAATGGAAAATGATTTAAAGAATTTCCTTGTATTCAGTTTAGTTCTCGAGGAATCTACAGACATAAATGACAACCCACAACTGGCAGTATTTGTTCATTGTTTCCTCTGATGTAACTGTAGATATGGTAGTAATAAACGAAACAATAAAGAAACAACTCGTGGTGTTCACATTAAAAAGTCTGCTTGATAAAACCTTAACAAATGTTGATGTTCCACTGAATAAACTCCTTAGTGTTGCGACAGCTGTAATAGTGGGAGAAATGCACGATTAATTGCAATTAAGGTAATCCTAGTTTTCCAAATTTGCTCCTTGTTCATTGTATTATTCATTGTGAAAGCCGTGCAGCGAGATAATTCAAGTATGAAGATGTTATGAAATCTGTTTTCGGAATTATCATTTTCATATGCTTGAATGAGAAGACCCATGGACATTTCAGAAATTTCATTGAATAACTGGAGCTTGAAGATAAACATAGCGATGTCTCTACTGCATTGTCAAACAACAATGCCTTGGGTAAGTTTGCGTATTTGTTGGAACCTATTATTACAATTCATAAAGCAAATAAACGTTCCTGTCCTCAACTCAAAAGTGATGAATGGATGCAAGATCTAGTGTTCTTTATTGACATAATGAATCATCTGCAAATTCTCAACTTGGAACCTCAGGGGTGTATATATCAAATTGTTTCTGATTTTACTCAGTTTCAGAATAAAATACCAGTTTTTCAGATATACACACGCATGCATATATTATGTATATTTGTATGTGTGTATGTATGTATGTATGTATGTATGTATGTATGTATGTATGTATGTGTGTATGTATGTATGTATGTATGTATGTATGTATGTATGTATGTATGTATGTATGTATGTATGTATGTATGTATGTATGTATGCGTGTATGCATGTTTGTATGCACGTGTATGTATGTATATATATGTATATATATGTATGTATTTATGCATGTATGTATGCATGCATGTATGTATGTACCAATGTATGTATGTGTATATATATATTTGTATGTATGTATTTATCTACGTAAAAAATGTTGATTAGTGGTTAGGGTTTCGGCTCACGTTCGCAAGTTATTTGGATTTGCGGCAGTGTATTGTGTCCTTGATAAATTTCATTTTCAGAGTGGTGATAGCCTGTTTTCCTTGTTCAGTTAGACCAATCACTTCAAAAATATATTCTTGCTTTTGTTAATAGAAATGCAAGGTTTTAATAAAGGTTCTGAATTGGCAAGGTCGCTAGGGCGTCAGATGAAATGCTTTACAATATTTATTTCGGTTCTCTGCGTTCGACGAGTTCAGATCTCGTCTCACGGCGGTCAACTGTACCTTTCATCCTTTTGAGGTCGATAAATATGTACCAGTCCAATACTATGGTCGATTCCTCCTCTATTTCTCTTACACACTTCTTCTCTATCACACTCTCTCTCTCTCTCTCTTTCACAAGGAGAAATTGCTTGTTTGCAAACCTTGATAGGGAATGGGCTCCGCCGAGGTTTAAAGTGCTCAAGATTCGTCGTACGTCAATACAGCACCCCTATAACTCTACAAGGAGTTGCGAGTCCATATATACAAGGTTTGAACATTTTTTTTATTTACTTAACAAAAGGCGCAAACATTAATGTGTTAAATTTTTTTAAGACTTCTTTGGTCTGGCATGTTTATATCTTTGTCTTTGACCAGCTATGATTTTCTGTATGTTGGTACGTATATCTTCAGACACAGCTGCTTTAAGAAATTTATTTAGATGTATAATGTTTTCTTCCACGGATGATCTTGCAATTATTATTTCATCAATGTATTTAAGCCAAAGATGTAGACTCAATAAAATACTTCAATGATCAGAATTTAATCCAATTACATTGGTGAGTAAAATACGTTGCTATATGTTTTCTTATTTATAATACGAAAAATATATTTTGCGGCGCTTGAAGGTAAAAAATACATATTTGGCTCTTCTTATCTAACAACGTGCTACGCCTAATATAGAAAATATGCTCACAATTGCTACACTTGACATCGCAATTCTTTATTCATCTAATAACGAGGTATTGATCACCAAAGTTCTCAATGGAAAAATGAGATAATAACTGCAGAATCATCCGTGGAAGAGCACATTATAACTCTAAATAAATTTAGCCATGTCTGTACGTACCAACATATAAAAAAAATCCTAGCTGGTCAAAGACAAATGGAAATCCTTGGTCATCTGAGAGAGAATTGGACATAGATTCAAGTATTTAGTGCTCTAACAACGTCTGTGTGAAAGGTGAAACGGAAATTAAATAATCTCGAATGTATAGTGAAAAATAAATGTGTATAGAATACCTTTAATCCTGCACATATCTATCTATGTTTATATATGCTAGGTGCTGCATATTTCACCAGCCAGCCAGCCAATGATATGTAGAATTATAGTTATGAGCTTGTATAGCAGCATGTGAGCTCAACACAAAACAAAAAGGGACGATAGAAGACGAAACAAACATGATTGTGTGTGGACACAGTATTCTGTCATTCCGTGGCTATAAAAACATAAAAAATATTCAGCTGGGCAAAGAATAAATTAAAGAAAATTTGAACGGGCTCGGGAACGTAATATAGATAATAGACAGACATGTGCTTCACACCACATATCTTAATTCATCTAAAAACTAAGGCAGAGTTATGTCTTGTATATTGTATACATATCAATCTTGTATATACAGTAAACATGTGAGGGGGAACATAAAACAAATGCGACGAGTGGCGAGGACAAAACGAATGTTCTAACTCATGACTAACTTACATAATATTGAGATATTTGAGTGAATATATATTTCAAGTTTAGAATTTCAATGTAATTCTCTTTGAGTTTCTCACAAAAAGCGGCCTCCTAGTGAGAATTTTGTATAAGTAATTTATATTGAATTGCTTAATGTACTTCCTCTGTGTAGGTTCCCACAAAAACCAATGCAGGATTCTTTCTTTGATAAATTATGTCAATAAATATATACAATTTTACATTCCTATGTATTTGAGGCTTTTAGTTGTGGTTGATGTTTAACCACAGGACAGCCTGATCGAGCAGATTTCATGATCTGACCTGCTCCTCGTTTATCAGGATAAGACTATATTATGTAAGATATTTTCTCTGTTTAAAGCAGCGGTGTGTGATTTGCAGGTATGTTAGTAGATGGAGAGGTAGTTATATAGATAGATAGATAGATAGATAGATAGATAGATAGATAGATAGATAGATAGATAGATAGATAGATAGATAGATAAATTTCTATTTATTTGCCACGAGGGCACAAAAGAAGGGGACAAATACACAGTGGGGGAGTTTACATAAATCGAGTAAAGAAAAAAGGAATAACAATAATAATATAATAATAAAAAGTCCTCAAAAGGGAGGGGGCGTGTTCGGGATTGCACATACCCCCGAAAAGTGTGCAACCCTTTTCGCGGGGGAAGCCCAGAGAGGAGGCGCTCCCCCTTTCCTCTTCACTTCTTCACCTACAGAACAATGTAGAGAGAAGGCCCATTTACACGAGCCATTCTCGCTTCTTTCACCCACCTTTCATAAAACTGTCTGGGGCCAAGCACTTCTCTCTCCATCCTGATCCTTCTTCCGAAGTGGTATCGGAAGAAGTAAACCAGGTGATGGCCGGAGAGAAAGTCACCCGACCTCAGACCTTTCAGGCGCGTCCACCACACAACCTCTTTCATCATGGCTATTACGCACAGAAAGACCGCCTCTGCTTCGTTTCTGAAGGGAGGCGGCGGCTTGATGTTCACCACAGACTCGGCGGTTAATCGAATCGGCGCCACACGCGACAGCAGTCGTTCGACGTAGCCCCACAGATCGGCAACGCCCGGGCAGTGTACCAGTGCATGCGCAACGGTTTCCTCGTCGCGCACGCATCTGGGACAGATCTTTTTCGCTGGATCCCTGCCCGGGCGCCCGTGTCTGTAGAGCTTTTCTCGAACGGGCAGAGCCCCCCGGTAACACTGCCAGGCTAGGGACCTCTGGAAGTTGTCCATGGGTCCCGGGCCGAAAGTTCTACCGAACAGGCTGGCCAGTTCGTCCTCCTCCATGCCTAGCGACTCTCCAAGGGTGTCGTCGCCCCTGCTAGCCACCAGCCCTCTATAGAATGTCGAGGTGGATTCTCCACTGATAGTCGGGTCCGCTTGCCAGATAGACGTGAGCGCCTGGGCACACTCGGTGTGCCAGTTGCCCAGTTTTCTCGGTCTTTGCTTCACCCAGGATTGCAGCTCGGTGAGCGAGACGAGCTGTGGGAAGGCTCGCCTCACAAACGGGGCCCACACCGGCTGACCGGTGAGGAATACCTGTAGATGCCGTAGCCTCAATGCGTGCCTACGCATCAACAGCCACGGCATACCCAGCCCTCCTTTCGAAGGGTGCTGGCAGCAGATGGATCTCCTCACCATGGGAGGCCGCTTCTTCCAGAGGAACTGGAAGAGCATGCGTTCCATGATGGTGATCTTTTCCTTGGGGCAAGGCACGACGGTCAGGCGGTAGCAGATGACGGACGCTATGTAAGCGTTCGTCACCTCCGCCCGACCTTTCAGTGATAGTTTGCACTTGGCCCACTTCTGGGTCAGCGCAAACACCCTGCTCGTCACCTCGCCCCAATTCTTCTCCACCTGGAGGTCCGGTCCGAACCAGACCCCGAGCAGCTTCACCGGGCCCTCCGTCCACCGCCCGACGACACCGTCTAACGGCATCGGTTTGCGCCTCCATGTTCCGAGTTGCAAACCGACTGACTTGTCCCGGTTCAGCCTAGCCCCCGTCAGCCTTTCGTATTCCTCCAGTAGGGTGGCGATCGCCCCGATTTCGGAGGCGTCCGCCACCATTACTGTTACGTCGTCGGCATAGGCCGAGACCGCTTTGTGCAATCCCGGTTACAGGGGGTATGCCCCGCAGCAACTCCAACTTCCGCAGCAGTTTCTCGAGAGTCAATACGTACAGAAGGGAGGAGAGGGGGCACCCCTGTCTGATGAAACGGCTCCGAGAGGTAGCCGTTTACTTTAATCCTAGAGTAGATGTTGCCACTGTGCATGGCAGAAATCCAGCCTCTGAAAACGGGTCCGAAGCCCGCCGCCGCTAGCACCGCATCCACATCCAGGTAACCATGGTCGACCCTATCGAACGCCTTAGATTGATCCAAGTTGATCAGGTCCCCACCAAAGCCGGGTTCGTTGCCAACCCTCTCTATGATGTATCGCATGAGGTGGAGGTTGTCGTGAATGGACCTGGACGGGATAGCGCATGTCTGCGCGTCTCCCACCAAACCACCCACCACAAGCGCCAACCTCTTCGCCAACACCTTGGCCAAAATCTGTAACTCTGCATTCAGCAGAGTTATGGGCCTAAAGTTACTTAAGTCGTCCCCCTTGCTCTCGTCCTTCCTCACTAGCGTGACCACGCCCTTGGTCACTGAACAGGGAATTCTCCCGTTCTGTTGCCAGTTGCAATAGACAGCCTCGAGGAGTTCGGAGAACAAGGCCGGCATAGCTAGATAAAGTTCGTATGGTAGACCATCGAGACCCGGAGATTTGCGTCTGCTGCATTGGCTGAGCGCTTCCCCGATTTCAGTGGCTGTGATTGGCCTTTCGCAGCACTCCACTTCGCCGCTCGAAAGACGCGGTAGACCGTCGAGGTATGGACCTAAGCCACATCCCCGACCGGGCTCCCGCCTCCTCCGAACAGTCGAGCAAAGTGCCTTTGAAAGGCCTCGCACATCCGCTCAGGTTCAAGGATCACCCGTCCATCCTGGTCTCGCAAAGACCGAATGGTGGATTTAATCCCACTCTTGGCTTCTGTCACCCGGGCCCAGCTAACAGCTTTGGTCCCCTCGTTTCCTAAAGCACGTATTTTACTTCGGACAACGCAGCCTTCGTGCTTCGCGTCAAAGAACTGGCTCAACGCCGTTCTCGCCGCTAACACTCTGGCTACGTCTCCGCTCCTAATCGCCTCTTCTAGTTTATCTGTTAACTCCCTTTCCTTCCTATTTCTATTCGCCGCTAGTTCCTTACTGTAACCTATCGAACTTACTCTAATCTCTCTCTTTAGAGATACCCCCCACCTACTGTTGACGATCGCTCCCGTCAACCGCATCTTAACTAAGCTACTAATCCGGTTCCTGTAATCTTTCTTTGCCGGCAAGGACAAGTTCATCTTCCAGTAACCGGGACCCTGTCTATGTGTTCTATCAAGGTTGACCACGCAGGTCACTAATTTGTGATCTGAATAGCCAACCATGATCAATTCTGGACAACTAAATACGTCCCTATCCTTACTCCTAACCAAAAACCTATCTAGGTACGATCTAGATTGTCCACTGCGGTTTGCCCAGGTCCAGGTTGGCGCAGTTAGACAATCTAGTCGAAATCTATCGACCAGGTCGAATCGATCGAGTAACCCCTTGAGGCTGCTACACCCCCCTCTATCGGGACATGCCCCTGCATAGTCCCAACGCGCATCTAGGATTCCATTCCAGTCCCCCACTAAAAGCAGGGAACGCGACGTTCCTAGAAAAGTCTCCAGACGCTGGAAGAAGTCGGCTCTTTCAGCCCCGAAGGGGGCATAAAGACCGACCAGTCTGAAAGCCCCGCCTTCACCGCCTCCGACGTCCAGCACCAGTAATCGACCCCCCGGGTCCGAGTGAACAATCTGTACGTCGAGAGCCAGACGTTTATCCAGCAGTACGGCAACTCCCCCCCCCCCGCCTCCGGGTTGACAGAGAGATGCGTGCATCTCAAAGTCATCGAAGGCGGGAGCCAGCTGTCGCACGCTGCTGATCCGACTCTCGCAAACAACCATCACATCTATACTTCGTGACCTGAGGTCACTTAGTAGCTTTGCTTGCTTCCAAGCTGAGCCCAGGCCACGCGCGTTCAAACAGCCAACTCTCAATTGATCTATTTTGGTGTTGAAAGTGAAGAAAGAAAAGCACCTACCTCTCCGGGTTGTGTAATTTCCATGGCGTCAGGTGTGTTGGGTGGAGGGGTGTTTTGTGGTGGTGTGGGGGTGCCCGAGTGTGGTGGGGTTGGGGTGTTTGGAGTTGTGTCAGGGAGAGGGGAGGTTATGGGGAAATCTTTCAAGAGGACGCGATTTAACGGTTTTAAACAGGGGGGGGGCTCACGTCCTGTCTAAATTGTTCTTTTAAGGAACGATAAAGGTCCAGAGGGACCTTTATCATTTTTAAATGGGTGAAGTTCTCTGTTGAGATAAAGTTTGGCCCTTCGGTCTGCACCAAAGGGCTATTGTTTATTAATTTAAACAGTTTTTTGTTTTCTTTATTTATATATGTGTATTGCAATCTCTTTTTTTGTGATGCTGTCAATGTTTCGGAGAGGGGAGGCGCAGATTTATTTTTGTTTGTTGAGGGTGGGGTGTTTTTTATTGGAGTTGGTGTTTGTGTGTGGGTTATTTGTGCTGTGCTGGGTGTGTGCTTTCTTTTTTTTCTTTTAACTTGTCTGAAGGCTTCTCCTCCTTCTTCTTCAGAAGTTGGGGGAAACTCTTCAGCGCTAGGTGGGAGGGACGTCGTGTCTGGTTGTTTTTTTTGCGGGAGGGGTAGATTTGTTCCTGTTTTTTTTATTATTTGTTTGGAATGCGTTTTGTGGTGGTGGTGGTGCTGTTTGTGTCGTGCTTGTGGTTGGTAATGGTGGTGGTGGTGTTTGTGTTGGTGATGGTGGTGGTGATTTTTGTGTCGTGCTTGTGTTTGGTGCTGGTGGTGGTGATGTTTGTGTTGTGCTTGGTGGTGTTTGTATTTTGTTTGCTGTGTGTGGTATTAGTGTATTTTTGGAGGTGGGTGGTGTTGGTGTACTGTTTGTGGTGGGTGTGGGCAATAGTCCTTTTTGGGGGATACGTTTCGGGCAGTTAGCCTTAATGTGTCCCCTTTCCGTGCATAAATAGCATGCTGGTCTTCTCCCCTCTACAATTATATCTATTGGGGTGAGCTCATCCAGCCAGATGCGATCCGGGATTTGTGCTATTCTTTCGGGCCTCATTTGGACTAGTAGGTCGAGGCCCATTCCCAGGAACGCATCTCCGGATGCCTTCCCCATTGACAGCACTGTGTCCTCGCCCATGTCTATGAAGCCAGCAATAGCCCACCAGAAGTCCATTGTGGGCAGCATTGTTTGTATTTTTACTCTCTGTGTTCTTCTACCCATGTAGGAGGGATAGAAGCTGTATGTTGTCGATGAGAGTGGGCTTAGGGAAAGCTTCTGCGCCGTTTCCTTGTCTTTTGTTAAGACCGAAATGCTGCCATAGAGTCGGTCCTTTCGTATGAAGAGAATATTCTTCATATAGTCTTTTAGGACCAACTCTATCTCCATTTGGCTGGGCTGTGCTGGCTTTCTTGTTTGGTTTAGGATTGTTCTGAAGAGAACTGTGTTCTCTGTTCTCGCTTTCTTGAATTCTGGGGGGGGGGGGGGGAGTTAATGGAAAACATTCCGTTCTCCCCCAAAACAATGTGTTTCTTTGCTTCGGCCAGTTTTTCTCTGGCGGCAGTTAGGTCTATTGGTGTAAATGTTATGGACTGTTTTGTTTTCTGGGCGAAAGTTGCCTTGTTGTTATTTGTATTATTATTTTCTGTTTGTTTGTTTTCCGTTTGCTCATTTTCCGTAACATTTGTTTTTTCATTTTCCTTGTCTAATTTTGTTGTATTTATTTTTTGTTCTTCAGACTTGGGGGGCGTGGCAGAGCTAATGGCAGACATGTCTGCCATCTTTTCCGCCATGCTGCCAAGAAAGAAATTTTACAGCAAAATAGATATTTATTTTACCCCCTAAAAAGGGGGTAAATGTAAAAATGTTTCCCTAAATAACAGGGGTTAGTGTTCCAAATGTGTTGCACTGAAAGATTTATCTGGTACTTACTATAGTAAGGGTAAATCCCGATGGAATAGCGGAGCCGATGTGAAGCGTGTCTTACTCTATCAAGATAGATAGGTAGATAGATAGATAGATAGATACATGATGGCTGCCCCCTCGTTATCGAGTATGGGCATTGCACGATATACCATTATTAATAATTATTAATTAATTCTATCGTGCAATACCTGTGCATGAAGATATTTTTAAAGTGAAGACAGACTGTGAACTGAGCCAATCCCACTCTCTGAGCGACAGTAGCTATAAACCGAAAAGAAGAAAGGATCAACATCATCGATAACTACTGAGCCGCAGGTTTTATATCGGAGTTATCCCAGTTTCCCGATTTGCCTTCTCCTAGAGAAAGGCTAGAGGTTCTTCATTCCCAGTGGTTTAACTGCGCGATCGGGTGTCTAGCCCTACTAGTTCTATGTCCCTGCGCATATACATACACATGCACCATGTATATACACATATATGTATATGTGTATACATATGTGTATATCTGTATACATATGTGTATATATATGTATATGTGTATACATACATATGTATGTGTATACATACATATGTATGTATGTATACATACATACATACATACATACATACATACATACATACATACATACATACATACATACATACATACATACATACATACATACCTGTTCTTACAGGATCACTGTGCTACCAACAACATCATAACACCTGAGCAAGCTGGTGGAAAGAGGGAGGTGTGGGGTTGCATAGATCACCTACTAACTAACAAAATGATTCAGGAAAAACAACAAAGAATCGCAGAAACATGACTGTGGTGTGGCTGGACTATCAAAAAGCATTTGATAGTGTACCTCATGGGTGGATTATTAAGGCTTTACAGTTAGCTAAAGTCCCACAACCATTGGTAGCTGCTGTTGAACGCCTGATCAAGAACTGGTACACCAATTTGATCCTTAGAGGTGAGAAGGAGCAGGTTAAGACTGATAAGATACATTACCAGAAGGGCATCTTTCAGGGTGATAGCTTGTCAGTGCTACTCTTCGTTCTCTCACTGAATCCACTATCTTACCTACTCAGGAAACAGGGTGGACAAAGAAGTAGGCCCAGAAGTATCTCCCATCTTTTCTTTGTTGATGACCTGAAGTTGTATGGGCCAAATATCAATGACATCAAGAAACAATTGGACCTCATTACACAATTTTCAACCGACATCAAAATGAAATTTGGTGAGTCCAAGTGTGCATATTTGGCAGTAAAACGTGGAAGAGCTGTGCCCTCCTCTAGAAATCTAGAGATGAACGGCCTGACAATAAACCTCTGCAGTCAGGTGACAACTACAGATATCTTGGACAGGATGAGAATGTCAGATATGATGGACCCATAAATAAGGAGAGAACCAGAACTGAATACCTCAGAAGAGTAAAGAAAATATGGTCATCAGAACTGTCAACGTACAACAAGTACATTGCCCACAATACTTATGCTGTGTCAATTCTAACGCCAACATTTGGCCTGCTGAACTGGTCATTACAAGAACTAATTGAGATGGATGTTAGAACTCGCAAACTTCTCAGTGTTACTGGGAACTTTAACATCAATGGTGATGAGGATAGGCTATACTTCTCACGCAAGGAAGGTGGCCGGGCTCTAAAATCCATATTAACATCATATGAGACTGAAGCAAAAAGGGTTGGCAACCATCTTGCCCAGGTTTATGAGCATGAAGAAAAAATATTAGGATAGCCACTGATCTGGAGGAGAGATATGGAATAAAGCCTGATATAAATCTCTCACCCAGAGAAATCGGAAGATCCTATTCAATGTTCAAACAAGATGAAAAAATTGATCAATTTACAGAAAAAGTTGTGCACGGATACTTGAGACGCAAAACACAGACCATAGAGGGGATAAACCACTCAAAAAGCCTGGCATGGAGTTCCGACAAGTTTATGACATCACACCTTGAGGGATATCTCTATGCAATACAGGGACAAGAACTCCCTACAAAATATCTGCTGCACAAAAGAGCAGGGCCATCAGCTGACAATAAATTCAGGCTATGTAAAACAAAGATCGAAGATGTAAGCCACATTGTTGCTAGCTGCGAAAGAATGTCATCTCGCTACTACTTCCCCATGACACACGATGGGATAGCTAGAACCATCTGGAACGCACTTCGGAAAACAAAATTAACAACAAACGAGGAAGAATATATTGAGACAGATGGCACTAAGGAATACTGGTGGAACCTGAAAATAAAAACAGCCACCAAATTAAAGCACAACCGGCCTGATATTGTTGTTTGGGACCACACATTGAAAACGTGTTCTGTTTTGGAGATCAGCTGCCCAATTGATGTAAACGTTGTCAGAAAAATACAGGAGAAGGAGGACATCTACGGACCATTGATGAGGAGTTTACAAATCCAGTATCCAAGATACACATTTAGCTTCATACCCATCATTATTGGAGCTACGGGTCATATACCAACCCGCTTGGACCAATGTATAACTGAACTTGGATTTGCGGACAAAGAGCGCAGCTCCCTAATTCATAGTCTACAAATGGCTGCGATAGCTGGCACCTTCAAAATTTGCAAAACATTCTTGCGATTCAAGGGATGACAATTTCTTTTCTTTTACAACCTTGCCACCAGGAAGGTGGCCGGTCAAAAATATACTCGAAATTAAGAGAAAGAGATAACATGCATACATGTAAGTATGCATACATACATAAGTAGGTTGCTATAGATAATTGCTACATGGCCACTGAACATTTTGTCAACAGTCTGTAATAGATGGGAAAATATCAAATTACTATTTCCATGTCAAAGTTAGCACTAAGTGGTTGGCATATGACGAATGAATACAACTCGGTAAGACAACCACTTTGTGCTAACTTATGTGGACAAATTGTATTTTGATATATATATATATATATATATATATATATATATATATATATATATATATATATATATATATATATACATACTGTATATATATATATATATATATATATATATATATATATATATATATATATATATATATATATATATACTGTATATGTACATACATACATACATACATACATACATACATACATACATACATACATACATACATACATACATACATACATACATACATACACACACACATATCCATGCTGTTCTGCATTCGTACGCAGATGTGTGTAATATACATGTTTACCATTATCATTTAATGTTTACAGGAAATTAAGCAATAAATCTAATAACCAGGAACATTATACGATACTCTATCTGATAAATTGCATATCAAGATAATAGTAAAGCAAGTAAGTATTAAGAGAAGCTATCGTCTTATATCCTATGTTTCCCAGTTCCCATCAAGCTAGGTGTTATATGCAAGCTAACTTTACTATTAAGATTACAATTAAGTACACTATTAAGTTTACATTTAAGTGGCGTTTATAATTTGATTTTTTTTAACGGATTATTTTGTTATCGTTCAGAATTGCATTGAGGTTGAGTTTGTTTATTTATTAATCAAAACAACCGCTTATTGAATTTCCATAGTTGTACATCTTACTTTTCTTGACAAGAATTGTCATTAGCACTAAAGTTGTTTTTTCCTTTTCATTATGTGAGTAATTTCAATTGATTAATGATTTGTTTTTGTTTATGGCATTAAATATATGACTCGAATCTTAATCTATATATATATATAAAACTGAGGTTGTCTGTCTGTCTGTCTACTAAAACGGTCGGCACACATCTCCTCTTAAACCGTACGCTCAAATTTCGGTGAAATTGCTACACTTATAGATGAAGGTTCGGCGGAGACATCGGCAAAAACAAATTTCAAATCGACCCACAAAAGTGCAAAAATCGAATTTGTAATGTATTGATTTTTCAGTTCAAATGTATAAATAGAGATGAGAGACGAGTTATTTCCCTTTTATGGAACGCGCAGACCGTCAACAAATTTCCACCACTTGCAGACGATCAGATATTTCGATTCTTGTCAAAATAAGTAGATGCTATAATATTTATTAAAAGTTTAAGCAAAGAATCACTGATTTCACCGTTAAGCAGCGATTCTCTGCTTAAACTTTAATCTGTTATTTTAATATATACTAGCAGCAGGACCCGGCGTTGCACGGGGATGCAACACGCATATGCAAAGATTGAGGAATGTATCTGTGTACTTTTTGAATTCCCTTATTCTCAGGGAATGATTGTTCATCTACTGGAAACGTAGAACACCAGCAGGCAGAATCCAGTAGTAGCGGTGTCAGTGGGCTGATTACGGAAATCCTGTATGCGAAAGAAGTAAGTAAGTGTTGTGGGGCGATGTATGTCGTAAGTCTGTTCACGAATTACCTCACAGATGGGGAACACACGTCAGTCTGACGGAGTGACGTAGTCATTTGTGTGAAAACCAAGTAGGGATGAACGTTTAAGTAGGGATATTGAGATGACGAAATCAACGTGGCAACGCAGCTGCAGCAGAAGGGGGTCATAGTGCAATTAGTACAAATGCTGGGCGGCACTGGTTGCACTGCATTTACACAGCAACAAAGGTGCGACAAAAGGGGTCACTGTGGAATTAGCACAACCGCTGTTCAGCGTACTTGCGCAGAACGTTCATACTGCAGTGTAGGTGCAACAAAAGGGGTCTTAATAGAAGTAGCACAGACGTGAGTTTTACGGTGTCAATAACACGGCAATGTACACAGGGACCGGATTTGTGCGTCAACAGGGTGCCGACAAATATTTTAAGGTCCTCCTCATTTCCTCAACCCCACGAAAATGGTCCTGCTTAAAAGTAAGTAAGTGTTGTGTTCTCTGTTAAATAAACCAAATTGTTTAACGAAATATTATACGTTACTTACGATGTTTAAGTAGCGTTTATATTGAAAATGAAAAAGGCATATAATGCCCAATGCTAATTCGTAAATTTCCTAGAAACCATTAATGGAATCGGAAATCTTTTGTCCACAGCAATATGAGGGGACTAACTAATGTGTGCTGCAAATTTCGAGGAAATCGGTTGGATTATCTTTAAGTAACGCCTCAAAAAAATACTAAAAATGCCTTTAAAATGCGGTTATTCGCATAATGCGGACCCTAGGGCAGAAAAAGTTAACATTTTTTTAGCCCATTGCACTTCAAGAAATATAAGTAACGTATGTGTAAAGTTTGAAAAAAGTCGGTTGGGTACTTCTCGAGTTTTAGGGATTTACACAGACAGACATTCTCTGTTTTATATATATATATATATATATATATATATATATATATATATATATATATACTAACAAATGCCCCCCGTCCATTGGACGGTGTTAGTTCTCGGTAGGACTGCAGTCTTAATGGTGAAATTCCGTTTTGTCGATGGAGGATAATTTTACGTGATCAACTCTTTCAATCAAAAATGAGACGGTATTCAAAAAGAGCATGTTTTATTTACAGATATCTGTCATTAAAATGTGAAAATAGAGAAATATCGAAAATAGAAAATAGAGAAAAATGGAATTATCGTTTGGAATGTCGTTTAATTGACTGAATGGCTGAAGAATCGGTACAAAAAGCATAGACGACAGTTCGGTTGACATGAAGTCAATCTGTAAGAAACTACATGTTTAATTGAATTATGAAATAACCTGGGGCATGTGGAAGGATGTCCATTGAAATGAAAAAATGGTTGATTTCATCAATGTGCATTTGTTGGAAGAGTAACATTACTTATTGTGAAAAGTAAGTAATCGCAATAAGGATCAACCTGAAGGGGCTTTCAACTCCACGGAAAAACTATTGGAGGGCTGCCTTGTAAACCACATTTTTTGTCAATCTTCCGGGAGCATAGTAAAAGAGATTGGCCGAGTTTCCAAATACTACTATTTGTAGGAGCTAAGATGGCCCTTTCACACATCCATTGATGACTGACGTAATTTGTTGAGAGGTCGGGGTAAACTCTTGTGCAAATGTCCTCAGGGCTGGAGACGTAGTTACCGATGGTAGTTATGTCAACCAAACCGTTTACGTCGATTGGTAAGTTCCCATTACCAACATCCAATAACTTTGAAGCAAAGTAATTGTCACCGTCTTGTTGGTGGAGAATCGATCGCATGTTGATGGTTAACTTTCTCGACTGGACGAAGCGCCAAAGATGAGAATGTTTAATGCAAGCATCTATTTCATCAACTGGTTGGCCTTTTGGGACAATGGGAAGAGTTTGACGAAAATCCCCAGCAAGAAGCTGAACGACGCCACCGAAGGGTTGAGAGTTGTAGCGCAGGTCTTGTAGCGTTGTATTCATTGCATCCAGTGCATTCTTGTGGGACATTGTTGCTTAGTCCCAGACAATCAATTTGCATTTTTGAAAGACAGCAGCCTCATCAGAATCCTTCTTTATATTGGTGGTCAGATTTTCAACATGACCGATGTTAAGGGGAAGCTTAAATGTTGAATGGACTGTTCTGCCGCCGTCTAGCAGTGTTGCTGCTATTCCTGAAGACGCCATTGCCATGACAATCTGTCCACGTTGGCGAACTTTGGCAAGAAGGAGATTGAGGAGAAATGTCTTTGCTGTGCCACCTGGCGCATCAAGGAAGTAGATGCCACCGCTGGTGTCTTCAAGCATGGTCAAAACAAAAGTATAGACATCAGCTTGTTCAAGATTCAAAAGTTTTTCTCTTTTTTGAACGTAGGACAGAAGCCTGGCAGCATCGTAGCATGTCTCCCTTAGTAGGGGGCAGTTACAAACAGCCTCATTTTCTCTTTTAGGGGATTCCATACAGTAGTTCTTCAAGGGACGGCCACCCATTTCCAAAAGTATAAGTATATCTTTTAGAGACCGCAGTTGTACATTTCAGGTGTAAACTGTAAATTCATGTGTGTGGACGCGAAGCGAGATTGCATTAGGATGTCCAAGCACATGCTGTCGCGATATTTCTCCCAGAAAGACTATGGATTCCCACCAGTATAACGGCGAAAAGCTTTCGAAGTGCAATTGGTGACTGCAACATTGATGCTTCATGGAGGGCGTGGTCATAGTGGTCATCATTGTCGAGAAGACCTAATTTGGAGCAGGCCTCTTTAAATGTTGAACAAATATGACCATTGAAGGTACGAAGGTCTTCAAAGGAAGTTAGACCTTTGACAACGTGCAATAGAAGACGAAAGAATAGAAGGTGAGAGCATTCTGAATTGAGCGGGTGAACTGTGTACACTCTTGAGAGAGCATCAGACTCACGCATCGAAGCATCCCTTTGTGAAATGCGTCCTCGCTTTCTTCTTTGAAGATTTATTCCACGTGTAGAATGTAGACAACTCCGCATAAAGAAGTGTTCTGGCAAGAGAGTCAGAAGTACAAAGTTCAAAGAATCCGGTAAGGGTCGTTCTTCGAGGTTGTCTTGCACAGTCAAGCATATTTTCTTGGTTAAAATACACCCGTTGACCATTCTCCAAATAAACGCTGAGGTGAATAATTGCAGGTTCATGGATCGGAAAACCAAATATGCGCCAAAATGCCTCGTTAGAAGAGATGTAGCGTCCAGTTTGGAAAAATGAGACTTCATCTGTGGCGGCATCAGGGTTATCGGTCTTAGCTAACTCAATAACTGATCGATCGGCTCCCTTATGAACATACTTGCAGATGTATTGGATTGATTTTACGGAGTTGCAGAATTCAACATTAATGTGGGCTGAAAACATTTTACAAAGCACCTTGTTATGTGGTACAACGCATCGGTTGTCGATATTGAAATCTTGACCACCAACCATTGTTACAGTTGCCGTATGTCTACCCTCCTGCAGTGCCCTGCGACGGTATAAGGGGTAGCCATCATCACCAGTTTTTGTTTCATGGATAAGTTTACGTGGGTAACGCTTTGTACATTTCCCATTATCGTACATGCAGATTTTGGATTTAGGTGGCCACACGGTCCATGGATCATGTTGGCTTTTATAATTTGAAAAAGGACAAGGTCTTTTGGGGGATGTGGCAGTTCAGCACTTATAACGGAATCAACATCAGTTGACATGAGTTTTTTTTAAGCCAAAGGAGAATATGGGCATGTGGGAGTCCTCTCTTCTGCCATTTTACGGTGTACATGAAACACCTTACTGGTCCAAAAAGTTGTCCGTATTTTATAACATCCATCATTTTCATAAGCTTTAGGTGAAACACTCTAGATGTGATATCATGCCTGTGTGAAGGATTTTGGCCATGAAGTAAGTGAGACTGGATGTCAAACCATTTTGGATTGCATGTGAAGGTGATAAAAAGATCAGGACGGCCACAATGGCGGACATAGGTGAGAACATCCTACATTTGTTCATGCATGTAACGGGGTCCTCTAGTGTATGACGATGGGAGAATGACAGAAAGCCCAACATCCGAAGCAATAACCTGATCATTTCGGTTGACTTCGTCACGTAGATGGCCGTATTCTTCTGAACGCAGTTCCTTTTGATGGTGTCTTATCCATTGGAGGCGTTCAGTGTCAATCTGGAAAAGGAAGAAATTGTTGTGGTAAATATTGAGTGAACTGGCTGAGGAAATTTTCTGAACGAAATCATAAAATAAGAAATAGTTACCTTAGCAAATACGTCTACACAGTATTGATTGAGGAGCATCCGTGTTCTATGCAGAATGTTGATGTCGTTTTTGCGAACCATAAGCCTAAATGCATAAAATTCCATTTGTGAAATGGTTTTCCGTGGTTGAAGATACATTAAAGTTACCGGATTACAATTTGGCAAGTCAATGCGGTAGCCATCGTCGCCAAAGGGGAACAGTAATGGATATTGGAGGGCATCATATGCAGGATGAAGTTCATTTATTTTTTGAAGACGCGAGTCTTGCCATTCAAGAACAATATCACGATTTGAAGCACTCTCATTAGGACTTGTTATAAGCACCGCAACTTAATCGGTTTGGGGTCTGTTAAAGGAACCCTGATGCTGCCCTGTCGGAGCGTGGTCACCTCGAATAACAACCTTGAATTGATTGGTGTTAACATCTCTACGCTGAAAAGCAGTTTTGAAAATGGTGACGTAGGGGTTTATGGTATGAAGCATATATTGAAGAGGCTGCAGAAGAAAAAGTATTGTTCCTTTAGCAACTGAAGCTCTTCGTGCAGTTTCTTCAGGTTCGTTCCCCATAAAGTATATCTGGAGAAAACTGTGTTCATCGTCATCTTGTGGAATAAGGGAGCCAATTTGATGGTAAATTTGGCCTTGCACTTTGAATGTGGGCATATAATTTCCATGTTTTATTGGTGTATGACCAAAGCTTGTCATTTGGAAAGCCAAATTGTAGGCTCTTATATTTCTAAGAAAGTATTTAGAATCAGGGTGGTCTCCAAGCAGCAGAGAATTCAAAGGTTTGGCACCGACTTGTAAATGAAGCAATCTAACCGTTCCATTGGAGCAGTATATACCGGTAGATTCTGCTGTCCACCTCATTGTGTTACAATGAACGCAAACAGTTGACATGCTACTAATGATGATATGTGGGTGGGATGCGTAGTCCT
This sequence comes from Eledone cirrhosa, assembly GCA_964016885.1. NCBI lineage: Eukaryota > Metazoa > Mollusca > Cephalopoda > Octopoda > Eledonidae > Eledone > Eledone cirrhosa. The sequence continues at coordinate 123,864,318 of OZ024743.1, forward strand.
CTTGGAGGCTGTAATGAAAAGCCTTCTTAGACCAGTAACAGGAAGAAACCCTCGGAAAGACATGAAAACGCATTTTCCGCTGAGAATCAGCCGCAAGTCTTGTTGCCCTTTGGTCAACAGTCTCTAAAGCACGGCTATTTGAAGTAGAAGCAGCATCGCAAGCAAGCCGGAGTTCGGCTTGTTCAGCAGTCTGTAATGCTCTGGCCTTCGAAGTAGAAGTAGCATTGCGAGCAAGCTGGAGTTCTGCTTGTTCAGTTGTCTGTAATTCTCTGGCGATCGAAGTAGAAGCAGAATTGCGAGCACGCCGTAGCATACATTGTTCTTCTGTCTCGCTTGCGTGCAAAGAACGCAAAGCAAAAGCATTTCTTGTTTTTCTTCCAATGTGACTCTTGCTTTTTCGAGGCATTCTATGGAAAATCTGTAATTGAATAAATCTGAAACAAATCAAATCAAAGAAATTCACCTCGTTGCTGTTGACACCGTTGCTGTTGACACTTACTTACTTTTAAGCAGGACCATTTTCGTGGGGTTGAGGAAATGGGGAGGACCTTAAAATATTTGTCGGCACCCTGTTGATGCTTCGTACTTTCATCACGCACAAATCCGGGCCCTGTGTACGTTGTCGTGTTATTGACACCGTAAAACTCACGTCTGTGCTACTTCTACTAAGACCCCTTTTGTTGCACCTACACAACACTTTCCCAAAGTATATAGCTAATGTCCTATAACATTTTCCACGAATAACGGTTAATTTTTTACACATTTTTTTACACATTCTTTTTACACATATTTCAATATTTTCTACAATGTATTAATTCAGTTTCTCAGCATATATTAAGTCTTTGACCTTTTTTCGATAGCCTTAGATTTTCGTTCAAACCTTCGTAGATTTTGTAAACAAATTATGACGTCATATGTTTTTCTACGTTTATAAATCATTCTAGCAATTTCCTTTATTTACTTGTTGATATAAAATAAAAATTAAATAGTATACCCCACATATATAGATTTTTAATAGAAATGTTTAATTTTGACATAGAATATTTTTATTTTTTTATTTAATTTTATTTTATAAAAATCTTTTTCATACTTATTTTAATTTAATTTAATTTTGATTAATTTTATTTTATTAATACATTTTTACACTTCTTAATCCAATTTTTAGTATTTAAATCCAATATAAAATAATATACCCAGTTTCTATATTTTAGACCTCTAATATTTGAATACCATCTATAATTGTTTCTACGTTTTGGCACAAGGCCAGCAAATACCCAGTGCATTACTGGTACTTTATTTTATCGACCCCTTTATTTTATCGCGCATACACCTCATTAATTTACTTTTTAACCGTTATTTACAGCTTGTTTCATTTTGACAGCATTCCTGATCAAAAGTCTCTCTCTCTCTCTCTCTTTCTCTTTCTCTCTCTTCCTTCTTTCTTTTTTCCTTTTTTTTTTCCTTTTTCCTCTCTTCACTTTCTTTTTCTTCTATTTTCCTATCTTTTTCTTACTCTTATATTTCTGTAATATGTAAACTTTCTACTTTCCTGTTGACAAGTGTTTTTAGGCCTCATATCATGTTACCTTATTTTATCAGATGAGAACACAATTTTTGTCCCAGGATGATGTTGTTTTCGAAATGCGCATAATAAAATATATGGAACTTTTTTAACCATCTTTTAATTTCTTCTTATATATATATATATATATACATATATATATATGTGTGTGTGTGTGTGTGTGTGTGTGTGTGTGTGTGTGTGTGTGTGTGTGTGTGTGTGTGTGTGTGTAATTTCGAGCTTAATGAGTTTATGTCATTTGAAATAGAAACAGAAAGTCATTAATATAATGGTACATCTTTTTCTTTTTTCTAGGGTTGCTGAATCTAGAGCAATGTGGTAATCATATATAGTGATATCCAGAATGTGATAATATTTTGTTATCCTCTCTATTTTTTTCTATTTTCCCTAAATTAGACATAACAGAGACATTACCATATATACTCAAATATCAACTGATCTAAATATAATCTAAACTCCTATTTTATGCCTGAGAAATGGGCAGAAATCGAAAACCCGTTTATAAGGTGAGGTAGCTAATCAACACATTATGTTTAGATGGTGTGATTTTGAAATACTCATGAGTATTAAATATATTTATGAAGTTTTAATATTTTGATGTTTAAAATGTTTTAAGTGTCGTTTAAAATATAGTTTTTGTTTCACAACTCCATTATGTAATGCATTTTTACCATTTCATTCGTTTTATAGTTTCAACAAGTTTCTCAAACTTTTATTTACTTCTGGCCACTCACATACTGGGAGTAGTTGAAAGTAAACAATCGAATAAGAGAACTTTGTATAGGAATTCATTGAGTAGAAGTGGGAGAGAGAGACAGCAAGTAAGAGAGAGAGGAGAGATAGAGAAAGAAAAAGAGAGGGAGAGAGAGAGCAATAAAATAAAATCAGATTTCTATCTTACGTTTTTAAGCATTATAGGGGTGCAGATGATAACATGTTCATTTTGTAGACTTGCTATCAAAGAAAATTATTTTTTCGTAACAAAGCAATTTATTTGTCTTTATTTTCCTCTAATAATATATATCTTTCTTTATTTGCCACAGGGGCGTACAAAAATGGGACATTACAAGACGTGACGGCGGGGGTTTTACATAAAAATAACTTTAACATTAATAAATAACAATAAACTATATATAATAAAATAACAATTGAAATCCCCAATAGGGGGGGGCGTTACTGCAGGGTTGTTTTACACCCCGTGGATAGAACAACCCTCAACACCAGGAACACGTTTTGTAGGTGTTGCTGTCTTCCCTCTGTTTATCTTCCTCAACCTACAGGTTTATATACAGAGAAGGCCCATTCACTCGGGCCATTTTTGCCACATTCACCCACCTTTCAGTGAATTTACTTGGGTGTAGCACCTCTGTCTCTACTCTCACCTTCCTTCTGAAGTGATACTTAAAGAAGGGGATAAGTTGTTGTCCGGAGAGAAAGGTGTTTGCCCTCAGTCCTTTTAACCTCGTCCACCATATTACCTCTTTCGCCATAGCCACCAGACAGAGGAAAACCGCCTCTCCTTCGTTCTCAAATGAAGGCGGAGGGGTGATCCTCACGATGGACTCGGCTGACAACTGGATGCGTCCCACACGTGACAGCAGCTGTTCGACATAATTCCACAGGTCGGTCACCCCTAGGCACTGAACAATTGTGTGCAGAACGGTTTCGATGTCCTGCTCGCATCTTGGACAGGTCCTTTTGGCAGGATATCTGCCAGGGCGTCCGTACCTGTAGATTTTGTCTCGAACTGGTAGAGCTCCTCGGTAGTACTGCCAAGCCAGAGACCTCTGGAAGTTATCCATAGGCCCTGGACGGAAAGTCCTCCAGAACAGACTAGTCAGTTCGTCCTCCTCGATGCCTAGAGTTTCCCCGAGAACGTCGTCGCACTTATCCTCCACTAATCCCCTATAGAATGTCGCAGTAGAGTCTCCGCTGATTGCCGTTTCCGTTTGGTAGAGGGCTGTGAGCGCCTGTAGGCACTCGAGGTGCCAGGCACCCATTTTCGGTCTTCGCTTGACCCAGGACTGCAGCTCTGTTAGTGAGACGAGTTGTGGAAGAGCTTGTCTCACAAACGACAGCCACACCGGTTCACCGGTCAGGAATACCTGGAGATGGTGTAGCCTCAGCACATGTTTGCGCATCATCAGCCACGGCATGCCCAGCCCTCCGTTAGAAGGGTGTTAACAGCAGATGGATCTCCTCACCAATATAGCCTGTTTCTTCCAGAGGAACTTGAAGAGGAGGCGTTCCATTTTGGTAAGGTATTCGTGGGGGCAAGGCACGACTGTCAAGCGGTAATAGATGACGGACTCTATGTAAGTGTTCGCCACCTCCGCTCGACCGTTCAAGGAGAGTTTGCACTCAGCCCACTTCTGGGTGAATGCACACACTTTCGCCGTGACCTCGTTCCAGTTCTTGTCCACCTGGAGGTCTGGATCGAACCAGACCCCGAGCAATTTCACCGGTCCTTCCGTCCAGTGTCCAACGACACTGTCGGAAGACATGGGTTTGCCTCTCCATGTGCCGAGTTGCAAACCGACAGACTTGTTTGGGTTTAGTCTTGCTCCTGTCAACGTTTCGTATTCCTGTAATAGGTTGCCGATTACCCTGATTTCCGAGGTTTTCGACACCATTACGGTTATGTCGTCAGCATAGGCTGACGCTGCTTTACACAGTCCTGGTTCGATCGGGATGCCCTGCAACAGCTCCAATTTCCGCAGTAACGGCTCGAGAGTTAGTACATACAGAATGGAGGAGAGAGGGCATCCCTGACGGATGGAACGCATGATTTGGAATGGCTCTGATAGGTAGCCATTCACCTTCACTGCCGAGCAGATGTTGGTGTGCATGGCAGCGATCCAGCCTCTGAAGACGGGACCGAAGCCGGCCGCCTTGAGAACTGCTTCCAAGTATTGATGGTCGACCCTATCAAATTCCTTAGACTGATCTAAATTGATCAGAGCCCCACCAAAGCCAGGTTTACACCCTACCCTCTCTATGATGTATCGCATGAGGTGGAGGCTGTCGTGTATGGACCTGGTCGGGATTGCACACGTTTGTGCTTCCCCTACCAGGTTCTCGACGACAAGCGCCAGCCTTGCTGCTAACTCCTTGGCCAAAATCTTTAACTCTGTGTTGAGAAGAGTTATGAGCCTGAAATTGCTTATCTCATCCCCCTTGTTCTCATCTTTCCTAATCAGCGTTACTACGCCTCTGCCTACAGAACTGGGAATCCTCCCGTTCTGCTGCCAGTTGCAGTAGACCGCTTCCAGGACGCCAGAGAACAAGTCTGGCATGTCTATGTAAAACTCATAGGGTAGACCATCTAAACCGGGTGATTTGCGCTTCCCGCAGCGGCCTAGGGCATCTTCTATTTCTCCCGCTGTGATCGGCCATTCGCAGCATTCGTGTTCGAGAGTCGCGGTACGCCGTCGAGGTAGGAGCTGAAGTCCATCACCTCGCTCGATGTACCGCTTTGCCCGAACAGTTGTGCAAAATGCTGCTGGAAGGCCGCGCACATCCGCTTGGATTCAAGTATAATGCGTCCATCTTTGTCTTGCAAAGACCGAATTGTGGATTTGTTGCCACTTTTCGCCTCTGCCACTCGGGCGCAGCTAACAGCTTTGGCTCCCTCGTTTCTTAGAGCACGTGTTCTACTTCTGACAATACAACCTTCGTGTTTCACGTTGAAGAACTGGTCTAGTGCCGTTCTCGCCGCTAGCACGTCAGCTGTACTGCCATTCCTAAATGCCTCTTCTATTTTAGCTACCAGTTCCTTTTCAGTTTTGTTTTTTTCTAAAGCTACTTCCTTGCTAAATGCTATTGATTCTATTCTAATTGTTCACTTGAGAGAGCTCTACCACCTGTTGTTGACGATGGCCCCTGTCAACTGGCACTTAACTAAGGTGCTAATCCGTTTACTGTAGGCCTTACGCGCCGCGAGCGACATGTTTAGCTTCCAGTATCGGGGTCCCTGTCTATGTATTCTATCAAGGTTGACTACGTAGGTGACTAATTTGTGGTCATCTTAATGTGCATTTGTGGACAGCTTAATGTTTCCTTATCATTCTGTCTAATTAAAAATGTATCTAAATACGATCTAGAAGACCCAGTACAGTTGCTCCACGTCCACAGTGGTGCACTCGGGAAGTCTAGTCGATATCTATCAGCCAGTTGGAATTGGCTGATGAGATTTTTGAGGCTATTACACCCCCCTCTATTATCACAAGCTCCTACATAGTCCCAACGTGCGTCTAAGATGCCATTCCAGTCCCCCGCTAACACTAAGGAGCGAGACGTTCCCAGGAATGGCTCCAGACGCTTGAAGAACTCTGGTCGCGATGTCCCAGTCGGGGCATATACGGCCACCAGTCTGAAAGCTCCCCCTTCACTACCATTCACGTCCAGGACCACCCAGGCTGCCCTCCGGGTCCAAGTGAATCGTCTGTATTTTGAGATCAAAGTTTTTTCGAAACAGAACAGCAACTCCCCCTCCACCTCCTGGCTGACAGAGAGATGCGTAGATCTCAAAATCATCGAACATGGGGGTTAGCTACTGCTTGTCGTGAATTCTGGACTCGGTGATGGCTATCACATCTTTACAATGTGACCTGAGATCATTTAAAAGCTGGCCCTGTTTCCAGGACATACCCAGGCCACGTACATTCAAACATCCAGCTTGTATAGTCGCCATGTTGGTGAAGAAGAGTTAAGGAGAGAAAAGGCAGGAACACTTACCTTTTCGTTTCCTGGAGGTCGGGTTGTTCGATCTCCATGTCCAGATTGGTGGTGTTTGGGGAGGGAGGGAATCCTTTTAGCAGGACACGGTTAAGGGGCTTTTGGCAAGGGGGGCCCACATCATGTGGGAAGTTCTCTTTTAAAGTTTCATACTGTAGGGTTGTTACCCTGATAAGTTTGAGCGTTGGGGTGGGTCGTTGGTGGGGAAAGTTTTCCCTTCCGTTTGTATTGTGGGGTCCTTTAGGACAGTTTCCACCAGTTCTTTGTTTCTTGTTTTTATGCATGTGTAGTGTGTTTTGTTTCTTATGTGTACTGTTTCTGTTTGTAGTTTTCTTTTTGTGGTTGGGGTTTGTGATTGTGGTGTGGGTGTTTGTTTTGTTGGTGAAGTGTTTGGTTGTATTGGTGGTGATTGTGTTGTTGGTGTGTTTGTCGTTTGTGGCGGTGTGTTTATGGTGGGGTTGGGTGTGTGCGTGTTTTCTGTAAATGTTTTTGTGTCTTTTTTGTGTCTTTTTTGTTTTTTGGATTTTTGGGGTTCCTCTTGATTCTCACTTGGAGATGTAGAGGTTCCCGTATCTGAGACTTCTGAATCAGGGGTAGATGGGACGGGTATGTTGTGTGGTGGAGTGTTTGTGCAGGTGTTTGTGGAAGTATTTGACAAGGGGAGGGGGAGAGGCAATGGAGGGTTTTTTTCAGTGTGATTTTGTGTGTGTGGTTGTCTCTGGTCTGTGGTGGTGTGGGAGTGGATGTTGCAGGTGTTTGTGTTGTGTTTGGTTTGGAGTGTTGATGTTGGGGTTTTGGTGTTGGTAATAACACCTTGTTTGTCCTCGGTTTGTTCAAGAGACCTTTAAGTGTGTGGTTTTGCCACACTTATGGCATTGAGGTCTCTACTCCTCCACTAAAATGGAGATGACATCTTCCTCAAGGACGATCCTGTCCGGTATTTTTTCAACTCCCTCTGGCCTCATTTGTACCAGAACCTCGATGCAGGTTCCAAACCAGTTATGACGGTCTGTCCTGTCTACAGATAGGAGGGTGTCCTCATCCTTCTTCAGGATGCAGCGTAGGATCCACCATATGTTGACCTCTGCTGGGATCCTGGTTATTTTTATTTTGTAGGATCTTCTTCTAATGTATGTGGGGAAGAAGATGTATTGATCCGTTTTTATTGGGTGAACCGAGTGTTTTTATGCCAGAGTTTCGCTCTTAAAGAGCACTGACACACTTCCATACTGTTTACCTCTTTGGAGGTATGCCACGTCTGGCTTGATGTCTTTTAGTGCAGCTTCGATAGTGCTTGTTGGGAGCGTTATGGGTTCTTTTGGTAGTGATGTCAACTGTTCTATAAATTAGCTTCTTTTTCTGTGTCATTTCTCTTATTTGTGGGGTATGTGTATGTGTGGGGTGTCTCCCTCAAACGTCACATAGAAGCTTCTTCCAAATATTGGGACTTTTGGAGTAGTATTTAAAATCCTGTTGTTTAGCAACTGTTGCTGCAAATGAAATGTTGTTATTGTTGTTGTTGGTGGTGATGATGGTCTCATTCATTGTGTTGCCACTGATTCCTTTTTTTGTGTTGTTGTTCTCATTTATTGTGTTGTTGTTGTTGGTTGTGGTGGTATTAGTGTTTGCTACACATACTTCCTTCTGTGTGTGGATACATGTGACGTTTGTGACGTCAGGCGTGTTCAGTTGCTTACAAGCAGCTGAAGCTTGTTCCTCTTCTAAATGTTGAGGCGATAATGTTGGCATTCCTGTGTCTATGTCTGCTACTACCTGCTGGTCAAGTAGGCATGGCTTTCCCTTCCTATCTTCTTGTTTTGACAAAAAAAGTAAGTGCCTTTGCTTCAGCCATTTTTTAAAATTTGAAGTGCTTTGCAAAATTTTTTTTTCGAAAATATTTTGGATGTTTTTGCCCTGAAGGGAACGATATTTTGGGAGACTGACCAGATCAAAATTTGACCTGTCAGTCCTCTACAAATTGGTATAAAAATAAAAGTTCACAATGACGAATTTCTAAAGAAATTTAATCAAAACTTACCGAGCAAGTTTAACACATGTGTCCATCCCAGAGATAGATAGATAGATTTTCCTCTAATAATATATAATGAAGTTGCCAGTCCACTCAATGATGCCAGACAGTATTGTTTCAAGATTTGTTAATATTTCATCAGTGACACACATTCAATCCATACTGGCGTGGAAATAGACTAAAGTCTATATAAAATTTTGCAGGTTGTTGTTTTAAATGTCCACTTTCCCTGCTAGCAAGAGTTAGACGTATATATATATATATATATATAAATTAATAAAATAATGAATAAACAAAGAAATGCGGTTTTTCGCCTAATGCGGATCCATTGCACTTCAAGAAATATAAGTAACGTATGTGTAAAGTTTGAAAAAAGTCGGTTGGGTACTTCTCGAGTTTTATGGATTTACACAGACAGACATCCTCTGTTATATATATATATATATATATATATATATATATATATATATATATATATATATATATATATATGTAGATAAATCTACCAAAAGTTTACGGTAGTGTCCAATCCGTATGAAGAACTCAATGTAATCCGGATATCATGAAAAGAGAAGATGCATTCAAAAACTACTTTCGGTGAAAAATAAACGGAAAACAGAGTCAAGATAAATTAATAAAATAATGAATAAACAAAGAAACAGTTCCTTATATTAAAAAAATTCATCATTTTACGATCGTTTCTAGGATATATATGTGTTAGAGTTGGTATGCATATTCTATAGATCTATGTACAATATTTATACAAACTATCAGAGGGTATATACATACCTACACATATATATGCTGTCTTCAGAAATAATGATATTTGTTTATTGAAAAAAACAAAGATTCAATACAATAGGTCTGTTTGGGAACAGGTTTTGAATTGACCAATAGAGAGATAGTGAGGGTCAGGATAGTAATATAGTAGTAGAAGAACCTTAAATTATGGGTAGAGGAAGGTAGATTTCAGTTTTGGATGGAAAAGAATATTATGAATGAAGGATTATTTTAGGGAAGAAATAGGTCTTATGCTGACCTCAGAAATAATTTTATTTTTTCATTGAATAAAACCAACAAAGATCTAATATATTCTGCCTGTTTGGTAAGAGGTTTAGAATTAACCAATAGAAAGTTAATAATTGGCCAAATGGTAAAATAGTAGTAATTGAAGCTTATTTTAGGGGTGAAAATAGGTCAGGTGGTCAGTAAAAAGTATACAAGCAGTTGCTGTTATAAAAATGGTATACAAGCAGTTGCTGTTATAAAAATGTGTGTGGTGAGGTCATTAACAATAATTCTCTTAATAAACATCAGGATGCATCCTATAAAAACAATAAACAACATCGAAACCGTAATAGACGAGTTACTTCGTACAATGCTCCATTTAATTTACAAATTAAGGATAATATACCTAAAAAATTCTTTAATATCCTAGAGAAAAACTTCCCGCCAAACCACAAATACCATCAAATCTTAAATAGATCAACGGTTAAATTCTCCTACTCAACAACCAAAAGCATAAAACAAAATATAAGTGCCTATAATGCATATAAATGTAAAAAAAACATGAGTATACCACCAGTACATCAAACTAACCATAATATCTCCTCAGATACAGGATTCACGAAAAGTTGTAACTGTAGAAACAAGGCAAACTGTCCATTAAAAGGAAATTGCCTTGTTAACAACATAGTATATAAATGTAAAGTTAACACTAAGGACTCAATTTATTCATATATAGGAGCTACCTCTAACAAATTTAAGGTAAGATTTAATACCCACAAACATAGCTTTAAAAATGCCGCACTAGCTAATACAACATCTCTAGCTGAAATAATAAATAGTTATAGAAAGAGGAATATAGAATATGACCTGACCTGGAGTGTGCTCAAAAGGGCCACCCCTTATCAAAATAGTAGAAATGAATGTAGATTATGTTCCCAAGAACTTTTTGAAATAATGAAATCTAAGGATATCCTATTAAATAAGCGACAGGAATTAATAATATCGTGTAATCATAAACTTTAAAAATTAATTGATAAATTATTTTTTTAATTTAGTTAACCTATAATTAATATTCTACTACTGATGAACTACATAATTCTGCTTTAAAAATTATAAACCTAATTAATATACACTTTTGAAATTAATATATAAACTATTTTTAATTTAGTTAACCTATAATTAATATTCTACTACTGATGAACTACATAATTTTGCTTTCCTTCTTACAAATATCATTTCCTAAAACTGATACCATTAAGTAAACATATATAATGCTTTAACTTCGGGTTATGACTCTATGTTCCTTGAAAACTATATATATTTACTAATTCTCACTAATAAATTTAATCCCCCCCCCCAATAATTATATGTATATATAAGTGTATATGTGTGTGTAAATGTATGTGTATGTATGTATATGTGCATGTATATATCTATGTATATATATATATATATATATATATATATATAGGTGTATATATATGTATATGTATATATATATATGTGTGTGTATGTATGTGTGTGTGTGTATATATATATGTATATATATGTATATATATATATATATATATATACGTGTGTATGTGTATATATATGTATATATATGTATATGTATGAGTATATATATATATATATATTATTTTTATATTCTTTTAATTTCCCCTCATCTTTAACAGCACTTTTCAACTGCATCTAACTCTTATTTATCATATCTATATGTATTAGTATAATTTTATCAATATAAATATACCCATCAATTAAATTAATTTATATTCTTTTCATAGATGTATTTTTTTCACTAACATTCTTATCTTAAAACTTTAGTCACCTTAGATATTTATATTGGCATTACTATGTTATAACAGCAACTGCTTGTATACCTTTTACTGACCACCTGACCTATTTTCACCCCTAAAATAAGCTTCAATTACTACTATTTTACCATTTGGCCAATTATTAACTTTCTATTGGTTAATTCTAAACCTCTTACCAAACAGACAGAATATATTAGATCTGTGTTGGTTTTATTCAATGAAAAAATAAAATTATTTCTGAGGTCAGCATAAGACCTATTTCTTCCCTAAAATAATCCTTCATTCATAATATTCTTTTCCATCCAAAACTGAAATCTACCTTCCTCTACCCATAATTTAAGGTTCTTCTACTACTATATTACTATCCTGACCCTCACTATCTCTCTATTGGTCAATTCAAAACCTGTTCCCAAACAGACCTATTGTATTGAATCTTTGTTTTTTTCAATAAACAAATATCATTATTTCTGAAGACAGCATATATATGTGTAGGTATGTATATACCCTCTGATAGTTTGTATAAATATTGTACATAGATCTATAGAATATGCATACCAACTCTAACACATATATATCCTAGAAACGATCGTAAAATGATGAATTTTTTTAATATAAGGAACTGTTTCTTTGTTTATTCATTATTTTATTAATTTATCTTGACTCTGTTTTCCGTTTATTTTTCACCGAAAGTAGTTTTTGAATGCATCCTCTCTTTTCATGATATCCGGATTACATTGAGTTCTTCATACGGATTGGACACTACCGTAAACTTTTGGTAGATTTATCTACATATATATATATATATATATATATATATATATATATATATATATATATATATATATATATATATATATATATATATATATATATATATATATATATATATATATATATATATATATATATATATAACAGAGGATGTCTGTCTGTGTAAATCCATAAAACTCGAGAAGTACCCAACCGACTTTTTTCAAACTTTACACATACGTTACTTATATTTCTTGAAGTGCAATGGGTCCGCATTAGGCGAAAAACCGCATTTCTTAGGCATTTTTAGTCTTTTTTGAGGCGTTACTTAAAGATAATCCAACCGATTTCCTCGAAATTTGCAGCACACATTAGTTAGTACCCTCACATTGCTGTGAACAAAAAGATTTCCGATTTCATTAATGGTTCCTAGGAGATTTACGAATTAGCATTGGGCATTATATGCCTTTTTCATTTTCAATATAAACGCTACTTAAACACCGTAAGTAACGTATAATATTTCGTTAAAAAATTTGGTTAATTTAACAGAGGACACAACACTTACTTACTTTTAAGCATGACCATTTTCGTGGGGTTGAGGAAATGAGGAGGACCTTAAAATATTTGTCGGCACCCTGTTGACGCTTCGTACTTTCATCACGCACAATCCGGGCCCTGTGTACGTTTCCGCGTTATTGGCACCGTAAAACTCACGTCTGTGCTACTTCTACTAAGACCCCTTTTGTTGCACCTACACTGCAGTATGAACGTGCTGCGCAAGTACGCTGAACAGCGGTTGTGCTAATTCCACAGTGACCCCTTTTGTCGCACCTTTGTTGCTGTGTAAAAGCAGTTCAACCAGTGCCGCCCAGCATTTGTGCTAATTGCACTATGACCCCCTTCTGCTGCAGCTGCGTTGCCACGCTGATTTCGTCATCTCAATATCCCTACTTAAACGTTCATCCCTACTTGGTTTTCACACAATTGACTACGTCACTCCGTCAGACTGACGTGTGTTCCCCATCTGTTACGTAATTCGTGAACAGACCTACGACATACATCGCACCACAATACTTACTTACTCCTTTCGCATACAGGATTTCCGTAATCAGCCCACTGACACCGCTACTACTGGCTTCTGCCTGCTGGTGTTCTACGTTTCCAGTAGATGAACAATCGGTCCCTAATAATAAGGGAATTCAAAAAGGACTCAGCTACATTCCTCAATCTTTGCATATGCGTGTTGCTATTTCATGTTTCCTACCCCGTGCAACGCCGGGTCCTGCTGCTAGTAGTATTATATAGCAACCGAGTCGATTCTGTGCTGACAACTCATCAAAAGAGTCTGTGGTTCACCCTGTTATCGGCAATAGCTTACCTCTACATCAGGCATATCAAACTGAGGGTGCCCCGAGAGCCACATGGGTCACATATGTGTTGTCTGAGGGCCACACACGACAACTATTTGCGCACATTACAACTATTTTATATTTTTATTTTATAGTACGAAGATAAAACATGCTCGCACTGTAAACATTTTTGTGCGGACCGCAGGTGTGCTTGTAAAGGACCGCATGCGGCCCGCAGGCCACATGGTACTTTGATCTGTTAAAAATAGAAGCTAGATATCTCCTACTCTCATAAATAGGTGAGGACACTAAATAATGTAGTTCTGGATATTGTGCTTGAAAACAAAGAGAAGAAATGGTCACAGCCGCAACACTTGTGATTATAAGTACGCTTGATCAGGACTGAACTGGGAGTTAAACACCATCAATATTAAGTCTGAATGTTACACACACACACACACACACACACACACACACACACACACACACACACACACACACACACACACACACACACACACACACACACACACACATGCACGCACACACACACACATACACACACATACACAGAGACACAGATACAAGCACACACACACACACACGCATATATATATACATCCATATACACACATATATACATACATACATATATGTGTGTAGATAAATATATATTCGGTGCACGTATAGACATATACACGTGTATCTATCAACACGGATTAGAAGAATGGGCTATCCAGTTTTGTTTTGTCTATTGTTTTCATATTTTTTATATATATTCATACTACTGAGATCTAGTGATCCATAACCAATTATTCTATGAACATCTTCTTCCACTATACTAACTTTAGAGAACTTCCAGTTTGCTTGTAGCCTTTAGCAATATTCCACGTGATCTTAGTTGATTATTTCTAAAGAAATGTATTAGAAAAAGCATCAAACTTGCATTTTTTTCCTCCTACTTTTACTTTATATTGCAATTATATTTCTAGTGACAGCTGCATACCACAGATGAAGTGTTACAGCTAACAGGCTTTCACAGCAACCAAACACAACACTTCCATAATAAAGTCATAGTAATCATACCAGACGTACAGAAGCGTATTAGAATTCATAATCATTTACAGAATACAAAAGGAATATAGATATAAATAGATCAAGCAATTATTTGTTTCCCTGCTGAGCTTATATTTCGTTGAATATTTACAGTTTGCAATATTACACAGATTTTTCATTATTTTTACCTCTGTTTAAATCAACTCATACACTGTTAATGTTGTGGTTGTTTTCCTGCGTTGTATGTCTCTGTGTGCATGAAACTAATACTCCAAAAAGTCAAGAGAACTATCAACATTGACATTAAGACCTAAAGTCAGAAACATTACTTTCGTGATACGATGTTCTTTCAAACTAAGTCATCTCTTCAATACAATAGCATACATATTGCTATGCTTAAATTTGAACCGTAGTCATAAAGTGTTAATTTCTTCAATGTTTAATTCTAAGTTTATACGTTAAGCAAAACAGCATCCATTACTATAATTTCTTCTTGGTGCATACTGAAGATGATATAGAATATAGGAATTCCATTGTTAGACTGAGTTTAACCTAAAACATACGTTCCACAATAGGGGCTTTGTCCTTTATATTTATCAAAGAAACTCCCTTGGTATAAGAAACGCAAATATTTGATAGCTTTATACATGAATTTATTAGAAACATTGATAAACAAATGCCTCCTATTGTTTCCTATAAAACCTCGATTGCTACACATGGCCTATACAGATCCAGCTACTAGATAACGTGGTCCATAAAATCAAAACAATTATTTGATACAGACTTATGAATTGAAACCTTATAACTTGACATTCTAAGGAGTTGGACTGGTAATACCGGTGGAGCGTCGGACAAAATGCTTTGCGATATTTAGTTACGACTTAGTACGCTCTAAGTTCAAATGCCACTGAAGTCAACTTTGCCTTTCATCCTTCTGACATCGATAACGCAAAGTACCAATTACGTATAGGGGTCGATATAATTGACTTCCCCCTTCCCCCAAATTACTTATTTGAATGTCTTGAGATTGGTCTACAGTTAGTAATTACATTAGTATTGACTGGAATCGGTTGCTTTCTCATCGATTAGAAATCACCCTTTTAAAGATCTATAGTCAAAAGCCGGTGAAATACAATAGCAGCCAAATCTCACTCAAAGCAATCCTTATCGTCTTCAAAACGAATATATCAGATAACATTCAGATAATACTGCCAGAATAAAAGACAATTTAGTAACAGCAACAATGTCTTATGACCATCGACCTGCTTTATCTTAGGTCTAAACATTATGATCTTCATCAGCTGCAAATTTATAATTTACAGCGGGTAAAAATCTACCCTGAACATCAACAGCTCTATAATCTAGAACAGGCATGGGCAACCTTTTTCGAGAAGCGGGCCGCATGAGATATAGCTCATCATCAGGCGGGCCGCAAGCGCTAGTTTACATTCGTGTCCACATTAAAAAAAGGGGCGGTAACTCAGGTTGTTTTGATTTGCTTCTTCAGAATTCGTACACGTTTTTTTCCTCGATCGTAAAAATGATAGAAAGATAAATTACGACTGAAAAGTTGGGGTAAAAAAATCAGAAAGATTTCACTGAGGTCATTTAGGCGAGCCATTCAGAAAGCTTCGCGGGCCGCGGGTTACGCATGACTGATCTAGAACCTCAATCCTAGTAGAAATGTCTAACTTTCTATGATGTAGAATTTAAAGCCTAGTAGAAATATCTAATAATCAAAAATCTATAACACAGATAGCCCCTAGTGGAAACATCTACTTCTTTAAAATCTATAACATCGACGTTAGTATAAATATCTAACATAGACTCTAGTACAAATATAACCCTAAATAATCTATAACGTAGAAAAAATGTCTACGTCTCTAATACCTATAACGTAGACTCCGAGTAGAAATATATTTTTCACAATGGCCAATAATGTATGATAAAGATTTCTAATTTAGTACTGCCAACAGAAGTAATGACATCCATTCTTAAATTAGAGTTGTTGTTTTGTTTTTTTCTTTTTGTTTGTTTGCTTTTTTTTTTGCTTTTTTTTTTTATTCAATAAATCCTTCTTGAAATTACATTTAATTTTACTCAACATTTGAAAATGGATACCTTCAAATGGTTCAGAAACGGCATTATATAACAGTATGACCTGAGTCACATTATCTATTTCTGTCTCCCCCTTGAGTACAGAAAACCCCAGAAAATGATAAAATTCTCCACATACCAAGTTGCATTTGAATTGAATATTCTTTGAAAACAAATGTTCGTATGACAGTCTGCGTTTAATGCTACACACACACACACACACACACACACACACACACACACACACACACACACACACACACACACACACATAAATATATATATATATATATATTTTGATTTGCTAAGCTGTCTAAACGTATTGTTATTACTCTGGGGTACTATTCCCATTCGAGTGCTAAAGCTACATACCGAATTTGCATTCGTAAGCTTGGCCGCAAACTAAAGCTTCGTTAATGCTGTACTAAAATTTGTATATATATATATATATATATATATATATATATATATATCTTTAAGTCGTTTGGAAGCCTCGACAATGCAGATGGGTAAATCTCCGGGTAACAAGATCCGGTGGTGCAGAGAGAGATGTGAGTGGGTGTGTGTTGAGATGCGTGGCGTGTATAAGGCTGTAACGTGTAGAGGAGTGAAGGAAAGAGCGTAAGGGATAAAAATAAAAATAACAACACGAGAAAGAGTTACCTTGGGATAGATTTAATTGTCCCTATATATTTCGGATTCACATCCATCAACTGGGGTTTTTTCCGGGGGGGGGGGAGTTGTTTGTCGGAAAGGTGCGAAACGTGTCCTCCGCTGTTCGTTATATATATATATATATATATATATATATATATATATATATATATAAGCAAAGGGATATTTAATAATTTGTTGGTAATTCAACAAATATATATATTTATAACAGATTCGAAGCACTCGACAAGTTTTCTGGAGTATAATATCAATGATAGTAATAAATGGAAACTATATTTATAAAAACCATATTTATTCTATTATATATAGTAGCAGAAAAAGAACCCTTCGGGTGGTTTTCTGCTAGCAAGTGTAGTGTGTATATTGATATTATACGCAGGTATATATACATGTAGATATGATACATCAAATAAAATCGTAATTGACAATATATAATACATAGAAATTGAACGAAGACTGCGTTACACTGTCTTATTTAATCAGTAACGTAATCCATGATACATTAAAAAAGACGATATTATATATAAACTGCATTAGGAGAAAATAAGTGACAGAAAATTAGTATGTTTATTTAAGCGAGGGCCAACCGGAAGTATTGACATTTCAGAAATTTTAAAGAAGTGAATCTTTAAATAAACAAAATATATTTAATCAACAGCCACGAAATTTAGTAGATAAATTATGTAATATTCATTCATTATTTATTCAAAGTAATCCAACTTATTTTACAAACGGGATAAAAAAAATAAACCGTACGTAGTCCCGCAATCCTTTATTATAGTTTAGATTTCAAGGGTACCAAAACTTTGGTATGCTCTCATCAGATAAAATACAAAGCTTGTTTTATAAATATTGACATATCCAGGAATGAGACCTTAACGGTTCAAGTTAACTATCCAGATAAAACTCGAACCTGGATTTGTCAATATTTATAAAACAAGCTTTGTATTTTATCTGATGAGAGCGTACCAAAGTTTTGGTACCTTTGAAATATATATAATAGAATAAATATGATTTTATAAATATAGTTTCCATTTATTAATACCATTGATATATATATATATTCTTCAGAATGCAGAGTCGGGTTCGAGCTGTAACAGATCCTGCCTCGACGGAGAAACATATGTAATATGTTAATAAATTGTGGTTTGATGCATTACTGATTCCTCGTTATCTATAATAATATACTCTGCTCTGCGCGAGCATCGAATGCTCAACCGGCCTACCGTGTACTGACGCATTTACCTGCAACCCTAAAACAAATATATATATTGAATTCATTTGCCAAAATCTGGGGGTTTTCCCCTGTGAGTTACACATGTGCTTTTACAAAAGACTGTGTCATCCACAACACTGGCGCAGAACAAAATACCTGTTGATAACGTGATATTCCTCGTTCGATCATTATACCAAAAGGTTATTGTTTTAAGCAGACAGTATTATTGATTTAGGTGTCGCAGAAACCCTGTACTGGATTTTACCATCAATTCCAAGGGTCCAGATTTGTTATATATATATATATATAGTGGTAGAACACTGGAAGGTAATATCCGTAGTGGTAGAGCACTCAGTCCATGGGACGAGTTAGGTAGAAGTGGTTACACAACAGTAGTTCACCATACCGAGAACAATTGTTTCACCTTAGCGGATCCTCAGCTCGTAATGGACATGCTTATACGGAACAGGAAGGACAGCCGTATGAACGCGCATGCGACGAAAACCGTCACTTCACACAGGCAATACTAAAAAGCGTGCGAGAGGTGTAAGGGAGATAACTGCGAAAGTCCGAAAAGTTTCTAGTTGATAAGAAAATTAGGATGTTGTTGTGATTCAATCCGGAGCTTTGTAGTTATGTAAGAGATGTTTCGAGACGTGTGGACAACGTGTGAAGAATTCATTTCTCGGGTTTAGGCAATCATTATTGCATAATCTCTTTAGAATATTTATTCGTTCATCAATACATAGTCCACACGACGGATTTCCCCTTGCGTATGGCTTGGACTTAGTGACGACTTTCCATTGAATGGAGTAGTCTATACTTGAGTCCTTGAGGGACCATACGTGGCTCGCGAGTTTCGTGGATGAACGTCTGTCTGGGTACCTAAAGGTCGACTGGTGGTTCAGGAAGCGTTCCTTAAATGTATTGATGAACGAATAAATATTCTAAAGAGATTATGCAATAGTGATTGCCTAATCACGAGAAATGAATTCTTCACATGTTGTCTACACGTCTCGAAACATCTCTTACATAACTACAAAGCTCCGGATTTAATCACAACATCCTAATTTTCTTATCAACTAGAAACTTTTCGGACTTTCGCAGTTATCTCCCTTACACCTCTCGCACGCTTTTTAGTATTTCCTGTGTGAAGTGACGGTTTCTGCGCATGCGTGTTCGTACAGTTGTCCTTCCTGTTCCGTATAACCATGTCCATTACGAGCTGAGGATCCGCTAAGGTGAAACAATTGTTCTCGGTATGGTCAACTACTGTTGTGTAACCACTTATATATATATATATATATATATATATAGAGAGAGAGAGAGAGAGAGAGAGAGAGAGAGAGAGAGAGAGAGAGAGAGAGAGAGAGAGAGAGAGAGAGAGAGAGAGAGAGAGAGAGAGAGAGAGAGAGAGAGAGAGAGAGAGTGCTATATATATCGAGTGCTTTGCTAACTCATGATTTCATATAAGTAGGCCGAATTTTCTTGCAAACAGCCAGAGATTCGATTTTACTAAATATCCAATTATATTATTCTTTATAGATTTAATAATTAACTAATTAATTTTCTTTTTCACTTGAGTTATTACTCTGTCAAGTATATGTTTGCTAATTTTTCCTATGTCTGATTTAGAAGGGCATATAAGTCTAATCTTAAGGTTAGAGTCAAAATTTACCTTATGGTCCTTCAGGTTTAAGGTGGGGGTAGCGGGTATAATCGGTTCGGTTCTATCGTCTAACTTGAGATTCTTCACCACTTTGTATGCCTCGTTGTTAATATTTGCTAGCGTAGTTTCATTTGTTTTTCTATATTTTTTGTGTAGTTCGTTGCGGATGAATGAGAACCTTACGTATATTAACTGTAACTCAAACCACCCACTCTCCATGATCAAATCGGTTCCCCGGAGTATTTCTCTTAGAATCTCTCGCCTATCGTCTAACTCTGATATTTTTAGTGAACACGCTGAATACTATAATAATGCATTAAGGAATGCCGACCACCGGGATACAATAGAATACATTGATAGGAATCTCCATAACACACATAGCTCTACACGAAATCAAGGAATACGTAACCGGGGGACTAAAATACAAGCGCACACACACAGTACCACCAGACATACTAATAATAGAAAATCACCACCAAATAAATCA
This sequence comes from Eledone cirrhosa, assembly GCA_964016885.1. NCBI lineage: Eukaryota > Metazoa > Mollusca > Cephalopoda > Octopoda > Eledonidae > Eledone > Eledone cirrhosa. The sequence goes on from OZ024743.1 coordinate 123,884,787, forward strand.
CGTTGTAGAAAGTATATCTGGTATAATCCTATTTTTAATGCCTCGATTAGTACAAAACTATCTCTTTCATTCTTTAAGTTAATCAACAAACATTTCCCTAGTTCCCATAAATACAGCAAAATTCTGAACTCTAAAACTATTAGACTATCATACTCCACGGCACCAAACCTTGAAAGATACATAAAAAAACTTAACTTAAAGCAATTAAACAACACTACAAAACAAAATATTTTAGTAACAGATGGGCAGAACGTAATATCTGCCTCCCAACCACTAAATGGGAGACGGGTATTACACAATCCACCTGTACTGCTATCACAACCTATCCATGGTATACCCGCTACCCACAACAAAGAATGTAACTGCCATCTACCTGAAAGATGTCCATTGAAGAATGAATGCCTAAAGTCCAACATTGTTTACCAATGCACGGTTGAATCGAACGACCGGAAATGGTATTATATCGGATCTACCACCACCTCGTTTAAATCTCGCTGGTACCGTCATCGATTCTCAATCAAACATCCTAATCACCGTTTTGTGACCACGCTCGCCAACAAGACCTGGCAACTCCGTGAACGGAACCAACAGTTCACCTTAAAATGGATATACTTTCCAGCGCAAGTGCATATCGGAGTGGATTGAAGTACTGTAGGTTATGTAACCTTGAACTCTTTTACATATTAAAATCCAAAAACAAACTACTTAACGATAGAATTGAACGATCATTATACTGCAACCACAAACTAAAAGCTAAATTCTCTCACTATAAAATAACTTAACATTCGAACCCGTAACTATAACATCGCTTTCTAGCTAACCACCTTCTCTTCCCCCACACTACAAGACAATACCCTGCTTATCACTATAAATGGTAACTCAGTGCAATTCGCAGATTACTACTACGAACCCAAAGTTCACTCACCACATAGACTTCGTCTGTCCCCTCTCTATCTCTCTCTCTCTCTCTCTACATTCATTACACTCTCTCTCTCTCTCTCGCCTTTGGTCTACCTCCCTCCCTCTCCACATCTATGAACCTGCCCTCTGGGGCAATAAATAATTCCGACTTTAACTATCAACGCATCTCTCCAAAAGTAACCAGTATAATAAAACCCCTACCATAATATTTTGATTAAGATATCTACAAACCATTCTCTCCTATTTCTCCAACCCCTGCATATCTTTCTCTCTCTCTCCCTCTCCCCTACTTTTCTCTCTTCCTTTTCTACTCTATCTTCTCCAACAACCCCACTTAAGGGTATTTACATTGTACATTTTAACCATTCTGCTCTGATGATACAGTGGTCACAGCATTGGATATTTGAGTTCTGCAAATAGTTGTAAATTTGCACATAGCATAACTAGGCTGTAGTACCACCGTGGAAACATTTGTAAGCGCGCGGAATAAATTACCTTTGTATGATGTCTACCTGTTATTATTCATTCTTTATATACACTCCGGAATACAGAAGGACCAGGAACTAAGTTTCTTCAACAATTCTTCTATAACTCGTAGAGTAACCTCTCACCGTACGTCAACCATATCCAGTGTAGTAATTAACCTTTACTACATCTAGGATAATCCTATACCTAATATATATATATATATATATATATATATTTAATCAAACTTGGAATATATACTTGACGTATAAGATTTGTCACTTTTAAACTTCCTCAGATTGTCTCGGAAGAAAATATTTTTGATTACAAATAATTCTAAAACTATCTCAAATCGACTATAAAGGTTACTTGGACATGTCTCCTTCGAGACCACCAAATTTCAACAGAAAATAAAAGGTGATGAAACTCTTCTTTATTTGTTTTTTTTTTTTAAGGGGGAGGGGTCACAACTGTTTGAATACTCTGTTATTGAGAAAATTAATTTTGATTTTTTTTAAATTCCTGTAATGACATTTTTCAAACGATTACTGATGGGTTTTTTAAACTAACATTTAACGACGTATCATGCAATGTACTGCCAATACATTCGGCACTGATTTTGTTAAGAATTCAATCAATCCATCATCGACGGAATTGCACCAGTTGCAACTGTGGCAATTGCAAGTGAAATCTTTTTTCTTTAAAAAAAATAATTACAAGAAATATCGACTCTCCTTTAGTATTTGCTACCAAATGTCTGACAAATATTGTGTCGTCAAGTATGAAATTTGTAAAAATTTGTAGAAATTTGTGTTTTTTTCTACAAAATCTACAAATTTCACACTTGACTACCCAATAATAACTCGTGAGATATTTTCACGTTATTTTTAAGCCAATCATAGTTTATTATTTGTCAGTGATTCGTAAGGTGGACTCTACTACCCTCTTGGAGATTCTCGAAAACTCAAGAGTGACATTGGAATACAAAGACGGGATAGGAGCATCGGAATGCAAATGGGGAGATAAATGAAAGGGATAAAAACAGAAATCAGATGTTGCTCGTAAAACTGTATTAAATAATATCATAAAAATAAATAATAACACGTCTGTCATTGTATATTTTTCATAGATATAACTATGGAAAAGGCAAAGAAGAAATTCTGTAGTACAGTTCCGAATATATAAAATGTGGTTGTATTTCTTCAACGAAAACAAGCTATTATGAAAATGTATTTTCCAATGAATCTATAAAAAGATCAAGAATGGAAGAAAACATTACGTAGTAAAGCCTCGTTTACAGGTAGAATGTATTCGTCGTTTTATTGCTCAAATAATATTTATTGATTAAGTCAATTTCTTGATTTAACAACAGCTGATAGGATAAATTCTTTGCCAATAGTAAATGTCTTTCTTGATAATCAGTAATGATGAGGCACATAACCCATCATTTTCTTGCATTGGTGCGGATAAAAACATGCTTGACGATGTCAGCTTTTTGAAAAATGAGTCTTGATGTGATTTAAAATAAAATAAATCTTTAATTGCCTTGTCAGCATAATTTTTTCTTCCAGTTTTGATGTTTTTATAGATTCATTGGAAAATACATTTTGATAATAGCTTGTTTTCGCTGAAGAAATACAACCATATTTTATATATTCGGAACTGTACTACAGAAATTTCTTCTTTGCTTTTCCATAGTTATATCTATGAAAAATATACAATGACAGATGTGTTATTATTTATTTTTATGATATTATTTAATACAGGTCACAGTTTTACGAGCAACATCTGATTTCTGTTTATGCCACCATTTGCATTCCGATGCTCCTATCCTTGTCTTCCAATGCCACTCTTGAGTTTTCGAGAATCTCCAAGGGAGTAGTAGAATCCATACTAACGAATCACATTTATAAACTAAATAGAAATATTTAATCTTTCATAATCTAGGACCTAAAGACACTCGTTGAAGTAGCTTACCTTCTATAGCGTAGACACTAAAAAAAATATCTAACACTCTGCAAATATATAACCTGTTATAATCTATAACGTAGAACCTAACAGAAATATCTAACCCTCTATAACGTGAACCTTGCAGAAATGTCTAACCCTCTATAACATAGATCCTTGTAGAAATGTACAAAACCTTCTAAATGTAATTTTTTTTTATCAGATTTGTCTATATTCTAAGTACCTTGTATTTAAATCACATATGTCTTGTGTGTATTTAAACATCTAATATATACAAATTGTGTGTTTTAAACTAAATCATATTTTAAAGACTATTATATCCCAAAGATTAATTCTAAAACTTTCTATGGAATACATGAACTTCAAACTAGATTATTATTCTACGGTTGATAATCTCTTACACTTTGTTTCATTGGACAACAGCTCAGAAATACATACCCAGCAGCACTAAAATACATTAAACTATGCTTACTTATATCTAATTGGATTTAAAAGTATATACGATAAATGTGTAAATCCTGACGCTGAAATGTACATTGCTCGCAAAAGAATTTTATAACTGGAACAGAACTATCAGTAAGATTAGTTCTGTCCGAAAATAAAACTAATCAGTGTTAACTACAGGAAATTTGATTAAAATTAGGCATGCAAGTAATTACCAACTTACAAGTAAATGTGTTAAAGAACATACGAGACAAATTTGAACATGCAATCACACATAACACTTCCAGAAAAGACAGCGTGAAGTTTCTATTGTTACCAAGCATTAAAGACTTCGTCAAGCAGTAATGTATTCACAGCCAATATAAGTGATAATGATAAAAATGTCCCTAGAACAGGGTTAAGTAAGATTATTTTGAACAACATGCTGGAAAATTATTGTTACAACAGGTTTCTTGAAACAAATTCAGAATAATGGGCAGTGCAAGCCATAAGCAACAAAGATAGAGATAGCTAATAACGTACACCTGATAGTATAAGCCAATTTATACGCAAGAAACTATCAATAACAATCACATTACTATGGTGTATATCACCGACTTACTTGCCAGTTTTGACGGTTATACATTTGTGTTAGCATTTATTATGGCATTGGTCTTATCGTAGTGTCCTAAGATGATTATATGTTGAATATCTGAGTAATGTTTGTCACCCAATTTAAATTGGCTTCTTTGTGTAAGCATAAAAACTAATATTTGGAATTAGTTGCTGAACTTTCCTTCTTACACGTGTTGTTATCATTCTTCTCGTTGTTGTTGTTGTTGTTGTTGTTATGCAACCCCCTTCATCTCTTATCAAGTATATAGTCTGATTAACTTGTTGCGATCTACAAACCTAGTGCCTGACTGTAGACCACACTGCACATTTCACATGCAGTGTTATAATATAAGGATTGCAGAATGGAAACCCAGATATTTGCGGCATTTCTTCTACCATTTAGTAGATTGCCGTCTCAGCAAGGCTGATTTGATCAGAGGATGACAGTTGCTCTTCTGCATCACAACACGATGTAGAATGGTGTTTTAGTTATTGTCGTTGGATATCCCTATGGTGTCAGTCAAACGACTAGATGTAGTAGAGGAGGACATGCTGAACTCGACTCAAGCATGAAAGTTGCTGCTCTTGTGCACCAATTATTAATGTTGTGCATTCCAATTTAGTATTTGGACTAAAGAGGCTATTGGTGCTACTACTATTTGTATTAGTTTTATTTGTTTGTTTGTTTTAGTATTAAGACCGGTGGTTTGGCAGTATCGGTAGAGCGTCGGACACCATGCTTTGCAGCATAAAGTTATGACCCTTTGCGTTCTGAGTTCAAATCCCGCCGAGGTTAACTTTGCCTTTCATCCTTACGGTGTCGATAAAATAAAGCAGCAGTAATGCACTGGGGTAATTGCTGGCCTTGTGCCAAAAGTAGAAACAGTATTAACCAGTACTCAGTAAGCAGGATAGTATTTCAGAAGTTTTTTGAGGTGATGTGAGGGTGAATGCATACGTAGTGGCAGAGCTGTGAAATTGTACGCCACATTCAAGGATAAGGTGTACTCATCCCTTAACAAGGTGGTCGTTTATCTTTATTTTTGTATTGGTATACAGATGGTCCGCAGGCGTGTAGTCATTTTGCGGCCTGTGATAATGCGATGTACGCTGTTTGTGTATTTGTAGTTTATTATGGTTTGTTGATGAGAGATTTAGGGCCAAACAGAACTGGTATAATCCATGATAGATTAACTATAACATTGGTACACTAATGTATCGTTTGTTTCTTTTTATGTCGGACTAAAGTGTTTGTATGTCGGTTTTCTTTCTTTACTATGTTTTCTATCTGTTATTTACTATGTCGTCCAAATCCCGCCGAGGTTGACTTTGCCTTTCATCCTTACGGGGTCGATAAAATAAAGTACCAGTAATGCACTGGATAATTGCTGGCCTTGTGCCTAAAGTAGAAACAGTTATTTACTATGTCGTCTGTATGTGGGTGGGTGTATATATGTGTGTCTACATTTTTTGTGTGTATGTGTGTGTGGTATGTTTATGTTGTTGAGTAAGATGGCAGGTTATATTTGATGTTATCTGATGTTGGTGGTAAGAAGTGATGTGATGGTTTTAGCAGGTGCTACTTTACATCATCTGCTGTTTTTGGAGGCAATTTCTGAATGCTTTATGTAGGGTTGAAGTAGTTGGGCAGCTGTGTCTGGAGAATGGTGGAAGGGCGTGAGTGTAATATCATCTGCATGTGAGGCTGTATATATATATATATATATATATATATATATGCTTTGAGAAGCTGTAAGAAGGTCATGTGGGTACTGGTTAAAACGAATAGATAAAGAGACGGATCTTTGTAGTATCGCATTCGAGAAATTGCATATTCTAGATGTGTTGGCGATCAGAATATAAATTTGACAGCTCGTGTTTTGTTTTTCACCAACATATGTATAAGTGGGTAACGGGAAACGACGTCGAACTCTTTGCTGATGTAAAGGAGGAGTAGAATATTTGAGAGTAATAATATTTTTCTTGTATTTTTTTTTTTTAGATGTCATTTAGTTTTTGTGTAAAGTATGTAAGTAGTGTGGTGGTTGAGTATAGCCATTTGAATTCGTGTTATGATTGGGAGAAAAGAATGGGTGAGTTAATGTTATCAAATATGAGTCTTTCTAAAAGTTTTAGCGAGCACATAGAGATGTATGCTTATATGCGATGGTACTTACTTCCCTTGGGAGTTTCTAGTATTTGTGTGATAATGTAGCTTGATTTCCAGATTCAAGGAGTTTGGTTGTGCTGATATGAGTAGTTATATTTGTTGATAAATGCATTATTTATTTTCAGCCCTCATTTTCTTGGATGTATGGTTATAATTTGTCAGGCTTTAAAGCTTTGCGAGTTATGTTATATATAAATGTTCACCAGCTTCTGTTTTTCTATGATTTATTTCCTTGGTTATTTCCTTTATTAATTTCTTGATGCTGAGTTTCATTTCAGTTGTGTTTATTATTCATATATTCACTTTAAGGTTGCCTAGTTCCTTTGCGTAATCAGAATTGTATTTGTAACACTGCGATGTGCAGTATCATATATATTTGATACATGATTATTTTCTTAAATATATGTTGTGTATCTGTGTTGCTGTTATTATCGTTCAAACCCAGTTCAGATCTTACTCGGTAGACATATAATCAAAGGTGTTCCATCTTTCAGTATCCAATGTTTCTTTTTTCCGAGGATAGTATACCTTAGACTATATTATTAAGTGTATCCAGCCATTTTTAAGACAGTATGATACAACTTTAATTATATTTAGCTGCTATTTCTAGCAGACCTAGTTACAACCTAAGGTCTTTTCTTCTTCAACGAAAATATATACGGGCTCTTTTTCATATGCAAACAATCATAAAGCTTGTGAAAGTGTTTATGTTTTCCTTGAGGTATGAGTAAGTTGGGTTGATAATAGAATTTGGGAATTGTTTGTCATGTGGTTGTGGCAGTTAGATATGTAGAAGAGAAGGTGGCGTTTGGGAAGGAGTTGTAGTTAACTTGGTGAGTTATGAGAGGGAATGTGGATTGTTTAGGATATAAAGGGAGTTTAGTTATATTACTATTGAATCATCTTTTGTGTTATTTGTCCATTGAGGTCTCCTCAAGATATGGTGTTTAGTAGTTGGTATCGGACGATTTGTGAGGTTGAAGGTAGTTTATATATGTTTAGACGTCGTGCTGTTTGACTTTTCCAAATATAATGCATTTCTAATGTGTTATATTGACACACATTTTAGTATCTATGTGCTGGGTGCAAGTTTTTATAAATATAATACAGCTGTTCCCCGATATTCGCGGGAGTTACGTTTCTAGAGCACACGCGAAGAGTGAAAAACCGTGAATATTGGACGTGGTCCATAAAAATGCATATAAACGTCAAAATATGACGTTAAATATAATTTAATAAATTAGCGTTAAAAATATATACATTGCCACGAAAAATGCCATAAAAACATCGTGGAAGATATTTACGATTCTGCGAATATGCGGTGGCTTCCACGATCAATTATTATAAGGCTCTAACGAAAATTCCGCGAATAACCGGGACCGCGAATGTCGGGGATCCAGTGTATATATATTCCGATGTTTTCATCATTATTTGATCTTTTTTATCATCTCTATATATATAAAACAGAGGATGTCGGTCTGTGTAAATCCCTAAAGCTCGAGAAGTACCCGACCGATTTTTTTCAAACTTTACACATGCGTTACTTATATTTCCTGAAGTGCAATGGGCTAAAAAGATTTAACTTTTTCTGCCCTAGGGCCCGCATTAGGCGAAACACCACATTTTAAAGGCATTTTTAGGCTTTTTTGAGACGTAACTTAAAGATAATTCCTCGAAATTTGCAGCACACATTAATTAGTCCCCTCGCATTGCTGTGGACAAAATAAATTCCGATTCCATTAATGGTTTCTAGTAAATTTACGAATTAGCATTGGGCATTACATACCATTTTCATTTTCAATGTAAACGCTATTTAAACATCGTAAGTAACGTATAATATTTCGTTAAAAATTTGGTTTATTTAACAGAGGGCACAACACTTACTTACTTTTAAGCAGGACCATTTTCGGGGGATTGAGGAAATGAGGAGGACCTTAAAATTTTTGTCGGCGCCCTGTTGACGCTTCATGCTTTCATCACGCGCAAATTATAGGAAAGGAAATATATAGAAGTTCATTTAAAAATTTCCTTACTTTACTCGGACAAAGCATATATTTCTATATTTGGTTCAAGTAGAGTTAAGTTTTATCAAATATCTTATAAAATATTAAACTCTACACGCCTTCATTTGAATTTAATATATCCCATTCATGCATTGGGCTTCCGTCGGTTTCTATCATGAGTGTTCCTTGCTCAGGAAATTAACTTGAATTTAAGCATTTCACAGGGATGTATTCCCTTCATGGATATTGAGCATGACACAGTATGTGACAGTGCTGGTCCTTTAAATTAATGGTACAGTCCATCTGATGGCTCCCAACGGTTTCCAAACAGTTTCTGTCTACTCAGTTTCAATCACGTGACATGTAACTCCTCTGCAGTTTCCGTAAATCAAATTTCATTGACAAAGTTGCCAGTTGCCACGATATTGGAGTGAACCACAAACCACGTGGTTATGGAGCCAACTCCTTAACCACACAGCCATATAGATATAATTGAATGTCAGATATTTTATTTATCAAAATACATCATTTCGGCGCAAATGACTGGACACAGTATAAAAGATGGTACCTCCAGCACTCCTCTTATTTGGTCGCAGATTGTGATAGCAACAACTGCCGTCTGTCATTCCTAGCCATACGCCAGTGAGTAAGATAACCTGTCATATATATCCCTTACTCTTTCGTATAACTCTTCGCTCACATTGCTATCCTCTCTCTCTCTCTCTCTCTCTCTCTCTCTCTCTCGCTCTCGCTCGCTCGCTCTCTCTCTCTCTCTCTCTCTCTCTCTCTCTCTCTCTCTCTCTCTCTCTCTCTTTCAATATGTATATATATATGTATGTATATCGCTTTCATGTTTACACGGCCATCTTAACTCACAGTTTATTATGTTCAATCTTTCATATCATTCAGCTACATACAAACATCTTGTAGTTCACAATCTTTGCTGCATTCAATTTGTTTCATTATTCTTTTGTTAACCTTCAACAAATCATCAGAATGTAGTTTCAAATCCGACATTTGACGAATAAACAACACTATTTTACACAACCTTTTATTTTCTCTTTTCACTTTTCGTCAAACATAAATAGAACTAGCTGACGTACCCAGCTTCGCCCGGGTAAACAGATGATAAGAGAAGACAGGTAAAAGAGAAAATGACTGTATTGGATGTTTGTCTGGTTACAGTATGAGGCGAGTCCGTGGTTATTGTGTGATACCAAAAACAGATATACCAGATTATACCAGATTCTTCGTTGTACCGTTTGTGCATAGTACATGAACAATTCTAGGTGCTCCCACCTAGAATAGTGACCTCTAGGAGATGGTTCATCTTCTGCCTGTCTGTAAAACGTGTATCATTGCATAGACGTGGTTGTTCCACGTTTCTCAAAAGGATGATGGAAGTTCCAATTTTTTATATTATATGTAGATATAGATATAGATAATTAATATAAAAGATGTCCGTCAATGTTAAAAAAAGGTCCCTATTTACTCCATTCACAACTCTGTGTATGTTAGACTGATAGACAGGCACACAGACAGATAAACTGAGTGGCGATTGTGGGATGCCGCACGTATACACACATACACGCATGAAAACGCACACACGCACGCAAACTTACACACACGCACACACTCACACATGTTGATAGTTTTTACTTTCTGTGGAACGCTGCACGCACGCACACACACATAAACATACGCGCACGTACATACACACGCACACATGTTAATAGTTATTGCTTTCCTTCCCCTCTTTTTCCACACACATCACACACACACACACATATCTCTACACTGACACATATACATAGTGTTCGCTTTGCCTCTCCCTCCCCTCTCACTCCCTCATTGGCATTATGCATATTAATTTAAGTTTGGCGTCGTTGAGGTGGGCGGAGTCGTTTGAAACCTATGAACCAATGATAATCGAGAATTATGACACACGGAATAATGACATTGTTGAAATTAATATATAGATGAGTATGGAATGAAATTTGACCGAGGACTTTTCGAACGTTCTTCATAGCTTGTACAACATAATCTAAAGAACACACCCTATACCACACAGCCTATACCACACAGTCTATACCACACAGCCTATACCACACAGTCTATACCACACAGCCTATACCACACAGTCTATACCACACAATCTATACAACACAGCATATACCACACAGTCTATACCACACAGTCTATACAACACAGCATATACCATACAGCCTCAACTAGATATTATCAAGTTCTCACGGCAACCCAAATTGAATCTCCGCTACGTTCAATCGTACTTCTCTTTAGATCAATTTTGCTTCAGATGTATTTCCTTAATATTTAACTGAAAAACGGAAATGGTGTTTCCTCTATAAATACGAGGCATTTCTTCAGTATTTTCAAAGTAAAGCAATATATGTTGGATTGTGGATAAATAACATTTTATATGATACATGCCATTAATAACCTCGAAAGAATAACTAAGGTCTCATCCTCTAAAAATATAGGACTTTTTTGTACTAGAGAAAAGTAAACAAAACATATAACAAGACTTCAATTATGTTGCTGTTATATGAAGTTACCAACAGAGGTTTGTGCTGCTATTTACAGGTTTCAATTTCGTTTCTCATATGATATTCAAATGAATTGTGCACGTGATGAGAGGGTTTAAGTTCTGTAAATATATATCATAAGTTTACTAGGCTGTACTGCAATAATATATTATTGTTAGTGTATTACATTAATATGATATGTGCTGTGTGTGTGTGTGTGTGTGTGTGTGTGTGTGTGTGTGTGTGTGTGTGTGTGTGTGTGTGTGTGTGTGTGTGTGTGTGTGTGTGTGTGTACAATGAATGTTTTAGCTTTTTTTGTATTGGCTTATGTTAAACTTTTAATGTATCATATAGCGTAATTCCGCTTCATTCATAACTCTCTCGCTCACCCCACTCACTCTTTCTCTCTCAGTATTTGGTGATGGGTTATTCCCACACTCTTTCTGTATGGGCTTTACTGAGAAAATTGTTAGTTATCTTTCCTTCAATTGTCGTCTTTTATTTTTTCTACGATCTTATTAGTGCTGCTCAATGATATTCTCCATTATATCACATTTAAACTGCAACAGCAATTTGAAAAACCTTGAACTTAATCCGATACCTTGGTTTGAGATTTGCTTAGTTTTTGCTTTCTATTTTTGCACGCTGTTAAAGTTATTACATAATGGAGTTGAAATAACTGATACTTGCTTTATAATAAAACTAGCTGAGGTACCCGGTAATACCCGGGAGCGGGGATATTCCCAGTTCCCATTAAATGCTCAATGCCTCTCAGACCAAAGATGAAATCAAAATATAGGACAGATAATGAAAAGCGAAGACAAATTCATTTACGAAACAATAATACAAACAAATATTGTTGATTGCATTGGTCAGGCGAAAAAATGTTTGTCAAAGAAGTTGAGTGTTGCTATAAGGGAAAAAATAGAGCCCCCATTAGGGTGTCTAATATTATTGAAATTTGCTGAAATTTTGTGAATAGGCATCATATCTTGTCATTTACCTATGGTTTAAATTTCATATAAATCGAAGGGAAAAAGTTTCAGCGGAGGTTTTGTGCCCCCGGGATACCATTTGATTAAAATGAAATATACGTAAAAAATCAAATGGGCATGGGCCCCACACACATGGCAAGTTTCATCAAGATCGGTTTGGTAGTTTTTGAGTTTTAGGTTCACAAACAAACAAACAAACAGACAGAAATTGCCATTTATGTATATAGATTCTTCATACATTAGTTTTCAGGTGTTAAGATTCCAGCGAGGAAGAATTCTCAGTACATTGACATGAGACATTATATTACATCCCTTTGAATCCTTTGCAAAACATCAGATAGATGCTGCCTCCTGGTCCCAGCAAACAGAATGCAAACAGAATGCGTTAGTCCGGATCATAGCGAGGGAGATGCGCTAAAATAAAAGCCAGTCCAACTTGCGGGACTCGTTCTTGCAGCTGGCCATCTCTGATTCAGGAACCTAGAGCGCTAAATGTTTCCACCGCCATGTGTTCAACAATATACCTATCGGAGAGTAGCCATTTCTTTGACAGATAGTGATCTTTAACCTGTCGGGAACAGGTGTATTTATGCGCACACACACAAACAACCTCACGCAAGCCCTCCACACACACACATACACACACCCCAAGAGGTATATATCTTTTTTTTTTAATATGTAAAAAAGCAACATAATATAATTTGGAACCGAATTCTAGTATTTCAAATATTAACTCTTCCAAACATGGTGTCTTACGTTTTAAATAAGATATTGTTGCTGTTGCTGTTGTTGTTGCTGCTTCTGCTTCTGCTGCTGCTTTCGCTGTTGTTGGGATTTAGTCCCAGGTCACCAAATTGCTAGTCATTCTCTCCCTTTCCGTTTTTCATAGCGGTATATAGTGAGATACAAAGAAGATTTAGCTGGGGGTTCTAGTAGATTAAGCAACCATATAGATGGTCAATTGTTGGCTTGAAAATACATCGTCAACAGTAGAGAAAATTGTTGTTGTCCTCGTCGTCATCGTTGCTGTTTTTGTGTTTGTCGTTGCCGTTATTGCTGCCAGGCAGTATCGGTAGAGGGTCGGGCGCGATGCTTTGGAACAAAGAGTTACAGCCCTTTATGGTCTGAGTTTAAATCCCGCCGAGGTTAACTTTTCATCCTTATGGGGTCGATAAAATAAAGTACCAGTAATGCACTGGGATAATTGCTGGCCTTGTACCAAAAGTATAAATAATTATTATCGTCGTCGTTGATGTCGTTTATCACCAAGGCAATCATGACCATATATATATATATATATATATATATATATATATATATATATATATATATATATATATATGTGTGTGTGTGTGTGTGTACGTATATATATATATATATATATATATATATATATATATATATATATATATATATATATATATAACGAAGGAAATGTGGTAAGGAACCAGGTGGACCATAACGCACCAAAGTACTCAATATTTAGGATAGTAGAGTGGGTAATTCTGGACTAAATTTAGTCCAGAATTAGCCGTCGAAACGGCTTGAGCTCAGCCGTCGGGGTCCTACTCGTTCCTATATATATATATATATATATATATATATATATATATATATACGTATTTATGTATATATATATATATATATATACGTATTTATGTATATATATATATATATATATATTGTTATACTTTGGGAGGGTCATGTTGCCAAATTCAGAAACGAAATATATATATATATATATATATATATATATCAATGTATATAAATTACTATATTGTTCAAAATGTTGTAGCTCTTCATCGTTCAGTAAATTACCTGGGATTTTAGGGAAATATGGTTGCTATTTCTAGCAGGTTGAGTGACAACGTAGAGGCTCCCTTGTTGGCTCGTTTCATGAAAGTTAATTGGACGGATGCAATGACAAAGCAGCTGTCGACGTGTCAACGACGATTGCCAGTACTGTCAGGCTTCTGTTTAGCTTTCCTTTCTTACTTTAATCATCGCACCTTGGCAACCAACAATGTTTAGGTATCTCTTTATGCTCTCTCATACTCGCAACATAGAAACCGAAACTGTTTACTGACTCATCTAGGGAATATGAACCTGTTGCTATGACAACGTTACCCGGTGTAATTATGGTATGAAAATAATCATTTACTTTTGATTTACGTTCGTAATATACTACGTTGGCGTATACATGTGTTTTTGTTTTTGTTTTGTTTTCTAATGTAACTTAATAGCTATATCCATACAGACCTTACAACTGATATCAACATACATTTGCGTACAGATTTTAACTTAATAATAATTATTATTATTAATGCTTTGCAGCATAGAGTTATGGCCCTTTATGATCTGAGTTCAAATCCCGCCGAGGTTAACTTTGCCTTTCATCCTTACGGGGTCGATAAAATAAAGCAGCAGTAATGCACTGGGATAATTGCTGGCCTTGTGCCAAAAGTAGAAATAACTATTACTTCTTTATTAGCCACTAGGTCCGAAACAGTGAGGACAATACAAAAACAGTAACAATGGGGATTTACATATATGCGTGTAAACAATAATAGCAGAAATCCCCAATAAGAGGAGGATCACCTGGGCGTAGATTAGAAACCCTTAGATCTGAAACCACTCTTATCACCAAAAGCATCATCGGAAGGAGCCACTCTCCTCTCTAAACACTCCAGCCAACAGACGTATGGTTAGAGTAGGCCCATCCACTCGGGCTATCCTCACTACATACACCTACTTTTTTAACAAATGTACAACACTTTCTTCTCCACCCTCACCTTCTTTTCCAATTCAACGAGGGTTTAGTTGAAGAGGAAAGTGTTTGTCTCCAGTTCTTTCAAACGCGTCCACCTCACAATCTCTATCGCTACAGCCACCAGACAGACAAAAACTGCCTACCCTTCCCGGCCAAAAGAAGACGGCGGGATGAACTTCACGATGGAGTCGGTCGATAGCCGGATCCGTCATATGATAATGACTGTTCGACAAAACTCCACAAGTTGACAGAGCTCGGACACTGGACGAGTGCGTGCAGAACGGTTTCATCGCTATGCACACATCTCGGACGGATCCGTCTGACAACACTTCCGTGTCTGCAGAGTTGGTCTCAAACTGGCAAATTCCCCGGTAGCACTGCCAAGCCAGGGTTTTCTGGAAATTCCCCATAGTTTCTGAAAAAGACTGGTTAATTTGGTTTTGTTGACGCCCAGAGCTTTTTCGAGAAGGTCGTTGTAAATGCACCCCACTAGTCCTCTAGAGAACACTAGAGTGTAATTTCCATTGGTCGTATTGTCTGGCTGTGAGCGTCTGACAAAATTCCAGATGCGAGGCACCCAGTCTTGGTCAAAAACAGCAGTTCAGTCAAAAGACCTGTTTCGCAAATGGTAGCCACACCTGCATACCTGTTCATTATTTAGGAATACACATAGATGCAGAAGCCTCAGTGCATGTTTGCGTATCATCAGCCATGACATGCAAAACCCTCCACGTAAAGGGTGTTGGCAGCAGATGGACTGTCTGACCATTGGAACCTGTCTTTTCACAAGAATTTGAAGAGCAGGTACCCCCAATTTGGTGAGACATCCGACATTTCAGGAATAGCTTACTCTCTGTCCATTTCTGGGTGGTTGTGGCCACCCTGCTCATTACCTCGTCCTAGCGTTTATCTATGTGTAGGTCTGAACCAAACCAGACCCCTCGCAACTTCACTGGTCCGTCCAGCGTCTGAACGGAATGGATGTGTCTCTCAAGGTGCCAAGCTGCAAACCCACCGACCTTTCTGGGATGATCTTTGCTCCTATCAACCTTCCATGTTCCTCCAAGAAGTTGTCGACCACCTCAATTTCCGAGGTGGTCGATGCTATCGCAGCTCTTTTACGTCCAGGTTCGACTGGGTGTCCTGTGACAGCTACAGATTCTGCAGCAATGGTTCGAGTGTCTATACGTACAGAAGGGAATAGATAGGGCATCCTTGACGGACGGAATGCCTGATCTGAAACGGTTCCAATAGGTAGCCATTTACTTTGACCACCGCGCAGATGCCGCTATGCATTGCATCGATCCAGCTACTGAAGAGGAGAGATGAGTAAGCTACCTTTAAGACTGTCTCCAGATATCGATGGTTGACCCTATAGAAAGCTTTCGATTGATTTAAATTGATCATAGTCCCAATGAAGCCAGGTTTACTCCCCACCCTCTCTATAATGCATCACATGAGGTGAAGATTGTCGTCTTTCCTCATCAGCGTTACTACGCTCCGACTCACAGAACTGGGAACTCTTCTGCTCTTCCTGCCAGGTGCAGTAGATTATTTCGAGAACATCAAAGAACAAATATCACATGTCTACGTAAAACTCATAAAGCATACCATCCAAACCTGGCAATTTAAGCCTCGTACAGGTTGAGGAAGCCCCGTCTATATCTAACCAGTAGCCTCTAGCCTCCACTACTAGTTCTTACTCCGTACCAGTAAGGGTTGTGATATTCTAGGTTCCAATTGTCAAGGTTTAATCCCTTCCGTATTCTCATTGGGGTCACGGGATACACAATCCCTGGCTGAAGAGCATCTTGGGTGGCTAAATATGTCGCACAGCATTACTGAAACAAATGTAAATTTAATCAAAGAAGGAAGAAAGATGTAAAGATGTGCTAGAGAAGGACCAACGAACCCCACCTAAAAGATATTTTATATATGACTTGTCTCTATCATACAAAATAACGCTGGAAGTAGGCGTGAAAGATGCAATCAGTGTTTGGAAAGCAACTATAAGGCTATGATGTAGGAAGCTGACAAGCAATACAAGTCCTGAATAACAACGTCTAAAATAACAACAAATCAAAACGGAAAAATCTATGAAAATTGACGCATGTAACATTCATAAAATATATTGATCATTGATATATTACAAGTGTTCAAATTATGAAACCGCTTAGGGCGGTGGATAGGCAGTATCGGTAGAGAGTCGGATACCATGCTTTGCAGCATAGAGTTATGGCCCTTTATGATCTGAGTTCAAATCCCGCCGAGGTTAACTTTGCCTTTCATCCTTACGGGGTCGATAAAATAAAACACGGGGTCGATCAAATCGATACCCCCCCCCCCCCCCCCAAAAAAAAATTACTGGCCTTGTGCCTATATAAAAAAAACATTATGAAATCGCTTGTAAAATAATGGCTATAACAAAATAATAGATATAAAGCTGAAACAGTCACATGCAAATAAAATAATTCAAATAAACACCGTATTATTCAACCGAAAGCTGATAAGAATATAAATTTACTTACTTTGAATTTAAGAAAAATGCACGAAGAGCTGAGCGTGCAAAAATGTATAATTGTAGAAGCGAACAAACTTGTATAAAATCTGGTGGGAAAATAACTCACGCCCAGATATAAATTTCGACCCCCAACAGACTAGCGAACCTAAGAATATGCATACTAGAAATAAAAAATAAATATATCTGAAATTGAAATAGGGCATCTAAAAACACGAATACACCGCGAAAACACAAATAAGGAACATAAAGCATGTAACAAAAATAGAAATATTGAGAATGTAAGCCATGAAGGTAGAACTAGCATATCCAAAGTAAATAAAATAAATAGCGAAATTCAACAAACACAAACCTTAAAACACAACAAAAACCGATCTACAACAACGCAAACAAAAATGCAAATGGTAGGGAATATGAGAAAGATTTAAAAAGGAAACGCTAAAGATGTAATTCGGGACCATAAACGATAACGATGAAAATAATCCAAGAGCTCCTAGCAATATATCTATCTATGGATCAATGAATACACCCTCCAAAGATAAAACATGATTAAACACCAGCAAAGGTTATGAACGTTGTCTGGAATAGAAAAAGCATACAAACATAAAAAAAAAACATACAAAGAAGAATAAAAAATAAGAAAGAAAAACCGCTCAATCTTAAATCAAATAGAAAGAAAACAACACAACTAGGAAAAATGAAGGAAATATATATATATATTTTAAAATAATTGTTTCTACTTTAGGCACAAGGCCAGCAATTACCCAGTGCATTACTGGTACTTTATTTTATCGACCCCGTAAAGTCAACCCCGTAAAGTCAACCTCGGCGGGATTTGAACTCAGATCGTAAAGGGACGTAACTATGCTGGAAAGCATGGCGTCCGACCCTCTACTGATACTGCCAACAGAAAAGGAAATCACTGAAACTGAAGAACACCCAAAAGGGCAAATACTTGCTAAAGCACACGGATTCTTATCCGTAAATACGGAAAGACCAACCCTGTTTTGAACAAAACTAGCAGCTCACTCCAGTCCAAAACAGCTCTACCAGTAACTTGGTAGAAATACAGTAAAAGTAAAAGTAGTGCGAAAAGTAAAAGAAGTGAAAGAGGAGTGTTGGCAAAAAAGGTCCATTTACAGGACTGGTCAGAACAATCAATACAGCCCCTGAACAATCTTGAGACGACATCGCAACAGAAAGAAGTGTCTAACACACTGAGAAATGTAAGCAACTGGAAGGCACCAGAACATGACAAAATTCCAAACTTCTGGCTGAAACATTTATCAGGGAGGGAAGGGGTATTTGCAGAAAACCTGGCTAGCTCACATAGGTGAATACTATCCTGATCCCCAGGGATAAAAAAGACAGCAGACCCCTAAAATTACAGACATATGGCCTGCTTTTCTACATCCTATAAAGGCTTAACCGCAATAAAATCACAGACTTACTAAGCACCTGGAAAAAAACACCTGTTTCTAGAAGAGCAAAAAAGGTGCTGTAAAGATCAGGTACTGTTCAACAAAAACAACCGAAGACTGCAGAAAGAGAAAGAAGCACGGCATTGTCCCCCATACGTAGTTGCTGGACACTGTAGTCATGATCAAATCATCACCAACAGCAAAAACAAAATAATCAACCAAATACAGACGAAAGATATGGTTCTAAACACTGACCCCATCCCAATTAAAAGAGGAATATTTCAAGGAAACTCTACTTCTGCCTAGCACTGACATAATCAACTGAAATGTTAAACAGGAATGGACTTGGATACAAAAAAAATCTACTGTCTCTTGTATGCGGACGATTTCAAGTCTATATATGTATATTGGGTGGTCAAGTATGAAATTTGTAGAAATTTGTAGAAAAAAAAACTTCTACAAATTTCATACTTGACGACCCAATAGAATAATATGAAATTGCCATATATTATATAATGTGAAAATATGAAGTATGTTATTTAAAATAATTGTTTCTACTTTTGGCACAAGGCCAGCAATTGCCCAGTGTATTACTGGTACTTTATTTTATCGACCCCGTAAGGATGAAAGGCAAAGTTAACCTCGGCGGGATTTGAACTCAGAATGGCAAGGGCCGTAACTCTATGCGTCAAAGCATGGCGTCCGACCCTCTACCGATACTGCCAATTCTTTAAAATAATGGTTTCTGATTTAGGCACAAGGTCAACAATTTTGGGGGAGAGGAAAGTCGATTAAATCGACCCCAGTGCATTACTGGTGCTTTATTTTATCGACCCTATAAGATGAAAGGCAAAGCTAACCGCGGCGAGATTTGAACTCACAATGTAAAGGGGCGTAACTCTATGCCTCACAGTATGTCCGACGCTCTACTGATTCTGCCAATCAACCATCCTAAAATTAAAATGATAAAAATAAAAATAAAAATAAAAATAACAATTGAAATAAACATAAAACCGAACATGTAAAGGTAGTGTGAAATATACGAGATGTGAAATACACTTCTTCGCCCACTTATTCTTGGGAGGGTCGAGGAAGCAGAGTCCTCAAATAGGCCTTCTAGGGGTTCCTTTCAGAGCAACCGTCTCCAATTGATCTGGCTGAATCTCCAAGCTAGACCACCTGGGCTTGTGGATGCTATCCAATCATCTTACTCGGAGTCTACTTCTAGGACTCCTGCTGGTTGGCTTTGACCGTAAAATCAGTCCAGTGATTCTCTCCTTAGACATTAGTCAGTAGTATCAGAGTTGTGATCTCTTGATTCGGAGAAGTATTGGCTCTACCTGGAGCATCTCCGAGCTACGGACCCTATCGAGTAACGTTACTTCAAAGACACTTTGGAGGAACCTCATTTCGGCCACTTGTATTCGCGATCGTATACTTTCAGTCATTACCTAACATTCATAACCATAGGTAAGGGTAGGGACGTACGCTAAATTGAAGATAGCGAGTTTTTTTTTTTTTACATCTATCTCCCTTCTTTTGATGACTAAGTACTGAAGTTGGCCCATTCCTGCACCAGCTCCTGCAATTCTTGTATCTAATTCAGCCTCCTTCCATCACTCATGGAATAAACTAAACTTTAAATAACAAAACAAGGTAGTAGTAGATAGTATGTGATTGAGATGTTAACAATACAAAGGAAAAAGGCCGGTAGTTAAATCAAACGAAAGAAATGACGTTTCCATTTGTTTCATTGCTGACATTATCTGCTGGTCACACCCCCTGGCAGAATGAGGCGGGATTTAAACTCAGAATGCACATAGCTGAATCAGTATCCCATCTAACTCTTTCACAATTCCGCCAATCCATCACCCCTGGTTGGTACTTTATTTATCGATCGCCCGAAAGACTGGAAGTGAATGTTGACCTCGGCGGAATTCGTACTCAGAGCACAATGAGCCAGAAGAAATACCAAAGTATTTAATCGGACGTCATAACGTCACTACCAATTTGCCACCTTACAATGCAAGATAAATGATTATATGATACATGAAGGGTAGTAAACGAAGAATGATACGCGATACATGGTAAATGGTAAAGCTTAAAATCTAGAAGTAAGAGTGAGGATAGGGTAAAGTAGCAAAAATAATAATTGTTTCTACTTTTGGCACAAGACCAGCAATTACCCCAGTGTATTACTGGTGCTTTATTTTATCGACCCTGTAAGGATGAAAGGCAAAGTTAACCTCGGCGGGATTTGAACTCACAATGTAAAGGGGCGTAACTCTATGCTGCAAAGCATGGTGTCCGACACTCTACCGATACCGCCAATCCACCACCCTATCAAAAGTAATTGTTTCTACTTTTTTTGGCACAAGGCCAGCAATTATTCCAGTGCATTACTGGTGCTTTATTTTATCGATCCCGTAAGGATGAAATGCAAAGTTAACCTCGGCGGGATATGAACTCAAACCATAAAGGGCCGTAACTCTTTGCGGAAAAACATGGCGTCTGACACTCTATTGATACTGCCAATCCTAATAATGGTTTCTTATATAGGCTCAAGGCCAGCTACTTTTTTTTTGGGGGGGGGAGTCGATTAAATCGACTCCAGTGCGTGACTGGTACTTTATTTTCTCCACCCCGTAAGGATGAAAGGCAAAGTTAACCTCGGCGGCATTTGAACTCAAATCATAAAGGGCCGAATCTCTATGCTGCAAAGCATGGCTTCCGACCCTCTACCCATACTGTCAATCCTAATAAGGTAAGAACAGCAGACAACCTAAAAGTTAACAATAGAAATGGAAGGAAAGCAAATGAGAGAAGTAAATCGTATGTATGACAACGATGTAAATATCCCGGAGCTAATAATAGGATTATTAACCGAGGACTAACAAATAATGTATAAATAACATATAAATAATAAATAACATAAATAAATCAATAATAAATATTAAATAATTCAAATGTTAAAGTATGAAAATTGTGCATGAATAAAAACATTATGAATAATCAAAAGTAAAAAATATATATATCATAATAAATAAATAAATAACAATAATTTTTCTACTTTTGGCACAAGGCCAGCAATTATACCAGTGCATTACTGGTATTTTATTTTATCGACTCCGTAAGAATGAAAAGCAAAGTTAACCTCCGCGGGATTTGAACTCAGAACGCAAAGGGCCGTAATTCTATGCTGGAAAGCATAGTGTCTGACCCTCTACCGATACTGCCAATCCACCGAAGATGAACATAGTGATGATAAGAATAAGGGTTACTACTATAGGCACAAGGTCAGCAATTTTAGGGGAGGGGAAAATCGATTGAATTGACTCTAGTGAATTACTGGTGCTTTATTTTATCGACCCCATAAGGATGAAAAGCAAAGCTAACATCGGCAAGATTTGAACTCAGAACGTAAAATGCCGTAAGTATATTCTGCAAAGTATATAGTCTAACTCTTTATCGTACGACGTTGAAGACACTACAAGGACGGAAAAACGTATTACTCTATCGCATAAACAGTGTCGAATTGCCTTTACTGGGTTTCTTTTTTCTTACTTAGAAATGGCGGTGGATTGGCAGTATCGGTGGAGGGTCGGATGCTATGCTTTGCAGCATAGAGTTATGTCCCTTTGCGGTCTGAGTTCAAATCCCGCCGAGATTAACTTTGCTTTTCATCATTACCAGGTCGATAAAATAAAGCACCAGTAATGCACTGGGATAATTGTTGGCCT
>OZ024743.1:123912341-123962341 GCA_964016885.1 Eledone cirrhosa
TAGGTAGTTTAGCTAAATTTGAAGCTGTGATGTTATGTGCAAGGTTAGGAGTCGTAGAGTAAGAAATTTTAATAGTATTTCTATTAAAAATGTTACTATATTTATGTGTAGGGGGAAAATACTTCGTAATAAGGGAAAGAAAGATCTTAGCTAAAGGTGTGGCCACCTCCATATTATATGGTGGGTTAAACCAACAAATGCGACGGGATCTATTTCTTCTAGGTCTATTTTCGTACTCTGTATATGCTACCTTATCGACAAATCCACTTCGAGCAAGAGCTTCATTGTAATAAGTGGAATGGTCGTTGAAAATGCGCTCGTTGGTGGAAAGACGGGAAAGCCTCAACGAAACGTTTCTTACCAGGTTCTTGGTTATGCTGGCAGGATGGTTGGAATGCTTACTTATGTAATTAAGCGTATCATTCGGCTTTCTATACGGGTAATACAACCCATTCAATAAATTGAGGGTAACGTCCAGGTAATTAACGACCGAGAGATTGGCCTCAACCTGTATAGAGAGGTTGAAGCCTTTAAAGAAGGCTGTGAGTTCTTTTCTGAACCTGTCGCAAGCACGAGGTCCGCACTTAGCCATGGTCAAAAGACCATCGTCACGGTACAAACCACTGCCCGCGTTGGGGAATTCGTCCTTGATAGAGAAAAGAAGGAAAAGGCTAATAAGATCAGTAACCTCCGCAGAGTCACTGGCGCCCATACTCACGTCGAATGGGGTACTATTGGATTTTTTAATCCAAATAGAGTCGTCGAAATTAATCACCGACTTTCGGGCATTAAGGATGACATCAACTTCAAAATCCTTAACCACTGTGAGTGTTTTAGCGAAATTGATAGCTCTAAGGAGAAGTGGTAAAGTGATGGAGGAGTAGTAATTGTTGATGTCGAATTGGATAAAACGGCAATGTTCCTTGTTACATATGCCGTTGAATCAATCAATCACCGCGAAAGAATTGTTCCACAGTGCGAGAGGGGCCAAACTTCTAATTTCAGGTATAATTCTATCAAGAATCGTTTTACTAAGTCTACCTAAATCGGACTTCGTAGGGTTAATAAGCCGAATAGAGGGGTTGTTCGGAAAATTGGATTTGTGAGCCTTCAGGGTAAAGTGGGGAGAGATAGGGTCCAGAGGTTCGGTCCGGTCCAGGATGTTGAGATCAGATGTGATTTTAAACCCAGCATCGTTGATTTCATTGATGACGCACCGATTAGTTTTACTGTAATCCTTAGTTACAGCATTATGTAGTAGTTGATGGTAAGTACTGCGCTCCACTTGATATAGGTTGCCATTTTTGTCGGAATGGACGTGCACGGCGTTAGAATCCTTTGGTGCTCTGACATAGCGATGTATATATGAATGTATGTATAGTATATCTAATAATATACTGTATGTTTATTTAAAAACATGTAGAAATTCATAAGCTATATGATACATAATATAAATTAAGAATACACAATCCAAGCCCACCAGCGTAATATAATACTGTTCTTAAACGCGCTTAGTTACATAACTGTAAATTACTTTGGACTGACCATGAGGCGTAATTCTCTGTAGATTAAAGGGTGTTCACGTAGAAATGGGGCGCTCCTACTCACCTGAGATGATGTATGTTTAATTGATATTTTTTTAAAGGAAGTATATTTAAAAATACAGCGTTTCCGATTACATGTTTATTTAAAGGTATTAAGAAATTTCCAGCAATAAGGAGTATAGCTGTCTTAACTTAATCCAACAAAAAATAAAATTTTATAACCAAATATAAAAATCTGCAATTTACAATGTAAAGGCATTAACATTTCTCCGCTTTTAAAGTATATCTGATTTCTTTCTGGATGGTATATGTTACCCCCTGTGGTAAAATCAGCCAACTTTTGTCATCATGAGCTTTCAAATATTAAATCCATAGTTGTGGTTAATTATGAAATACTATAATATATTACTTACATTTGATTATAATACACGGTTTCATATCACAATATATAATCACATTATACACCAATTTGCTCATGCTACATCCCTTATATATATATATATATATATATATATATATATATACAAATGTTAGTATTGCATTAACGAAGCTTTAGGCTGCGGCTAAGCTAACGAATGCAAATTCGGAATGTAGCTTTAGCACTCGATAGAGAATAATACCCTGAGTAATAACAATACGTTTAGACAGCTTTGCAAATCAAATATAGCGATCAGCAGTCCAGCCGTATTGCCATAGCAACGAAAATGGTAGGACTCAGGAAAAGATTTTAGACTGACCTGGACCATCGCGCGGAGACCGAGTGCAATATATAATGCATATCGTATAGCATACGATATACATCACATATAACATACAACATCCACGCTAGGTTTCTGTAAATCCGAGATCGACTAAATCCGCCAGCAGGGTCTGCAAGTTAATGGCCTTTGACGACAGAACAAAGGATTTATTTCTTCAACAAGTATTGCGTTCTTTAGCCTCAGCGGGTGTGTTCTAGCAGTAAATTTCGCTATAGACACGTGGTTTCTCCAAGGGAGGTAACTCCCGTTTTGGCGGTGAATTCGAAATTTGAAAAAAGGAATGAAATTTCCTTAGTCAAACCGAATAAAGCACTCAACCAGAAGTTATCAAACAAACATAAACAATTAATCAATCAATAGAATTGTCTAATTAAATTAATCAGTTAACCGTTAATTCTAGGAGTTAAAATACAAATTTTAGAACAGCATTAACGAAGCTTTAGGCTGCAGCTAAAACAACGAATGCAAATTCGGAATGGAGCACTCGATAGAGAATAATACTCCAGATCAGAAGGAATGAAAAATAGCGTGTTGCGTTGTTGTGAATGTGATACATATGAATGAAAAGTAGAGCAAACCATGACTATCCGTCATCAGTGACCGTCTGACTATCATCGGTATTTCTTCGCATTAAAGATCAGATACCTCAAAGTCAGTGCGAGCAATAACTAAAATAAGTTATTGGGATAAAAAGAATTGGGTGGAGAAAGAGAGACATGTAAACCACAGGTTCTCAACCCATTTAGGCCAAACGCCCCCTTTTGTCCCTATAAATCCCGAAACAACCCCCCCCCCCCCCCCACCCTATTTTTTCACTTTTTCAATATACTACTGATTTTTATATCAGCAGATTACTAAAAAATTGATTAACAATATTCCAAACGTGTGTATTATCTGATTATGTGTTGTATGTGGTCCTAGATGTGTGTGCTACTCGCTTCTGTTTTTTTCTTTTCTTTTTTTTATTTGTAATATTATTTATACAATAGGGAATAAAATAGATCTACATAGTGTTAACTCGTTACGGTTGAGTCAATAATTTCAGACAAGAAATACATTGTTATCGGTGAAGGAAAGATAAGATTCTAACTTTCTGCGCTCAAAGTGTCTTTGACCCAGTTGACTGTGGGTTTTTCCATTTTTAGGATCTCGATTACCGGTTAATGTCTCAATTACAAGACATGCCTGCACACCTGATCACAGCTGCAGACAGCATAACTATAGTCTGACCGCAGGTGTGCAGGCATGTCCGGTAATTGAGACGTTAACCGGTAATTGAGATCCTAAAACATGGAAAAACCCAGCGCCCCCCTAACCCCCTACCCAGCTCCAAACGCCCCCCTAACGCGACCTTGCTCCCAAACGCCTCCCTGGAGTTCTGAAACGCCCCCCCCCCCCCCGAGGGTGCATATGCCCCCCGTTGAGAACCTTTGATGTAAACAAACAAATTGGTAAGGCAACGTAAAGAGAGGAAAATGAGAAACAACTCAATGATACATGTGAACTTAAGTTCTAGCAAATCAATGACGCAGATCAGACGAGAGGAAGTGAGAGCGGGCGGTAGCAGAAAGTGAGTGAGTGAAAGTGTGAGGAAGAGGCCAGCCGAGAGAGTGTGACCAGCAGAGGGGGTGAATGAAAGTAAGAGGTAGAAGGAGAGAGAAGGGGGGGGGGAGAAAGATGATAGCAGTAAGGTGATAGAAGAGGACGAGTCACAGCGAGGGGAAACAATATAGGAATGAAAAATGGCCTGCTGCGTTGTTGCTTTGTGATACATATGAATGAAAAATAGAGCAAGAAAAGTATATATTAAGTTAAAAACTCACAAAATTTTCCGAGCCTTGTAAGTATTATCCTTAGTTAGTAGTTTCTTCACTCTGGCGGTTTACGTTCCTTGTGAATTGAACGCATATATGTATATATCTGTGCTTGGATTGGCAGTATCAGTAGAGGGTCTGGCGGCATGCTTTCTAGCAGAGTTACGTCCCTTTGCGATCCGAGTTCAAATCCCGTCGAGGTTAACTTTACCTTTCATCCTTACAGGGTCGATAAATTAAAGTACCAGTAATACACTGGGATAATTGGTGGCCTTGTGTCAAAAGTAGAAACAATTATATTATATATATGTGTGTGTTAAGTATTTCCGTATATATATATATATATATATAGAGAGAGAGAGAGAGAGAGAGATAGAGAGAGAGAGAGAGAGAGAGAGAGAGTTAGTGTAAAATCCCTCCCTAGTTTTCAAGATGTTATTTTGGTGAATTCAGTTGATACAGCCTGTTTGAGTTCTTGAACAGTTTTCGGAGAGGAAGCTTACACAATAGACTTAATATGCCCCCAGAAATAAAAATCCATTGGGGTAAGATCTGAGTATCTTGTTCTTGGTGCCCAATAAATTGGGTGATTATTACCTATCCATCGTTTCCCAAAGTTTTCTTTTAGAGACTGTTTTACAATTAGCGACCAATGGCTGGGAGCACTATCATGCATGTAAACTATTCTTGAGAAATATCGCATTTCTTTCATTTGCGGCAATCTGCTTCATCTTGTCCTCATCCAAACTGGGTCTTCCACTCCTGTCAAGGTCATGTACTGATCCTCTTTGAGTTTTACAAAGCAAGCTCATATTGTTTTGTGTGAAGTGGCTGAGTTGACCATTTTCGCTGAACAACAGATACAGGCTTGTACTCTGCCATTAACAAAACAATTGAAATTCTTTCTTCAGTTGACAACTTTTTTTCTTCAGTTCACTACACGTATAATAATTGTTTCTACTTTTGGCACAAGGCCAGCAATTAACCAGTACATTACAGGTACTTTATTTTATCGACCCCATAAGGATGAAAGGCAAAGTTAACCTCGACGGGATTTGAACTCAGACAGTAAAGGGACGTAAAGGGAAAGCATGGCGTCCAACCCTCTACCGATACTGCCAATTCACCATAATAATGGTTTCTTATATAGGCACAAGACTAGCAATTTTGGGGAAGTAGAAAGTCGATTAAATCGAAAACAGTGCGTGACTGGTACTTTATTTTATTGACCATGTAAGGATGAAAGGTAAAGTTAACCTCGGTGAGATTTGAACTCAGATCATAAAGGGCCGTAACTCTATGCTGCAAAGCATGGCGTCCGACCCTCTACCGATACTGCCACTACACGTACAATAATGAAAATTATTTGTTTACACGTAAAAGAACGTGTGCGAAGCTCGAACCATCGAACTTACGAAGCGCGCTGAGGGAATCAAGTTATAGTCGATATAGGATTCTCATGCGCAGAAAATTATTGCAATTACAGTGAGTTTCTAGAAACTCGCTTATAGAATTCGAGTGAAGACCTTTAGAGACGGAAAGAAGATGTTGTTAGCCACCTCTACGAGAAATCGAACTTCATATCTGTTAGATACCGGCTGAGTGTTGTCATTATTGAGCTAAGGGACCTCTGACAACATCTTCCAGTCTAAATTAAGAAGCTGAATCAAACAGCTTTTTTGAAAACTAGAATTGTTTTAACACGCTGGCGCGCATGTGTGTATGAGTGCGCGTGTGTGTATGCGCATATGCATACATTTATATGTATGAGTATATAAATATAAACGCACAAACACAGACGACCTTACAAAAATACGCACTCACAGACATACATTCACACAAACACATACATATGTTCACACAAACACACATATACATTCACACAAACACACACACACGTTCACACAAACACACACATACATTCACACAAACACATATATTCACACAAACACAGACATATATTCACACAAACAGACACATACATTCACACAAACACGCATACATTCACTCAAACACATACATACATTCACACAAACACACACATACATTCTCACAAACACACACATACATTCACACAAACACATATATTCACACAAACACAGACATATATTCACACAAACACACACATACATTCACACAAACACACACATACATTCACACAAACACATACATACATTCACACAAACACACACATACATTCACACAAACACACACATAGATTCACACAAACACACACATACATTCACACAAACACATACATTCTCACAAAGACATACATACATTCACACAAACACACACATACATTTACACAAACACACATACATTCACACAAACACACACATACATTCACACAAACACACACATGCATTCACACAAACACACACATACATTCACACAAACACACACATACATTCACACAAACACACACATACATTCACACAAACACGCATACATTCACTCAAACACATACATACATTCACACAAACACACACATACATTCACACAAACACACACATACATTCACACAAACACATACATACATTCACACAAACACACACATACATTCACTCAAACACACACATTCTTTCACACAAACACACATACATTAACACAAACACATACATACATTCACACAAACACACACATGCATTCACACAAACACACACATACATTCACACAAACACACACATACATTCACACAAACACACATATATTCACACAAACAGAGACATATATTCACACAAACACACACATACATTCACACAAACACACATATACATTCACACAAACACGCATACATTCACACAAACACATACATACATTCACACAAACACACACATACATTCACACACACACACATACATTCACACAAACACACACATACATTCACACAAACACACACATACATTCACACAAACACATACATTCTCACAAAGACATACATACATTCACACAAACACACACATACATTTACACAAACACACATACATTCACACAAACAGACACATACCTTCACACAAACACACACATACATTCATTCAAACACACACATATATTCACACAAACACACACATACATTCACACAAACACACACATACATTCACACAAACACACACATGCATTCACACAAACACACACATACATTCACACAAACACACACATACATTCACACAAACAGACACATAAATTCACACAAACACACACATATTCACACAAACACACACGCACATTCACACAAACACACACATACATTCACACAGACACAAACATACATTCACACAAACACACACATATTCACACAAACACACGCATACATTCACACAAACACACAAACATACATTCACACAAACACACAAACATACATTCACACAAACACATACATACATTCACACAAACACATACATACATTCACACAAACACACACACATATTCACACAAACACACACACATATTCACACAAACTCACACATACATTCACACAAACACACACATACATTCACACAAACACACACATACATTCACACAAACACACAAACATACATTCACACAAACACACACATACATTCACACAAACACACTTATACATTCACACAAACACATACATACATTCACACAAACACACACACATATTCACACAAACTCACACATACATTCACACAAACACACACATACATTCACACAAACGCACACATACATTCACACAAACACACAAACATACATTCACACAAACACACACATACATTCACACAAACACACTTATACATTCACACAAACACACACATACATTCACACAAACACACACATACATTCACACAAACACACACATACTTTCAAACGAACACACTCATACATTCATTCAAACACACACATATATTCACACAAACACACACATACATTCACACAAACACACACATACATTCACACAAACACATACATTCAGACAAACACACACATACATTAAACACAAACACACACATATATTCACACAAACACACACATATATTCACACAAACACAAACATATATTCACACAAACAGACACATACATTCACACAAACACACATACATTCACACAAACACACATACATTCACACAAACACATACATACATTCACACATATACATTCACGCAAACACACACATACATTCACAAAAACACATACATTCACACAAACACACACATACATTCATTCAAACAAACATATATTCACACAAAC
This sequence comes from Eledone cirrhosa, assembly GCA_964016885.1. Classification (NCBI taxonomy): domain Eukaryota; kingdom Metazoa; phylum Mollusca; class Cephalopoda; order Octopoda; family Eledonidae; genus Eledone; species Eledone cirrhosa. The sequence continues at coordinate 123,920,676 of OZ024743.1, forward strand.
ACACATACATTCACACAAACACACAAACATACATTCACACAAACACACAAACATACATTCACACAAACACAGACATACATTCACACAAACACACATACATTCAAACGAACACACTCATATATTCATTCAAACACACACATATTTTCACACAAACACACACATACATTCATACAAACTCACACATACATTCACACAAACACACACATTCACACAAACACACACATATATTCACACAAACAGACACATACATTCAAACAAACACACATCCATTCACAGAAACACACATACATTCACACAAACACATACATACATTCACACACATACATTCACGCAAACACACACATACATTCACACAAACACATATATTCACACAAACACACATACATTCACACAAACACACAAACATACATTCACACAAACACACAAACATACATTCACACAAATACAGACATACATTCACACAAACACACACATACATTCAAACGAACACACACATATATTCATTCAAACACACACATATTTTCACACAAACACACATACATTCACACAAACACACACAGACATTCACACAAACACACATTCATTCACACAAATACACACATACATTCATATAAACACACACATACATTCACACAAACACACACACACATTCACACAAACACACACATATTCACACAAACACACACATACATTCACACAAACACACAAACATAAATTCACACAAACACACACATACATTCACACAAACACACATACTTTCACACAAACACAGACATTATCACTCAAACAGACACATACATTCCCACAAACTCACACATACATTCACACAAACACACATACATTCACACAAACACATACATACATTCACACACATACATCCACACAAACACATACATTCACACAAACACACACATACATTCATTCAAACACACACATATATTCACACAAACACACATACATTCACACAAACAGACACATATATTCACACAAACACATCCATACATTCACACAAACACACACATACATTCACACAAACACACATACATTCACACAAACACACACATACATTCACACAAACACACACATACATTCACACAAACAGACACATAAATTCACACAAACACACACATATTCACACAAACACACACGCACATTCACACAAACACACACATACATTCACACAGACACAAACATACATTCACACAAACACACACATATTCACACAAACACACACATACATTCACACAAACACACAAACATACATTCACACAAACACACAAACATACATTCACACAAATACAGACATACATTCACACAAACACACACATACATTCAAACGAACACACACATATATTCATTCAAATACACACATATTTTCACACAAACACACATACATTCACACAAACACACACAGACATTCACACAAACACACATTCATTCACACAAACACACACATACATTCATATAAACACACACATACATTCACACAAACACACACACACATTCACACAAACACACACATACATTCACACAAACACACAAACATAAATTCACACAAACACACACATACATTCACACAAACACACATACTTTCACACAAACACAGACATTATCACTCAAACAGACACATACATTCCCACAAACTCACACATACATTCACACAAACACACATACATTCACACGAACACATACATACATTCACACACATACATCCACACAAACACATACATTCACACAAACACACACATACATTCATTCAAACACACACATATATTCACACAAACACACATACATTCACACAAACAGACACATATATTCACACAAACACATCCATACATTCACACAAACACACACATACATTCACACAAACACACACATACATTCACACAAACACACACATACATTCACACAAACAGACACATAAATTCACACAAACACACACATATTCACACAAACACACACGCACATTCACACAAACACACACATACATTCACACAGACACAAACATACATTCACACAAACACACACATATTCACACAAACACACACATACATTCACACAAACACACAAACATACATTCACACAAACACACAAACATACATTCACACAAACACATACATACATTCACACAAACACATACATACATTCACACAAACACACACACATATTCACACAAACACACACACATACTCACACAAACTCACACATACATTCACACAAACACACACATACATTCACACAAACACACACATACATTCACACAAACACACAAACATACATTCACACAAACACACAAACATACATTCACACAAACACATACATACATTCACACAAACACATACATACATTCACACAAACACACACACATATTCACACAAACACACACACATATTCACACAAACTCACACATACATTCACACAAACACACACATACATTCACACAAACACATATATTCACACAAACACAGACATATATTCACACAAACAGACACATACATTCACACAAACACGCATACATTCACTCAAACACATACATACATTCACACAAACACACACATACATTCTCACAAACACACACATACATTCACACAAACACATATATTCACACAAACACAGACATATATTCACACAAACACACACATACATTCACACAAACACGCATACATTCACTCAGACACATACATACATTCACACAAACACACACATACATTCACACAAACACACACATACATTCACACAAACACATACATACATTCACACAAACACACACATACATTCACACAAACACACACATAGATTCACACAAACACATACATTCTCACAAAGACATACATACATTCACACAAACACACACATACATTTACACAAACACACATACATTCACACAAACACACACATACATTCACACAAACACAGACATGCATTCACACAAACACACACATACATTCACACAAACACACACATACATTCACACAAACACACACATACATTCACACAAACACGCATACATTCACTCAAACACATACATACATTCACACAAACACACACATACATTCACACAAACACACACATACATTCACACAAACACATACATACATTCACACAAACACACACATACATTCACTCAAACACACATATTCTTTCACACAAACACACATACATTAACACAAACACATACATACATTCACACAAACACACACATGCATTCACACAAACACACACATACATTCACACAAACACACACATACATTCACACAAACACACATATATTCACACAAACAGAGACATATATTCACACAAACACACACATACATTCACACAAACACACATATACATTCACACAAACACGCATACATTCACACAAACACATACATACATTCACACAAACACACACATACATTCAGACAAACACACACATACATTCACACAAACACATACATACATTCACACAAACACACACATACATTCACTCAAACACACACATTCTTTCACACAAACACACATACATTAACACAAACACATACATACATTCACACAAACACACACATGCATTCACACAAACACACACATACATTCACACAAACACACACATACATTCACACACACACACATACATTCACACAAACACACACATACATTCACACAAACACACACATACATTCACACAAACACACACATACATTCACACAAACACATACATTCTCACAAAGACATACATACATTCACACAAACACACACATACATTTACACAAACACACATACATTCACACAAACAGACACATACATTCACACAAACACACACATACATTCATTCAAATACACACATATATTCACACAAACACACACATACATTCACACAAACACACACATACATTCACACAAACACACACATGCATTCACACAAACACACACATACATTCACACAAACACACACATACATTCACACAAACAGACACATAAATTCACACAAACACACACATATTCACACAAACACACATGCACATTCACACAAACACACACATACATTCACACAGACACAAACATACATTCACACAAACACACACATATTCACACAAACACACACATACATTCACACAAACACACAAACATGCATTCACACAAACACACAAACATACATTCACACAAACACATACATACATTCACACAAACACATACATACATTCACACAAACACACACACATATTCACACAAACACACACACATATTCACACAAACTCACACATACATTCACACAAACACACACATACATTTACACAAACACACACATACATTCACACAAACACACAAACATACATTCACACAAACACACACATACATTCACACAAACACACTTATACATTCACACAAACACATACATACATTCACACAAACACACACACATATTCACACAAACTCACACATACATTTACACAAACACACACATACATTCACACAAACGCACACATACATTCACACAAACACACAAACATACATTCACACAAACACACACATACATTCACACAAACACACTTATACATTCACACAAACACACACATACATTCACACAAACACACACATACATTCACACAAACACACACATACTTTCAAACGAACACACTCATACATTCATTCAAACACACACATATATTCACACAGACACACACATACATTCACACAAACACACACATACATTCACACAAACACATACATTCAGACAAACACACACATACATTAAACACAAACACACATATATATTCACACAAACACACACATATATTCACACAAACACAAACATATATTCACACAAACAGACACATACATTCACACAAACACACATACATTCACACAAACACACATATATTCACACAAACACATACATACATTCACACATATACATTCACGCAAACACACACATACATTCACAAAAACACATACATTCACACAAACACACACATACATTCATTCAAACAAACATATATTCACACAAACACACATACATTCACACAAACACACAAACATACATTCACACAAACACACAAACATACATTCACACAAACACAGACATACATTCACACAAACACACATACATTCAAACGAACACACTCATATATTCATTCAAACACACACATATTTTCACACAAACACACACATAAATTCATACAAACTCACACATACATTCACACAAACACACACATTCACACAAACACACACATATATTCACACAAACGGACACATACATTCAAACAAACACACATCCATTCACAGAAACACACATACATTCACACAAACACATACATACATTCACACACATACATTCACGCAAACACACACATACATTCACACAAACACATATATTCACACAAACACACATACATTCACACAAACACACAAACATACATTCACACAAACACACAAACATACATTCACACAAATACAGACATACATTCACACAAACACACACATACATTCAAACGAACACACACATATATTCATTCAAACACACACATATTTTCAGACAAACACACATACATTCACACAAACACACACAGACATTCACACAAACACACATTCATTCACACAAACACACACATACATTCATATAAACACACACATACATTCACACAAACACACACACACATTCACACAAACACACACATATTCACACAAACACACACATACATTCACACAAACACACAAACATAAATTCACACAAACACACACATACATTCACACAAACACACATACTTTCACACAAACACAGACATTATCACTCAAACAGACACATACATTCCCACAAACTCACACATACATTCACACAAACACACATACATTCACACAAACACATACATACATTCACACACATACATCCACACAAACACATACATTCACACAAACACACACATACATTCATTCAAACACACACATATATTCACACAAACACACATACATTCACACAAACAGACACATATATTCACACAAACACATCCATACATTCACACAAACACACACATACATTCACACAAACACACATACATTCACACAAACACACACATACATTCACACAAACACACACATACATTCACACAAACGGACACATAAATTCACACAATCACACACATATTCACACAAACACACACGCACATTCACACAAACACACACATACATTCACACAGACACAAACATACATTCACACAAACACACACATATTCACACAAACACACACATACATTCACACAAACACACAAACATACATTCACACAAACACACAAACATACATTCACACAAATACAGACATACATTCACACAAACACACACATACATTCAAACGAACACACACATATATTCATTCAAATACACACATATTTTCACACAAACACACATACATTCACACAAACACACACAGACATTCACACAAACACACATTCATTCACACAAACACACACATACATTCATATAAACACACACATACATTCACACAAACACACACACACATTCACACAAACACACACATACATTCACACAAACACACAAACATAAATTCACACAAACACACACATACATTCACACAAACACACATACTTTCACACAAACACAGACATTATCACTCAAACAGACACATACATTCCCACAAACTCACACATACATTCACACAAACACACATACATTCACACGAACACATACATACATTCACACACATACATCCACACAAACACATACATTCACACAAACACACACATACATTCATTCAAACACACACATATATTCACACAAACACACATACATTCACACAAACAGACACATATATTCACACAAACACATCCATACATTCACACAAACACACACATACATTCACACAAACACACATACATTCACACAAACACACACATACATTCACACAAACACACACATACATTCACACAAACAGACACATAAATTCACACAAACATACACATATTCACACAAACACACACGCACATTCACACAAACACACACATACATTCACACAGACACAAACATACATTCACACAAACACACACATATTCACACAAACACACACATACATTCACACAAACACACAAACATACATTCACACAAACACACAAACATACATTCACACAAACACATACATACATTCACACAAACACATACATACATTCACACAAACACACACACATATTCACACAAACACACACACATATTCACACAAACTCACACATACATTCACACAAACACACACATACATTCACACAAACACACACATACATTCACACAAACACACAAACATACATTCACACAAACACACACATACATTCACACAAACACACTTATACATTCACACAAACACATACATACATTCACACAAACACACACACATATTCACACAAACACACACATACATTCACACAAACACACACATACATTCACACAAACACACACATACATTCACACAAACACACAAACATAAATTCACACAAACACACACATACATTCACACAAACACACATACTTTCACACAAACACAGACATTATCACTCAAACAGGCACATACATTCCCACAAACTCACACATACATTCAAACAAACACACATCCATTCACAGAAACACACATACATTCACACAAACACATACATACATTCACACACATACATTCACGCAAACACACACATACATTCACACAAACACATATATTCACACAAACACACATACATTCACACAAACACACAAACATACATTCACACAAACACACAAACATACATTCACACAAATACAGACATACATTCACACAAACACACACATACATTCAAACGAACACACACATATTTTCACACAAACACACATACATTCACACAAACACACACAGACATTCACACAAACACACATTCATTCACACAAACACACACATACATTCATATAAACACACACATACATTCACACAAACACACACACACATTCACACAAACACACACATATTCACACAAACACACACATACATTCACACAAACACACAAACATAAATTCACACAAACACACACATACATTCACACAAACACACATACTTTCACACAAACACAGACATTATCACTCAAACAGGCACATACATTCCCACAAACTCACACATACATTCACACAAACACACATACATTCACACAAACACATACATACATTCACACACATACATCCACACAAACACATACGTTCACACAAACACACACATACATTCATTCAAACACACACATATATTCACACAAACACACATACATTCACACAAACAGACACATATATTCACACAAACACATCCATACATTCACACAAACACACACATACATTCACACAAACACACATACATTCACACAAACACACACATACATTCACACAAACACACACATACATTCACACAAACAGACACATAAATTCACACAAACACACACATATTCACACAAACACACACGCACATTCACACAAACACACACATACATTCACACAGACACAAACATACATTCACACAAACACACACATATTCACACAAACACACAAACATACATTCACACAAACACACACATACATTCACACAAACACACAAACATACATTCACACAAACACACAAACATACATTCACACAAACACACAAACATACATTCACACAAACACATACATACATTCACACAAACACATACATACATTCACACAAACACACACACATATTCACACAAACTCACACATACATTCACACAAACACACACATACATTCACACAAACACACAAACATACATTCACACAAACACACACATACATTCACACAAACACACTTATACATTCACACAAACACATACATACATTCACACAAACACACACACATATTCACACAAACACACACATACATTCACACAAACACACACATACATTCACACAAACACACACATACATTCACACAAACACACAAACATACATTCACACAAACACACACATACATTCACACAAACACACTTATACATTCACACAATCACATACATACATTCACACAAACACACACATACATTCACACAAACACACACATACTTTCAAACGAACACACTCATACATTCATTCAAACACACACATATATTCACACAAACACACACATACATTCACACAAACACACACAAACACATACATATCACACAAACAGACACATACATTCACACAAACACACAGATACATTAACACACACACACATACATTCACACAAACACATACATACATCCACACAAACACATACATTCACACAAACACATACATACATTCACACAAACACACACATACATTCACTCAAACACACACATTCTTTCACACAAACACACATACATTAACACAAACACATACATACATTCACACAAACACACACATGCATTCACACAAACACACACATACATTCACACAAACACACACATACATTCACACAAACACACATATATTCACACAAACAGAGACATATATTCACACAAACACACACGTACATTCACACAAACACACATATACATTCACACACACACACATACATTCACACAAACACACACATACATTCACACAAACACACACATACATTCACACAAACACACACATACATTCACACAAACACATACATTCTCACAAAGACATACATACATTCACACAAACACACACATACATTTACACAAACACACATACATTCACACAAACAGACACATACATTCACACAAACACACACATACATTCATTCAAATACACACATATATTCACACAAACACACACATACATTCACACAAACACACACATACATTCACACAAACACACACATGCATTCACACAAACACACACATACATTCACACAAACACACACATACATTCACACAAACAGACACATAAATTCACACAAACACACACATATTCACACAAACACACACGCACATTCACACAAACACACACATACATTCACACAGACACAAACATACATTCACACAAACACACACATATTCACACAAACACACACATACATTCACACAAACACACAAACATACATTCACACAAACACACAAACATACATTCACACAAACACATACATACATTCACACAAACACATACATACATTCACACAAACACACACACATATTCACACAAACACACACACATATTCACACAAACTCACACATACATTCACACAAACACACACATACATTCACACAAACACACACATACATTCACACAAACACACAAACATACATTCACACAAACACACACATACATTCACACAAACACACTTATACATTCACACAAACACATACATACATTCACACAAACACACACACATATTCACACAAACTCACACATACATTCACACAAACACACACATACATTCACACAAACGCACACATACATTCACACAAACACACAAACATACATTCACACAAACACACACATACATTCACACAAACACACTTATACATTCACACAAACACACACATACATTCACACAAACACACACATACATTCACACAAACACACACATACTTTCAAACGAACACACTCATACATTCATTCAAACACACACATATATTCACACAAACACACACATACATTCACACAAACACACACATACATTCACACAAACACATACATTCAGACAAACACATACATACATTAAACACAAACACACATATATATTCACACAAACACACACATATATTCACACAAACACAAACATATATTCACACAAACAGACACATATATTCACACAAACACACATACATTCACACAAACACACATATATTCACACAAACACATACATACATTCACACATATACATTCACGCAAACACACACATACATTCACAAAAACACATACATTCACACAAACACACACATACATTCATTCAAACAAACATATATTCACACAAACACACATACATTCACACAAACACACAAACATACATTCACACAAACACACAAACATACATTCACACAAACACAGACATACATTCACACAAACACACATACATTCAAACGAACACACTCATATATTCATTCAAACACACACATATTTTCACACAAACACACACATAAATTCATACAAACTCACACATACATTCACACAAACACACACATTCACACAAACACACACATATATTCACACAAACAGACACATACATTCAAACAAACACACATCCATTCACAGAAACACACATACATTCACACAAACACATACATACATTCACACACATACATTCACGCAAACACACACATACATTCACACAAACACATATATTCACACAAACACACATACATTCACACAAACACACAAACATACATTCACACAAACACACAAACATACATTCACACAAATACAGACATACATTCACACAAACACACACATACATTCAAACGAACACACACATATATTCATTCAAACACACACATATTTTCACACAAACACACATACATTCACACAAACACACACAGACATTCACACAAACACACATTCATTCACACAAACACACACATACATTCATATAAACACACACATACATTCACACAAACACACACACACATTCACACAAACACACACATATTCACACAAACACACACATACATTCACACAAACACACAAACATAAATTCACACAAACACACACATACATTCACACAAACACACATACTTTCACACAAACACAGACATTATCACTCAAACAGACACATACATTCCCACAAACTCACACATACATTCACACAAACACACATACATTCACACAAACACATACATACATTCACACACATACATCCACACAAACACATACATTAACACAAACACACACATACATTCATTCAAACACACACATATATTCACACAAACACACATACATTCACACAAACAGACACATATATTCACACAAACACATCCATACATTCACACAAACACACACATACATTCACACAAACACACATACATTCACACAAACACACACATACATTCACACAAACACACACATACATTCACACAAACAGACACATAAATTCACACAAACACACACATATTCACACAAACACACACGCACATTCACACAAACACACACATACATTCACACAGACACAAACATACATTCACACAAACACACACATATTCACACAAACACACACATACATTCACACAAACACACAAACATACATTCACACAAACACACAAACATACATTCACACAAATACAGACATACATTCACACAAACACACACATACATTCAAACGAACACACACATATATTCATTCAAATACACACATATTTTCACACAAACACACATACATTCACACAAACACACACAGACATTCACACAAACACACATTCATTCACACAAACACACACATACATTCATATAAACACACACATACATTCACACAAACACACACACACATTCACACAAACACACACATACATTCACACAAACACACAAACATAAATTCACACAAACACACACATACATTCACACAAACACACATACTTTCACACAAACACAGACATTATCACTCAAACAGACACATACATTCCCACAAACTCACACATACATTCACACAAACACACATACATTCACACGAACACATACATACATTCACACACATACATCCACACAATCACATACATTCACACAAACACACACATACATTCATTCAAACACACACATATATTCACACAAACACACATACATTCACACAAACAGACACATATATTCACACAAACACATCCATACATTCACACAAACACACACATACATTCACACAAACACACATACATTCACACAAACACACACATACATTCACACAAACACACACATACATTCACACAAACAGACACATAAATTCACACAAACACACACATATTCACACAAACACACACGCACATTCACACAAACACACACATACATTCACACAGACACAAACATACATTCACACAAACACACACATATTCACACAAACACACACATACATTCACACAAACACACAAACATACATTCACACAAACACACAAACATACATTCACACAAACACATACATACATTCACACAAACACATACATACATTCACACAAACACACACACATATTCACACAAACACACACACATATTCACACAAACTCACACATACATTCACACAAACACACACATACATTCACACAAACACACACATACATTCACACAAACACACAAACATACATTCACACAAACACACACATACATTCACACAAACACACTTATACATTCACACAAACACATACATACATTCACACAAACACACACACATATTCACACAAACACACACATACATTCACACAAACACACACATACATTCACACAAACACACACATACATTCACACAAACACACAAACATAAATTCACACAAACACACACATACATTCACACAAACACACATACTTTCACAGAAACACACATACATTCACACAAACACATACATACATTCACACACATACATTCACGCAAACACACACATACATTCACACAAACACATATATTCACACAAACACACATACATTCACACAAACACACAAACATACATTCACACAAACACACAAACATACATTCACACAAATACAGACATACATTCACACAAACACACACATACATTCAAACGAACACACACATATATTCATTCAAACACACACATATTTTCACACAAACACACATACATTCACACAAACACACACAGACATTCACACAAACACACATTCATTCACACAAACACACACATACATTCATATAAACACACACATACATTCACACAAACACACACACACATTCACACAAACACACACATATTCACACAAACACACACATACATTCACACAAACACACAAACATAAATTCACACAAACACACACATACATTCACACAAACACACATACTTTCACACAAACACAGACATTATCACTCAAACAGGCACATACATTCCCACAAACTCACACATACATTCACACAAACACACATACATTCACACAAACACATACATACATTCACACACATACATCCACACAAACACATACGTTCACACAAACACACACATACATTCATTCAAACACACATATATTCACACAAACACACATACATTCACACAAACAGACACATATATTCACACAAACACATCCATACATTCACACAAACACACACATACATTCACACAAACACACATACATTCACACAAACACACACATACATTCACACAAACACACACATACATTCACACAAACAGACACATAAATTCACACAAACACACACATATTCACACAAACACACACGCACATTCACACAAACACACACATACATTCACACAGACACAAACATACATTCACACAAACACACACATATTCACACAAACACACAAACATACATTCACACAAACACATACATACATTCACACAAACACACAAACATACATTCACACAAACACACAAACATACATTCACACAAACACACAAACATACATTCACACAAACACATACATACATTCACTCAAACACATACATACATTCACACAAACACACACACATATTCACACAAACTCACACATACATTCACACAAACACACACATACATTCACACAAACACACAAACATACATTCACACAAACACACACATACATTCACACAAACACACTTATACATTCACACAAACACATACATACATTCACACAAACACACACACATATTCACACAAACACACACATACATTCACACAAACACACACATACATTCACACAAACACACACATACATTCACACAAACACACAAACATACATTCACACAAACACACACATACATTCACACAAACACACTTATACATTCACACAATCACATACATACATTCACACAAACACACACATACATTCACACAAACACACACATACTTTCAAACGAACACACTCATACATTCATTCAAACACACACATATATTCACACAAACACACACATACATTCACACAAACACACACAAACACATACATATCACACAAACAGACACATACATTCACACAAACACACAGATACATTAACACACACACACATACATTCACACAAACACATACATACATCCACACAAACACATACATTCACACAAACACACACATACATTCATTCAAACACACACATATAGTCACACAAACACATACATACATTCACACAAACATACACATATATTCACACAAACACATACATACATTCACACAAACACACACATACATTCACACAAACACACACATACATTCACACAAACACACACATACATTCACACAAACAGACACATAAATTCACACAAACACACATATTCACACAAACACACACGTACATTCACACAAACACACACATACATTCACACAGACACACACATACATTCACACAAACACACACATATTCACACAAACACACATACATACATTCACACAAACACACACATACATTAACACAAACACACACATATATTCACACAAACACACACAGACATTCACACAAACACACACGCACATTCACACAAACACACACATACATTCACACAGACACACACATACATTCACACAAACACACACATATTCACACAAACACATAAACATACATTCTCACAAACACACAAACATACATACACACAAACATACATTCACACAAACATACATTCACACAAACACATACATACATTCACACAAACACATACATACATTCACACAAACACACACACATACATTCACACAAACACACACATACATTCACACAAACACACACATACATTCACACAAACACACAAACATACATTCACACAAACACACACATACATTCACACAAACACACACATACATTCACACGAGCACACGCATACATTCACACAAACACACACATACATTCACAGATATACATACATACATTCACACAAACACACACATGCATTCACACAAACACACACATAGATTCACACAAACACACACAGACATTCACACAAACACATACATACATTCACATATACACACACATACATTCACACAATCACACATAGATTCACACATACATTCACACAAACACACACATACATTCACACAAACACACACATACATTCACACAAACACACACATACATTCACACAAACACACTCATACATTCAGACAAACTCATACATTCACACAAACACACACATACATTCACACAAACACACACATACATTCACATAAGCACACACATACATTCACACAAACACACACATATTTTCTAAGGCGGGTAAAATTCCCGAGATCCATGGACTTGTTCTCTCCAGCGGTCTCTGTCCCTCATTGTCGCTGCCATGTCCTGCGTCTGCAACAGACCAGTGTCTTTCCTTAGGGCAGCAACATACGTTAACCTTGGTCTTCCCCTTCTAGTGTGTCCATGTAGCGGCGCCCAAAGGAGCACTGAGTGCAATGTCAACTCTGGATGTCGGTGAGCATGTCCAGCTAACCTCAGTCTCCTCTGTGTCACTTTTGAGCTGACTTTTGGGATGCTCCCATGCTTTCATCCTCAGTCATGGTTTTCATTGACTTTAGGAAGGCCTTTGATTCTGTGGACCGTTACTGCCTGATGAAGATCTTACAGGCTTATGGAATCCCCAAGAGGATAGTCGACCTGATATCACTGCTCTACACCAACACCAAAGCCCAAGTCATTACACCTGATGGGATGACAGAGTTCTTTGAGATACTGGCTGGAGTGCTCCAGGGAGATACATTGGCTCCCTACCTTTTTATCATCGTAGTGGACTATTGTATGCGCCTTGCACTGGAGAAACACCAGGACTCTGGCTTTACTGTAGCACCGGCTCAGAGCAGGAGAGTTAGGGCGAAAAAGGTATCGGATGCTGAATTTGCCGACACATATATTCACACAAATATACACATATATTCACACAAACACACACATACATTAACACAAACACACACATGCATTCACACAAACACACTCATACATTCACACAAACACATACATACATTCACACAAACACACACATACATTCACAGATACACATACATACATTCACACAAACAAACACATACATTCATACAAACACACTCATACATTCACACAAACACACACATACATTCACACAAACCCACACATACATTCACACTAACACACACATACATTCACACAAACACAGACATATATTCACACAAACACACTCATACATTCACACAAACACATATACACAGTAAGTATTACATACGCAGCGTTCTATGTATGAGTTATGTATGAATATATAAATATGAACGCGCAAACTCACACACAAACACTCACACATATATACTAACACAAACACACAGACATACATTCACACAAACACACACATATAGCGTTTCACCACCTCCTTCCTTCCTTTCTTTTACACACACATACATTCGCGCAGGCAGCAGACGTAAAAAGAGAGGAGTAGTATGAGGTAGTCAAGCTACTCTTTTCTCTTTATGTGTTGTACGCAGGCCGCAGGCGTAAAGAGAAAGGAGTAGTATGACGTGGTCAATCTACTCCTCTCTCTTTACGTGTTGTACCCAGGACACAGACGTAAAGAGAGAGGAGTAGTATGAGGTAGTCCAACTACTCCTTTCTCTTTGTGTTGCACGCAAACCGCAGACATAAAGAGAGAGGAGTAGTATGAGGTAGTCAAACTACTCCTCTCTCTATAAGTGTTGTGACAGAATCGTAGAAATTTATATATAGATGTAAACAAACATCGTGCGCGAAGCTAGAACTTTCGAACTTAGAGACAGAAAAAGATGTTGCTACGAGGAATCAAACTTCATATCTTACCGCCTAAATCAGTCATGGGCAACCTGTGAACCGCGGAGCGCATGCGGCCCGCGAAGCTTTCTGAATGGCTCGCCTAAGTCATCTAAGTGAAATCTTTCTAATCTTTTTACCCCAACTTTTCAGTCGTAATTTATCTTTCTATCATTTTTACGATCGAGGAAAACAACGTGTACGAATTCTGAAGAAACAAATCAAAACAACTTGAGTTATCACCCTTTTTTTAACGCGGGAACGAATGTAAATTAGCGCTTGCGGCCCGCCTGAGGATGAGCCATATCTCATGCAGCTCGCTTCTCGAAAAAGGTTGCCCATGCCCAGTCTAAATTATAGATGGAGCTGAATCAAACAGTTTTAGAAAATGAAAACAAACATCGTGTCAAATACTGTAGTGGTTGTAGTACACTGTTATAACTAAACTGCTGTTCTGATTAACCTAAATAAACTGAAGTAAATTTAACTATTTCCATTTGCTGTTTAGTTTCGCTTCACTGAATTTTCTTAGTACCAAATTCTCTTCAGTCAAACTGAAACTGGAAACATTCAGTGACTTGTCCAATGACACGTGTCACAACTAATTACAGAATACGATGTCAAAGCAAGAGACCGATACTATATGCATTCAGATATTGTGTCTACTCAATCAGAATACCATTCCAACAGTGTTCGGTTGCTATAAGTCGAGCATCGTACAGGAAATCTACTCGATCAAAATCAGAAGCAAATTTACATTAGATAACAATCATTTTATTCAAATTCGCACATCAATATATCAATGCTATTGAAAGAGTTCATCATCTTTCTAAATATACAATTGTAATTTGATTTGTTCTCCAAATGGAGAAATTTATATAAAATAATGTAATGATAAATTCAATACATTGTCTTCAAATTGCGAGGATAATCTCAGTCAATAAAAGTTTTTCAACTGATTATCTATATATTACTAAATGTCTGTGATTGCTTGCTTGTCTGTAATGTAATACATCAAAAAGGGCGCATAATAGGCAAATACTTTCAAAGGAAGTAGACCCTGAAATGCGAATACAAATAGAATAAAACAGGTTTCGCGTAAATCGGAGGATAGGTTCCCGGGTACCTTCATAAACAGAGAAAGAAAGAGAAGGATAGAGAGAAAAAGATAGTTCTTGTGAAAGAGTAGATTGAAAGAGAGACATAGAGAGAGGGAGAAGAGACAGAGAAGGAGAATGGAAGAGAGCTGGTGGTGTTGTTGTGTATATGTATATATATATATGTGTGTGTGGGTGCGTGTATATATATGTGTGTGTGGCGTATATGTGTGTGTGTGTGTCTATGACCAGTGCATATAGATCACAGACACCCACATATATACATATGCACATTCATATACATATATATATATATGTATATACACACACATTTATATATATACATACACACAGTTTATATATGGGCCTTCCAGTTTCATTTCACATTATATACATGTCTGTGTATATTTTAATTATTTAAAAATTATTTTTAAGTGAACATGATTTTTTTTCAAATATTTTGAAGTGAACGTGACCCAACAGGTCACGGGTGGTCTAGTACTATATATATGTGTGATACTGTGATATATAAGACTGTGTATATGTGTGAGTATATATATGTATATATATATATATATATATAATAACTAGAAATTGATTAACATATATATAAACATGAATAATCACAGGAGATAATTTTTACAAGTGTGCAACCACACATAGCTAGGTAGGTAACTAAATAAAGTTGACTAGAACTTCAAAAATAGATATCTTATAATATGATTAATCTTCCCTAGTTATTATAAAATCCTCGGACCTACTCGATAGAATCTTTGAGCTTATTTTTCCGGGTGATATGGCGCATGCCGTTCTGGCATGACACCCATAATTTTGATTTAGATTAAATTCATTTAATTGATCTTAATTTTGTGTATATATATATATATATATATATATATATATATATATATTCGTTTCTAAAACTGTGGTAGGGAGATATTTATATGAAGGAGACTCTCTTATTTTTGTCTGTCTGACTTATAGTCCCCTAAATAAAGTTGTTCTTTTTGCATAAGTTTAATATGTAAAATTGCTTCTCTCAGTGATATTTGATATTTTATCTGTATATTTTATTCATACATTGAGATGTCTAAGTATTAGAGACAAATAATATTTTAATTAATATATGTGTGTGTGTGTGTGTGTGTGTGTGTGTGTGTGTGTGTGTGTGTGTGTGTGTGTGTGTGTGTGTGTGTGTGTGTGTGTGGAGGCACGTGGCCTAGTAGTAAGGGTGTTGGACTTACGATTCCTGGGTTGTGTGTTGTGTTCTTGAGCAAAACAGTTCATTTCACGTTGCTCCAGTATACTCAGCTGAAAATGAGTACTCTCCGTTGGACTGGCGTCCTGTCCAGGGGGCTGTCTTGTACTCTCAGTCACTTCACGCCATGAAACCGGGATAAGCACGGGTCTAACGAGCCTTCTGGCTTAAGACAAACTTTAGACTTTATATATATATATATATATATATATATATATATATATATATATATATATATATATATATATATATATATATATATACATGTATATATATTAATACAACCGAGATACTTGAATTTCTCCACCTGCCTCAGTGGAACTCTACTCACATGTAAAGTGCACTGCGCAGGCTTCCTTGAGAGGACGGGTGTCTCAGTCTTCGCAACGCCGATTATCAGTCCTGTCGTGCAGCACTCAGCAAGAAGCCTATCATGTGCATGTCGGAGACCACCTTCTGACGAATTGAGTAGTACCATGTCGTTTGCAAATTCTAGGCAATTGATCCTACACCTAGGCCGGCTACGCATGTCATACATGAAGATTAGGAACAGGAAGGGTGAGAGTACGCTCCCCTTTTCAGAGTGTGACACCCTCATTGAATGGTTTCGATTTAGCACCATTTATCCAAACTAGGGTATTCGTACAGAGACATCAGGGCAATAAGACGCTGTGCATCGATCCTATACTCCTGCAGAACCTTCCTCAACATGTCCCGTGGAACGCGACCATATGCCTTTTCGTGGCTTACGAAACAGGCATACACATCTTAGCAATATTCTCACGATTTCTCAAAGACCTGTAGCAATATGATTATTTGGACGGCTGTGCGAAAACCGCACTGATCATCATCTAGCTTGAACTTAACAATCTCCCTGCCTCCTTTTGCCAGACACTTAGCATAGATTTTACCGGGGAGGATTTACAAACAATCTCTCGTGTCTCCCTTTGGCAGGTCTTTGAAAAATCGTGAGAATATTGTCAAGAGATCCCGTGGATCACATGCCTAGAAAAGGTATATGATCGCGTTCCACAGGACCTGTTGTGGAAGATTCTGCAGGAGTATGAGGTTGATGGACAGCTTTTTGTTGCCTTAATGTCTCTATACGAATGCAGCTGATATGTCTGATGCTGAGAGCTGCATGCCTGGAATGAAAATCATTGCTGCGATAACTGAGACACATGTCCTCTCAAGGAGGCCTGCGCAGTTCACTCTACATGTAAGTGGAGTTCCACTGAAGCAAGTAGAGAAGTTCAAGTATCACGGGGTCGTGTTCACGAGTGATGGAAGGCAAGAGGTTTCATTTGCATGTGGAGCTGTACAAGCCGGCTCAGCCTGAAAGTAGAATTTAAGTTTTCGCTCCGGCATAGCTGCATTCATATGTGAATTTCGTATATCTAATGCCCTCCGGTACTTCTGCAGAAATCCGCTAGACGGCGCTAACCGTCATCTTTTCATTATTCCTAGCTAGAAGTCTTTCCAAATGTTTATTCGTATACATACCGTATATTATTAGATATGCGAAATTCCCATACATATATGCAAACAGCTATGTCAGAGAGAAAACTTTAATTCTACTTTCAAACTGAGCCGGCTTGTACAGTTCCATATGCAAATATATACATAGGCCAAAAATATACATATAGTTTCGCTTGTTTCAAATTCCAACAGAGAGCAGTTGATGCACTGTCCTGATGAGGGCCAGATCCATAAATGCATTGGCAGTTGTCCCCCACTAGTTCTGTTGTAATCCTCTAGATGGTGCTAGCTGTCAGCTTTTCAATATTCATAGCGAGAAGGCTTCCCAAATGATCATTCGTAAAAATACCGTATATCATTTGATATACGAAATTCACATACTTATATGTATGCATCTAAGTCGGAGCGAAAACTTTAATATATATATATTCATGCCAAGGAAACCTAAAATTAATATGAAGGACCACAAAAGGAACTTTGAAACTAAATTACCAGTCAGATTAATTGCACCATCTAAATCGGACCTTGGCATACTTAGCAAGAATATTTTAGACAGAATAATACCACAAATTAAGGAATTATCTTATTTAAAATTATGAAAGGAACTCGTGAAGTTATCGAATGGTTTAAGGAAATTAAATATAACTATAATAATAAGTTTATTCAATTGGATATTGCTAATTATTACTCATCCATCACTCCTAATCTACTTACTAAAGCACTAACATATGCATTTAAATATACAGACTTAACTAGTAATGAAATGCACATTATCTTAACGGCACGGAAAACATTAATTGAATTTAACAACCAACTCTGGACTAGAGCAGATAGAAATAATAATTTCGATATCACTATGGGATCATCCGATTCCGCTCAGGTAACGGATCTTGTGGGCCTTTTTATAAATAATTCTCTACATAGAAAAATACCTGAAATGACCGGAGGTTTATATCGTGACGACATGCTATTACTTATCGAAAATAATAACTGTGAATTAAATAGGAAAAGAAAAGAAATTATACAATTTTTTAATTACCTTAATCTAAAAGTAGAAATAGAGAATAACCATAAAATAGTTAATTTTCTAGATGTAACCTTAAACCTTAACACATGTCTTCATTATCCATTTCACAAACTAAACGAGAACTTAAACTACGTTAATTTTAACTCTAATCACCCCAGATCCGTTAAAAATACTATAGTGAATTCTGTACAGCAACGCATTTCTATAATTTCAGCTAATGGGAATATATTTGATGATAAAGCACATTATTACAACGAAGCGTTAGGTTGAGCTGGATATAGAAATAAAATTAAATATATTGATAATAATAATATAACAACTAACCATAATCTTAACAATTTTAACAACTATAATAGAAAACCTTACAATAATTCGGAAAACAAAAAAAGAAATAGAACTAGGAATATATTATGGTTCGCACCTCCTTTCTCATTAAATATTAAAACTCCTATAGCTAAACTATTCTTTAAAGCTCTTGATAAATGCTTCCCTAGAACACATAGATATTACTCAATATTTAATAGACATACTATAAAATTAACTTATTCATCCACCAAAAATTTAGCGCAGAATATTAATAGAATTAATAATAGAAATTTAAAACCTAACCAAAATACCACTAATAACCCCAGCAATATCCAATTTAGTAATACAGCTCAATTTAATAATTCACCACCTAGTGACTTAAATTTTGATAAATCTAACTGTAGAAATAAATCTAACTGTCCATTAAATAACAATTGCTTAGCTAAAAATATAGTATATAATTGTAATGTAAAAACTAATTTAAATTCATTTAATTATGTAGGATCTACTTCCACAGATTTTAAATCTCGTTTTAATAACCATAAATGCTCTTTTACGCATTTAAACAAAAAATCTTCAACTTCTCTATCTAGCTTATTATGGGACCTTAAATTAAAGAACGTTAAATATTCGTTACTTTGGAATATTATTTCAAAAGCTACTCCATTTAACTCCTCTTCCGAAAATTGCGATCTTTGTATAGAGGAAATATTCTTTATATTAAAAAGCAAAAATTTCCTGAACGTAAGAAGCAATCTTTTCAGTTGCTGCAAACATAGATTGAATTCAACGTTTAAATATAAATTTAAAATGTAATATATAACTCATTCTATTAAATATATTGAACCTATCGATAAATCATTAGATTCTTTCATTTGACTGCTTAAAACTCTCATTATAAAAAAAAATTTTTCATAGAAAATTTTTCTAGATAAATTCTGAAAGCTCTTAAAAGGGGAAAATATTTTCTTTGAAAGTTTCTCCTATTTTTGAACGTTTCTCTTTTGAAAGTTTCTCTTTCTTTTTCTTTGAAAATTTCTCATATGGTTATAAAAATTAAGTTAAACATACTGAGAGTTAAATATTATATATAAAAAAAAATTTTATAGATTTTAAAAAATTTTATATATTTTAAAAAAATTTTATATTATTTTATTTTATTTTATTTTATTTTATTTTATTTGGATTCTTCTTTAGATAATTAACCCCCGCCCCCACACACACACTCACTTGTCATTCGCCCCTTCAATTATACTATAATTATATTCAATTCCCTTTTATGCTCCTTTCTATTGTATAATACAGTATATTGATTATGATTTTATGCTCATTCGTATCCTCCATACATTTCTTTTTTCTATCCCCATTGGCCTACCATAATTCTATTTAAAGTCCGTTTATTAGATAACGTTATTCAACTGATAGTAGAATATTTCATTCTTTTCTGAATATTTTTATTGAGATATCTTGAACTTTGGAGATTTTGATTACTTAAACCATAGCTAATTTTGTATTGACTTATTATGTATTTTAAATACTTTCAATATTAATTAATTTAATAGGGTTTTCTAGTCATTTATCCGGGTTTGTTTCCTAAATTTTTTACTTAACCGCATGTGACACCTAAGTAAATACTTTTGTTTTGCGATTTCCGGTTGATTTTATTTATATATTTATACTACCGTGCGTAGTTTTCTGTCTGGTTCTTATTCACTTATTCACAAATGTCTGTCCACCAACCTCGTAATTATATATATTATACTATGTTCATTATTTGATATTGAAGTTGTTATATCATTCCACTCTTTGTAAACGTACTATTGATCTTAATTATTTACCGATTATTAAATGTACCATTATGTTAAATTTTGTAAATTCTGTAATATGTTTATATTTTTATAATTTTTGTAATGTTTGGATAATATTTATTTATACCAATTGTATAAAAACTTGACCTCCATCTGTTTTCTTGCAATGGTATTGATATTTTTCCAGCACAATTTTTCCAACATAATTTAGTTCTGTATGATATTTTTTCTCACCCTGTCTGTAACTCTATATGATTTGTTAAGCTATATGCCAATATATTGTAATATTGTTATTATAGTGTTATTGTAACATTTATATTGTTTGTGCAAATTAACCGGAGATTATCAATTATATAATTATATAGTATATTATATATTATATGTTTACTTTTACTCATTTCTTCTTCATTTTATACTGTAAATAATATATGTATTATATTTTTATTTTTATTTTTATTTTTATTTTTATTATTATTTTTATTTAAACTCTTAATAAGTGTTAGTTTGTGCTTGTATTGATGGAAATGTGTATTGATATATATGTATATGTGTGTACATATGTATATATATATATATATATATATATATATATATATATATATATATATATATATATATATATATATATATATATATATGTATATTGGGCCTTTTAATATTATTATTATTATCATTATCATTATCAATTATATTATATTATATTATATTATATTATATTATATTATATTATATATAGTATAATAATTCCCGCTCTATATCACCACCTTTGTTTAGCTTTAGATTTTGCATTGTACTATATTAGTAATATGGTTCAAAATGTTATTCACTTCCTTAGCAATTTTTACTTGATAATTTTTACTCGATAATTTTCCTATGCTTTAATGTATGTACACTCCATATTCTTCTGAGTTTTGGGCTTGTATTGGCCGATAGTGCTTCTTATAGCTTTAATTGCCCTGATGAGTCCTTAATAGGACGAAACATTGTTGGCTAATAAAGACTTTTGATGTATTGAAGGCTTCTTTGGTTTATTTTCATAATATATATATATATATATGTGTGTGTGCTTATGTGAGTGTGTATATATTGTGCGTGTATATGTATGTTTATGGTTATATGTTTGTATATGTGTGTGTGTATGTATATGTATGTATATATATATGTGTGTGCGTGCGTATGTACTTGTATATATGCGTATGTGTGTATGTGTGTATGTATATTTTTATATATGGGTGTATATATATGTGTGTGTGTATGTGGTTGTATGTTTTTTCTCATGCGTATGAGTTTGTTTATTTTATACCTTTATTTGTTTCCATGCATGTTTTTACGGTTTTAGTTGTGTGCATGCGGGGATTATAGGCCTTTATTTTCTGTCTGTATAGTATTTTGTATGTGTATGTAATTGTGTGTATGTGTGTGAATATATATATATATATTTATTGATATATGTATATACACCTACATTTGTGTATATGTCCCTATACGTGTGGTTGAGTGTATGTGTGTGCGTATATGTGTGTATCTATGTGACCATGTATATGTGTGTATATGTGTTTGTATATATATATATATATATATATATATATATATATATGTGTGTGTGTGTGTGTGTGTGTGTGTGTGTGTGTGTGTATATATATGTGTGTATATATATGTGTGTATATATATGTGTATATATATTTGTATGTATGTACTTATTTGTGTATATGTTTGTGCTGTACATATGTGTGTGTATATATGTATGTATATGTATGTGTATATATATGTTCAATTGCTTACCACGTGTGTTTATTTATTTTTATTTGTTTTTTCCTCTCTCGTATCGTTGTCAAAGTGCTATTTTTTCATGTTTTATTTTTATATTTGACTTTAATTATTTTTCGCTTTTATTTATTTATTTATTATTAAGACTTCATGTATATGTATTTGTCTATGCTTGTTGATGTAACAGCTTATTATTTTTTTTATGTGCATATATATATATATGTGTGTGTGTGTGTGTGTGTGTGTTTGTTTATGTGTGTGTATATGTATATTTATGTCTATATATGTATAATTGTGTGTGTATGTGTGTTTATATATATATTATCTATAACCTTTTTTTCTTCTTCCCTCAGCCTCACTTTCATATTTCTTATATTTTGTTTTCAAATCCACTTTCAATAAAAACACCAGGATTTTGTTCATTCTGATGATTTTTGTTCATTCAGCAGATTTGTTTGCTTTCAAGAAACCACTGTCAAATGAAATAATTATCTTATGTTGTTTATTACATAACTATATATGTATATATATACAATGTATTAATAAATAGAAACTATATTTATAAAACCATATTTATTTCATTATACATATTTCAAGGACACCAAAGCAAATTATGGTGCGCTTTCATCAGATAAAATATAATATAGATCAGTTTTATAAACAAATATTGACATACCCTTAAAAGAATGCGACTATGCTTGTTGTAAGATCCCGGATAGTGGGGTTACTAATTTATTATTGGTCTATTATGCAAATTAGTGTCGGAAAGGTTTAAATCCCATACATTTAAATTAAGCCGTTGGAATAGGGAAAAAAAGAAAAGGAGAAAGAAAGAGCAAACCCAAAGAAGGAAAACAAAAGAAAAGAAAAGGAATAGGAATAGGAAAAAATAAAAGAAGAAAGAGAAAGAGAAAGAGAGAAAACCCTAAGTGAGAGAGTGTTGTATTAACGTAGTTTTATAAAATGATGAAGCGAAAAGATAAATATATATTGGATGAGTTAGCGTGTATAGATAAATAAATAAGACATGGTCGCTTTCTTTTAAGGGTATGTCAATATTTGTTTATAAAACTGATCTATATTGTATTTTATCTGATGAAAGCGCACCATAATTTGCTTTGGTGTCCTTGAAATATGTATAATGAAATAAATATGGTTTTATAAATATAGTTTCCATTTATTAATATATTGTATTTTTACTCCAAAAATTTGTTGAGTGCTTTATATCAGTTATAAAAATATTTGCTTGTTGTATCCCAACAAATTAAATATAACTTCTACATATATATATATATATATATATATATATATATATATATATATATATATATATATATATATATATATAAATAAATGGAAAAGAATGAAATGAAATTTCATTTCTCACTCTTAGTACGGCTGATACTTAAATGTAAGTATGTATACGTACATACATATATGTATACAGACGTACAGTAGTATGTATATATATACATACATGCACACATATATATATGTACATATGGGTTTACCGAACATTTATTATAATGTTCGGTTTGTTTGTAAAGAAACATCCCGCATTAAACCGTACAGTGTTCGGCAACCATCGTCGCCCTTTTGTTCAACACTGACAAAGGAACGACGAACTAGTGTCAAGCTTATTAGCTATCGTCAGCATCGTATACCTTCCTGTCAGATGAGTAAACGTTTGAAAGTATATACTTTCCTTATGCATATTAGCGGCTGAGCAGCCTAATTTGCATATCGAGTGAGTTAATCGGCCGGGCGTACCGAAAACGATAAATGGAAAAGAATGAAATGAAATTTCATTTCTCACTCTTAGTACGGCTGATACTTAAATGTAAGTATGTATACCTACATACGTATATATATACAGACGTACAGTAGTATGTATATATATACATACATGCACACATATATATATGTACGTATGGGTTTACCGAACATCTATTATAATGTTCGGTTTGTTTGTAAACAAACAGCCCGGATTAAGCCGTACAGTGTTCGGCAATCATCGTCGCCCTTTTGTTCAACACTGACAAAGGAACGATGAACAAGTTTCAAGCTTATTAGCTATCGTCAGCATCGTATACCTTCCTATCAGATGATTGAACGTTTATAATAAATGTTCGGTAAACCCATACGTACATATATATGTATATATGTGTGCATGTATGTATATATATACATACTACTGTACGTCTGTATACATATATGTATAGTTATATTTAAGTAACAGCCATACTAAGAGTGAGAAATGAAATTTCATTTCATTCTTTTCCATTTATTGTTTTCGGTACGCCCGGCCGACTAACTCACTCGATATGCAAATTAGGCTGCTCAGCCGTTAATATGCATAAGGAAAGTATATACTTTCAAACGTTCAATTATCTGACAGGAAGGTATACGATGCTGACGATAGCTAATAAACATGTATGTATATATATACATACTACTAATAGCATGTATGTATATATATACATACTACTGTACGTCTGTATACATATATGTATGTACGTATACATACTTACATTTATATATATATATATATATATATATATATATATATATATATATATATATATATATATATATATATATATATATATATATATATATATATATATATATATATATAGTTAAAAGAATAGAGGTGTAACACACAAGTTATTATATATTGGTAAACGGAATAGAAAATGCTGACAAATTGTTCACAGTTGAAAAATGGTTTAATTAGGAATAAAATAGTATTAGTGATTGTATGGGTTAGTATTCAGTTGTGGTTTTAAGTTTTTAAGTTTTTACCGGTTGCGCATTTCTGAATGCTTTTCAAAAATAATTTTGAGGTAGAGTGTCCGTGCTGTTTGCTCAGATCAGAGCAAACAACACGGACACTCTGTCT
This sequence comes from Eledone cirrhosa, assembly GCA_964016885.1. NCBI lineage: Eukaryota > Metazoa > Mollusca > Cephalopoda > Octopoda > Eledonidae > Eledone > Eledone cirrhosa. Next base: position 123,950,116 of record OZ024743.1, read on the forward strand.
CAAAATTATTTTTGAAAAGCATTTAGAAATGCGCAACCGATAAAAACTTAAAAACTTAAAACCACAACTGAATACTAACCCATACAATCACTAATACTCTTTTATTCCTAATTAAACCATTTTTCAACTGTGAACAATTTGTCAGCATTTTCTATTCCGTTTACCAATATATATATATATATATATATATATATATATATATATATATATATATATATATATATATATATATATACACACACACACAGACATCTGTTCAGTCGTCAACCAAAATAAGATTGTCGTCTGCTTTGAAATTTCTTTCTAATATGTTGTTGCCTCGTTTTGGAGAACTGAGTTGTGGGAGGAGGAAGGGGTGTAGTGGGCAGGAGGGCTTAACATACAGCAGTAGTATCTCCTCTCCCCTCTCTCTCTCTCTCACTGAAACGTCTTCTCTTTCCTCCTCCTTTGTAAATATGTCCCCAGGGGTACTATTATTGATTTTTATTGAAATCCAATTAGCCAGTGATGCTTCGGAATATTAGCTTAAGGTATGTGTAAAGTTTCATCATGATCTGATCACTGGTGTAGGCGCCAACTGGTTATACACAGATATACAGACAGACAGAAATTGCAATATATATTGTAGATTATATGTATATGTATATATAAATATAAATTACAGAATAATCAAAACTATGTTCAAAACATTTTATTGCTGACAATCGTTTCTTCCAAACTTTCGTTTGGAATCATCGGAGCACTAGCAAAGTTTAGACATATAATTAACCTCCTATTCCACAGAACAATCGTAAAGATACATAGATGTTAGTGTTGTCATTAACAATGTCATATTTAAAGAGTGAAGATGATGTGGTCAGTATCAGTAGATGCGACAAAGATTATAAAAGAATAATACAACAATTATATAGGAATTAAAGAAAGTTACTCGCAAAACGAGGACATTAGCAGTACATATGCAAGCGTATAGAAAGAGCGCAGAGGTGTTAGGCATGTACAGAATAACCAGGTAAGAAACAAGCAAATATATCACAGTATGGCAAAGGTATCACATAATACAATACAGGTATAAAAGCATATTAAGCAGACAGAGATGCTTGGGTATGAAAAGCAGTTTCTATGAAGTTTATGGTGGATGTAATGTGATAATAGTTCTGGTAATGTTCAAATGTGCATGTGTTGTGAGTATTAATAACAAGGTTTTCCTTCCCCTTACATTGGTTATATTTTAGTAAATGTTTATCAGTAGTTACAACTATGAATTGTATATTGGTCCTATTACAATCTTATCAAGGGCTAGAGTTGTTCTGGGGTGATCTGTCTAACGGTTTAATTTCAGGAAGTGAATTAGAGATCTATATTAAGGGGAGCTAATGTGAAAGGGAAGGTAATTGGCGATTAATTTGTATATAAAAAGAAAGTACAGTTCTTTACAACTCCAATTAGTTAAATTCTATGTGTTAATATATAATATATTATGTTATAAGTGAATCCTTTTATATAATGCTATTTATTTTTAAATTTATATATTTAATTTTAAATACAATCTTTTTTCCCTATAATACCTTAAAGGTCTCATTTTATCACTACCTACCCATATATTAATTAAATGAATAACATATTAGTAAGTTATAGTAGTTATATTAAATGGTGGTAACTTAATGTTTATTCCTAATAGTTATTGTAGAGTATAAGATTTGAGATAAATAGGAGGTAAGTAGAGGAATGAGCTGATCATAGAATGTGATGTTGTGGGGGTAATTATATGCTGATAAAACCTAGAGGTAAAGTGTTAACGGTGGTGAGGAATCCAGATCTGACATTGTTATATACTAGCAGCTAGGTTTGAAGTTGTGGAAAGAGTGTCGGTGGTAGTGTTGGTACATGGAAAGAATTTCCGATTTTCTATTTAAGAGGTTTAGCTTAGAATAGATTATAGTGTGGGTCTCTAGAAGACAGAGGTTACATAATTTATTCGGTAGTTTATACGATGCGATCTTATCTATTACTTCCCATTGAAGTGTATATGGTCTATTCTTAGTTTTCGGAGAGTGTATGTAGTTAGATAAAGAAGTGGAGTTGGCTAGATTGCGATTTTTGAAAGTGTGGAGATGCGAGTTATATCTCGTCTTGAAGCAGTTCGAAGTAGAACCGATATAAGTTTTTGAAGTGTTGTTTGTATTGGCTGTGCATGAGTAAATGATGTCTTTGATTAAGCAATTTTTTCCTAAGGGGCAAGTTCTATTTGTTCTGCAGTTACAGTTATTCTGGTTGTTTACTTGGCTGGTTAATATGTTGTGTAGATGCATGGTTGTTAGGGATAGCATTAGGGTAATGATGATTATCATTCTCATTGTTATTAATTTCATTAGTGCTATTACTATTATTATTATTGCTACTAAAATTCTCTAGTACTATGTTGTTATGTAAGTTCACCCCCTGTTGCGATTTAATTAGTTGGAAATAATTATTAATCTTCCTTTTATTACTACTAGCTATATGGTACGCGATGTTAGATGTTAGGTGTGGTAGAGTAAAAGATTTTAATGGTATTTTTATTGATAAGATTATGGTATTTGTGGCCGACTGGGAAGTTTTTTCTAAGATTGAGAAGAAAGCCTTAGGCAAGTTGGTAGAGACGTTTAGATTGAAAGGGGGATTGAAAAATGTATTAGTTCTTCTATTTTTGCTTTTTTTGTAATGTGATTTGAGGTATTGTATATATTTCTGTTTATATTATTATTATTGGGGTGTTTATTCTGGTGCGAGTTAAGTTTGATATTACCCTTCGTACTAGAGTTAGAGTGGCTAGTACTTTTATTACTTTTCTTCATGGCCATATTGTGAGAAATAATGTTGTAACTAGGTGATTTTATAGGTAAAAATCTAATTTCATTTTTATGGCCTGATCGAGCTAAGGCCTCATTATAGTATTGGGAATTACTGTTAAATATAGTTTCATTATATGATAGAGTAGAAATTCTATTTGATATTCCTTTAGTAATTCAGTTTATTATGGATTTAGGGTTGTTAGAGTTGGTAAAGTAGTTTTTCGTTAGATTTATGATAGGGTGTATATATTTTAGAGTCCAGGAAAAGGAAGTTAACCTTTTTAGTGTTTTTATCTAAGGTAATACTTAAGTCGTTACGATTGTTCTGTGGAATAGGAGGTTAATTATATGTCTAAACTTTGCTAGTGCTCCGATGATTCCAAACGAAAGTTTGGAAGAAACGATTGTCAGCAATAAAATGTTTTGAACATAGTTTTGATTATTCTGTAATTTATATTCCGGCTCTGTAAAACATCTGATGTATTTACATCGAGCTATTTTTCTTACTGTTAATAAGGTGGTAATGAATTACTGACCTTTCCTGTTTATAATTATATATAGTGTATATATAAGTATAAATAATATTATTATTATTATTATTATGCATATATCTATATATTTATTAAAATAACAGATTAAAGTTTAGAGAATATTTACACACACCCACACACACATATATATATACGTGTAATATACAGCAGAAAAACTTCAATTAACTGATTTTATATATATATATATATATATATATATATGTGTGTGTGTGTGTGTGTGTGTGTGTGTGTGTGTGTGTGTGTGTGTGTGTGTGTGGTTGTTTGTACAGAGAGAGGAGGAGGAGAGAAACTATGCAGACACGCATATAGAAGATATATATATATATATATATATATATATATATATATATATATATACGAAAAATGTTTGTAATAATCACGTGTGATATATGGAAAATATAAATTAAAGGGTCACGACCCCGACTCGAATTCGCAATCCAGAAATAGCCGTCGAAACGGGGTCTTAAACATTTTCCTATATATATATATATCATAAATCACCTTTTTCCGTAGGCCTTTCCTAGGTTTTTGATATGTCCTTGACCAAGAAAGACACTTTTCGTTATTTAGTGTAGAGAACACTTAGTTTATTGCTTAGATAGGTTTTGTCATGCACACCTTAACACTTAAAAAACAATCTTTATCTTTGTCACTTTTCTTCCCCTCTCTCTCTCTCTCTCTCTCTCTCTCTCTCTCTCTCTCTCTCTCGCCCTCTCTCTCTCTCTCTCTCTCTCTCTCTCTCATATTCATATGTATATATATGTGTGTGTGTGTGTATCATATATACATAAATATATATATATATATATATATATATATATAAGCGTGAACCTAATACCAACACTATTCGTAACTGCACTCCTTGTTATTGTTTTTGTTTTGTACTTTGCCAATATATATATATATATATATATATATATATATATATTAGTCTTTCATTCTCGCACGCTTTTAAAACTGCATATTTCCTTGCTTCTATTCCTATTTTGGTATCTCTTTTTTTTTTTTTTTCACTATCCCATGCGTTCTCAATTTCCCTATTCGTGGCACTCTCTCTCTCTCTCTCTCTCACTCTCTCTCTCTCTCATTCGCTTTCTCTTGTCAAACATTTAATATTTCTTTCCATTTCCATTGGTTAAAAAGTAACCAGAAATCTGCTGTTAACGTATCCTATTAATGTAACACCTTTCACATTCTCTCCAAAGTTTCAACTATTATTAGGCTAAAGATAAACCAACACTATACATCTTTTTTTTCCGAGATAGCAAGAGAATATTTACGACCTGCTAGAAATAGATATCAAATCACACTTTAAAAAAAGACATCGGGAATAATGATTTCTACTATAGGCACAAGGCCAGCAATTTTGAAGGAGGTGACAGTCGATTAAATCGACCCCAGTACTTACTTTGTTTTATCAACCCCGTAAGGGTGAAAGGCAAAGCTAACCTCAGCGGTATTTGAACTCAGAACGTAAAGGGTCATAACCCTCTGCCGGGAAGCAGAGTATCCGACACTCTACCGATACTGCCAATTCACCGCCCTACATTAGAAATAATGTAGCTTGAGTTAAAGTATCGAAAAAAATGAGTTGTCCTTACTACAAGACTGTCCTTATCGCAAGCACACTCGCTCAGGGCTAACCCGTGGCTAAATGATATTATTTCCCATTTGATTTGTACCGACAATGTTTTACTATCCTAGCATTTCAAATAACTATTTTTAATAGCACGCTGTAGATGTAATTGTATGATTTACTGGTTCGTTAAGGTCATCATTTTCTAATGCGGCATTTCATCGCTATCGTCTTGACTTCCCCTTTCCCCCTTCCACAATTCGAAAACTAATGGCTTAGTGGAAAGCATTAGGGCGGTGAATTGGCAGTATCAGTAGAGGGTTGGACGCCATGCTTTCCAGCACAGTTACGTCCCTTTACGGTCTGAGTTCAAATCCCGTCGAGGTTAACTTTGCCTTTCATCCTTACGGGGTCGATAAAATAAAGTACCAGTAATGCACTGAGATAATTGCTGGCCTTGTGCCTAACGTAGAAACAATTAATATTCTAAATGTTAATTTATATGTTAACTTGTACCACTACGCACGGATTACATGCCGAATAACTGAACTCAATGACCGGACTAAAAGAGCCGAAATCACTAAGTGAACAAAACAGCTGAACAAGCTGGCCGAACTTAGTGACCGAATTCAATGACCAGTCTAAATGGCTGAAAATAATTGGTCAAATAAAACGCACAAAGTGAAAAGCTAATGACCGATGGAATAAAGCATTGCTAATCGCCAACTTCAAAGTGACAGGCTAGAGGTTTTAGATTAAATCGGAAGTTGTCATCACCTCTCTCTCTCTCTCTCTCTCTCTCTCTCTCTCTCTCTCTCTCTCTCTCAATCACTCTGTCACTCTCTCACTCACACATTTACCTTCTCTTCCTTCCTATTTATCAGCACAGTTATTTACGCTGTTATTGCATTTTAAGGACATTAACTTTCCATCTCCATCATTCATACTGTCACACGCATATTATCCAGCTAAATACACACACACATATATGTGCGTGTGTTTGTTTATTTGTATGTAACCATATATATATGTGTGTACGTGTATATATATATATGTGTACGTGTGCCCACTTACATTAATATATATAATATGTAAAAGTTCTATTTAAATTGTTGGGATACAACAAGCAAATATTTTTATAACTGATATAAAGCACTCAACAAATTATTGGAGTAAAAATACGATATTAACAAATGGAAACTATATTTATAAAACCATATTTATTTCATTACACATATTTCAAGGACACCAAGTTAAATTATAGTGTGCTTTCATCAGATAAAATATAATATAGGGCAGTTTTATAAATAAATATTGACATACCCTTAAAGAATGCGACCATTTCTGTTGGGAGCTCCCGGATAGTGCTTCCGGGAGCTTCCAACAGAAATGGTCGCATTCTTTAAGGGCATTTCAATATTTATTTATAAAACTGTTCTATATTATATTTTATCTGATGAAAGCACACCATAATTTAACTTGGTGTCCTTGAAATATGTATAATGAAATAAATATGGTTTTATAAATATAGTTTCCATTTATTAATATATCGTATATATATATGTATATATATAGAATGCCTTTTGTGAAAATCGGTCATGTGGAACTATTGTCATCTTGCCTGACGGTTTGAACCTTACAGAACCACCTGCCTCTTTGAGGTCAAATACCAACCTACTACCATCTACAAACTGACCAATGAGAATCAAGACTATTCCTGCTGACAACATCAAATTATTCCTAACAACCTCATATGTCCCAAGGCTCTGATACCATCAACACTATACACACAGAGCTGGCATATCTAAGAACTGACTAACTGCCTGATGAGGTCATAGCCATTCAATGTCTATCATCGAAATATATATAGCAATAAATAAAGGATTATGAGTTCATGCAATTGACTTATGTTTCGTCACTATATATATATATATATATATATATATATATATTACATTAATATATATATTGATGTAAGTATGCATACGTACACACATATATATATATATATATTACATTAATATATATAGTAATGTAAGTATGCATACGTACACACACACACATATATACATATGTACGCATGGGTTATATCGAACATTAATAATAATTGTTTCTACTTTTGGCACAAGGCCAGTAATTACCCAGTACATTACTGGTACTTTATTTTATCGACCCTGTAAGGATGAAAGGCATAGTTAACCTCGGCAGGATGTGAACTCGGACTGGCAAGGGCCGTAACTCTATACGTCAAAGCATTTCGTCCGACCCTCTACCGACATTGCCAATCCATCAATGCCCGATTCGTTTGTAAACAAACGTCCCTATTAAAGCTCTGCCTCTGCCGTGCCGGTGACCGATCGCTATCCGTTTGTTCAACACTGGCTTTGAGGAACAATCAACATGTTTCTGGGTCATTACCCTTCATCAGGACTGCATACCTCTCTGCCAATGTGTTGAACGGTTGAAAATATAAAGTATTTTCTTAAGTGTACATCGGCTGAGTAAGTAGCCTCATTTGCATACCGAGCGAGCTACAGCTGGCCATGCCGAATATTAAAAATAAAACTAGAATTTTATTTCTCGCCCTAGCACAGCTGATACATAAATGTAAGTATGCATACGTACACACACACACACACACACATATATATATATATATATATAACGAAGGAAGTGTGGTAAGGAACCAGATGGACTATAACGCACCAGAGTACTCAATACTTAGGGTAGTAGAGTGAGTAATAGGAAAATGTTTAACCCCGACGGCAGAGCTCAAGCCGTTTCGACGGCTATTTCCAGAAACAGCCGTTGAAACGGCTTGAGCTCTGCCGTCCGGGTTAAACATCTTCCTATATATATATACATATATATATATATATATATATATATATATATATATATATATATATATATATATATATATATATATATATATATATATATATATATATAAAACATGAGAAGAAAGAAGAATACTGCGTGGTTTGCGCATGGGTTACATATGATAAAAATAGTCCTTCGTCAGTGATTTTCCAACCATCATTGGTATTTCATCGCATTAAAAATCAGATACCTCAGGTTGGTGCGAGCAATAACTAAAAAAGGTTATTGGGACCAGTAATTCGCGTAAAGCGAGGGGGACAAGTAAACAACATAGAAGGATAAAAACTAACCGAAGATAGGAAAATAAACAAGCAACAAGCAATATATATATATGCGTGTGTGTGTATATATATATATATATATATATATATATATATATAAAGTCTAAAGTCTGTCTTAAGCCAGAAGGGTCATTTGGCCGGTGCTTATCCCCGGTTTCATGGCGTGAAGCGACTGTGAGTACAAGACTCCCCCCCCCCCTGGACAGGACGCCAGTCCATCACAGGGTTAAACCTCCAGCTATTGTTGGTACTCATTTTCAGTTGAGTATACTGGAGCAACGTGAAATGAAGTGTTTTGCTCAAGAACACAACACGCAGCCCAGGAATCGAACCTTATGATCGTAAGTCCAACACTCTTACCACTAGGCCACGTGCCTCCACTATATATATATATATATATATATATATATATATATATATATATATATATATATATATACAGACAGACACATATGTATATGTCTGTATGTATGTATATATATATATATATATGAAAAAATGGGGAGAAGAATACTGCAGGTTGCACATGGATAACATGTTATAAAATGAGTCCCCCATCAGTGATTTGCCAACGATCATAGATATTTCATTGCATTACAAACCAGCACGAGTCCATCACATAAAAAAAAAAAGTCATATATATATATATATACATACAGACAGACCCATATATATATATATATATATATATATATATATATATATATATATATATATATATATATATATATATATACATACAGACAGACCCATATGTACATATACATATATATATACGTGTGGGTTATATCGAACGTTCATAATAATGTTCGATTCGTTTGTAAACAAACGGCCCGATTTGAAGCTGTGGCGTGTCGGTGACCGATCGTCACCTGTTTGTTCAACACTGGCTTTGAGGAACAAATCAACATGTTTCTAACCTTAACCCAGAAACATGTTGATTGTTCCTCAAAGCCAGTGTTGAACAAACAAACAGGTGGCGATCGGTCAACGCCACGGCACAGCTTAAAATCGAGCTAGGGCGAGAAATAAAATTCTAATTTTATTTTTATATATATATATTAAGAAGAATAAAATGAGGTTTCACTCACATTGAGGTTCTTATTGATTAGGTTCAGTTACAAACGTCTCATAGATGGCTTGCTCAAGATTCATATTTGTACCATAGACCCAACTCCAGCTCCAATCTGCTCATCAGACTTGTCAATCAAACAAAGCCAGAGAATCTCATCGCACGTAACATAATGAAAAATTGAATACATGTAAACAAAACTTTATCGTTTTTCTTAAATATATACACTCTACCTGCGCATCGAGTACTCCTTTCGGTACCATCACTAAGTAGTTCAATGAATCACATACACTATACACACACACACACACACACACACACACATACACACACACATACATACATACATACATACATACATACATACATACATACATACATACAGACAGACAGACAGACAGACAGACACACACACACACACACACACACACACACCCACACCCACACACATACACACATACACACACATACATACATACATACATGCATACAGACAGACAGACACACACACACACACACACACACACCCATACACACACACATACATACATACATACATACATACATACATACATACATACATACATACACACACACACACACACACACACACATACACACACACACACACACACAGACACACACACACACACACACATAAATATATATATATATATATATATATATATCTGATGAGAGCGTATATATATATAAGCAAAAGAGATATTCAATTTGATGGTAATTCAACAAATATAAATGTTTGTAACTGATTCAGAGCACTCGACGAATTTTCTGGCGTATAATATTCAATGATATTAAATAAATGGAAACTATATTTATAAAACCATATTTATTCTATTATATATATTTCAAGGGTACCAAAACATTGGTACGCTCTCATCAGATAAAATACAAAGAAAAACTTGAACCGTTAAGGTATCTTTTCTTGGTTATGTCAAAATTTATAAAACAAACTTTGTATTTTATCTGATGAGGGCGTACTAAAGTTTTGATACTCTTGAAATATGTATATTAGAATAAATATGGTTTTATAAATATAGTCTCTATTTATTTAATATCATTGAATTGTATATATATATATATATATATATATATATATATATATATATGAAAAGAGTCAGGACCCCGACGGCTGAGCTCCGGCCGTTTCGACAGCTAGATCCGAACTGAGCTGGCTTACTCGCTCTACTACCCTAAGTATCGAGTACTCTGGTGCGTTATGGTCCACCTAGTATCTTACCACACCTTCTTTTTTCTTATGTTATTGTTATGTACATATATATATGTCTCCCACCCCCACTTTCAAGCGTGAAACTAATAATAACATTTGTACTGCCTCTTCGCTTCCACGTTTTTTTTTTGTTTTCTGTTTACTGTCTTAACTTTAAAATATATATATATATGAATGTATATATAATGTATTTTGTAATACACTTTATGCTTAATTAAAAGCATTTTGAAGACCGTATGCTATTGTTTTAGAGTAGTGACAAACTCACTTACTTTAATCTCAGCAAACAAGGGGAGATAAGCCGACAAGGCCTTGTTTCGCATTTTTTTATGCTTATCTTGTTTGCTGAGATTAAAGTAAGTGAGTTTGTCACTACTCTAAAACAATAGCATACGGTCTTCAAAATGCTTTTAATTAAGCATAAAGTGTATTGCAAAATACATTATATATACATTCATATATATATTGCTATTTCAGAGCTCCAATTCTATATAAATATATATATTGAGTATATGTTGGCTGTTTACCGACACCTCAGTATGCAGCTTGGAGCACTCGACGAAGTATGCAGGCTGGTTTGTTTACTCCGGAGTAATGTAAAATAATATGATTCCAGTTCCTCAGAGAAATAACAACACAACCAGGAACTGGACATATCGATGTATTGACGGAGTAAAACGCACGTCAATATATAGCAGTACATCTATAATTTATAATAAACGAAGCCAAATTTTACATATTTGACTTAATTATTTTATATATATTGTTATACTTTGGGAGGGTCATGTTGCCAATAAGAAACACACGCATGTGTTTCTTATTGGCAACATGACCCTCCCAAAGTATAACACTATCGGTTTCAACACACGTTTACAGATAAAGAATCTTGCTAAACAAATTCAGAAACGAAATATTTTATATATATATATATATATATATATAAGTATGCATGCGTACATACATATATATACGCTTGTACGTAGGGGTTATATCGAACATTAATAATAATATTCGATTCGTTTGTAAACAAACGGCCCGATTAAAGCTGTGGTGTGTCGATGACAAATCGTCATCCATTTGTTCAACACTGGCTTTGAGGAATAATCAACATGTTTCTGGGTCATTACCTTTCATCGGGACTGCATACCTCTGCCAATGTGTTGAACGGTTGAAAATATAAAGTATTTTCTTAAGTACACATCGGCTGAGTAGCCTCATTTGCATTCACTCTGCTGAGCACTCGATGTTTAGGTTCACGTCAGTAACGAGGTGTAGAGCTAAACAGAGTGTAATATTATTGTATTATTATATATATATTTATATATATACAGTTGAAATTCATTCGGCTCATATAGGAGGCGATATATATATATGTATAAGATATATATATATATATGTAAAAGGTAAACAGAAATAACAACAAAATCGGTACAGTATATGGAAGTAATATGTTAGGTTAACGCTTGAAATAGCAGGAAGAGAATCCCTTAATTGTTTTCCACTATTTGAACATCTTAAAGAGTGTTTCGGTTTTGAATCATGGTTGATTGGACGATGTTTTCACACTCGCCATATTTAGACAGACAGACCCTATTAATATACATAAATTTTATGCAGAACGCTCTCAAGCATTTTCGCCTTATCCATTGTTGACATACATAGTTGTGAATAAATGTGTATAAAATTTTCAATTAACGTATATTTAAACTAGATGGGTAAATAGAAACCATAGGTAAACTGAAGTGTCAGCTCCTTAAAATCAGATTCAAGAAACTAGTTT
>OZ024743.1:123967341-123992341 GCA_964016885.1 Eledone cirrhosa
ATGTTGACTGGAGCTACCCCACCCCTCAGATCTCGAAAGCAGTCTTGTTCCGCCTTGAAATATTTTCTCTTGAAGGCTGTGCTTGCCTGTTAATGAGGCGAGAGAATATATTAGTTTTCCATTACGAAGTTTTCAGTGTAATCTCAGAAGTCGTTAGCTATGAATGTTTATTTTACGTTTCTATATTAGCTAGTCGTGATCTATAAAGATTTATTTCATACATGCTGTTGTTGTTTGGACCTTGATCAACTTTGACGGAGATGACCTAAGATCAATAGTGCATCACCAGCTCGACATTTTAGTCTTAAAAGTATTCTCTCTCTCTCTCTCTCTCTCTCTCTCTCTCTCTCTCTCTCTCTCTCTCTCTCTCTCTCTCTCTCTCTCTCTCTCTCTTTATATATATATATATATATATATATATATATATATATATATATATATATATATATATATATATATATATACCTATCTCACTCTTTTTCTCAGTCTCATTCTCTCTACATTGGTATTTTACCAATTGATATATATATGTGTGTGTGTGTGTGAGTGTATGTGTGCATGTGTATACACACATACATACATACACGCACACATGCATTCATATATATATATATATATATATATATATATATATATATATATATATATATGCGCGTGTGTGTGTGAGTGTATGTGTCCATGTGTATACACGCATACATACACGCACACATACATTCATATACATATATATATATATGTGTGTGTGTGTGTGTAGTGTATAGTGTAGGTGATTCAGTGAATTACTGGTGTTGGTACTAAAGCAAGACACTCTATGCACAGGTTGAGTGTATATATTAGAAAAACAAATCGAAAAAAAATATCATATTACAGCCATCTCGCAACGGAAGTACGTATCAAAGCTATCGCGTAGTTTAAGATATAAAATCTAACCTCCGTGTTGTCTTATTGATGGCTTCAACCCCGTCATACAATTCCATATCAAGACTGATAAATGATCTCGACTGCTTTCTCTTTCCGTACTGCACTATGGTTTTCTTAATCACAGCACTTGCTGCCAATTGGGAAACACCCTATAACACACACAGACACACACACACACACACACATACACACACGCATATATATAAATATCCTGGTGATTTCTTTCAAATGAAACAGTTCTAGTCCTGTAGAGGCCGTGTGTGTATAAAGAGAAAGAGTGAGAGATTCGGAAACATAAATGTACCTTACTTACTGTGGTTACCTCCGATTCAACCCGGAATAACGTATATATATATATATATATATATATATATATATATATATATATATATACAAAGGAAGTGTGGTAAGGAACCAGGTGGACCATAACGCACCAGAGTACTCAATACTTAGGGTAGTAGAGTGGGTAATAGTAAAAAGTTCAAGACCCCGACGGCAGAGCTCAAGCCGTTTCGACAGCCATTTCTGCACTCCAGAAATAACCATCGAAACGGCTTGAGCTCTGCCGTCGGGGTCTTGAACTTTTTCCTATATATATATATATATATATATATATTTATTAAAATAACATTAAAGTTTAAGCAAAGAATCACCATTAAGGGTGAAAGCTGCGATTCTTTGCTTAAACTTTAATCTGTTATTTTAATATATATATATATATATATATATATATATATAACGAAGGAGATGTGGTAAGGAACCAGATGGACCACAACGCACCAGAGTACTCAATGCTTAGGGTAGTAGAGTGGGTAATAGGAAAATGTTTAACCCCGACGGCAGAGCTCAAGCCCTTTCGACGAGTTCAGAAATAGCGGTCGAAATGGCTTGAGCTCTGCCGTCGGGGTTAAACATTTTCCTATTACCCACTCTACTACCCTCAGTGTTGAGTACTCTGGTGCGTTGTGGTCCATCTGGTTCCTTACCACACTTCCTTCGTTATCTAGCTCCTACCTCCGTAGTAGAGCACTTTCAGACCCTACCACTGCATATCCTGACTTTTCCACCCAACTCAAGTTTCATTACCCACACCATGCGAAAACACACTATCGACTTCTCCACCAAGAACATCCCAGTTCCACCGAGAAAACTTTACCTTCGGGTGGTCTCCAAAAAATCGACCTGTTTGCGAAAAGACTGAGATGGAGAACTTTTTTCTACGATAGATACCGCGACAATCAGGACTTCGACACCAAGGAGAGATTCGGATTCAATACTTACAAATTTCCCCCTCCGAACCCTATGCTCTCACCCTTCGAGTACGACCTCTTCCACCTGGTCAAGAGTATAAAATTCAAACCCAGACAATCCAGAAATAGCCTTCGAAACGGCTTGAACTCTGCCGTCGGGGTTAAACATTTTCCTATATATATATATATATATTATTTCTGAAGACGGCGTATATATGTGTTGGTATGTATATTTAATCTTGATAGTTTGTATAATTTTGTATAATTTTGTATATAGATCTGTTGAATATGCATGCCAATTCTAACACATATATATCCTAGAAACGATCGTTAAATAATGAACTTTTTTTGTTTAATATAAGGAACTGTTTCATTGTTTATTCATTATTTGTTTAATATTTTATCTTGACTCTGTATACCGTTTATCTTTCACCGAAAGTGATTTTTCATTACATCTCTTCTTTCCATGATATCCGGAATACATTAAGTTCTTCATACGGATTGGACACTACCGTAAACTCTTGGTAGATTTATCTACATATATATATATATATATATATATATATATATATATATATATATGCATACACACACAGACATATATGTGTGTTTGTGTGTATGTGTGTGTGTGTGTGTGCACGCGTGTTTATATGTGTGCACGTGTATGTATACAATAACGCAAGCCAGGGTGGTAAAGAATGCGAATGTATATTTATACGAGAAAGTGTTAAGACGGGAGAGCTAGATATGCAAGATGCTAAACTGTTTTTAAAGAAAGGTTTTTAACAATAAGTACACTCCTCTCCACCTGTTTATATTTAGTTATGACTTTGTTAATCATGAGACTAGCTTTACTCTTGTATATTATTGTCTATTAGTCTTCCAGCTGTACCTCTCTTTCCGTCCTTCTATATTTTCGCATGTAGTTGCTATCTATTTACTACACTACACCACTTTACATTTGTACGATAGATCAATATCTATATAATTTTGTTTGTACTTATACACACATGGTTAATAGATGAATTGATAAGAATATAATGCTATTTACTCAAGTGAAAAGTTTGTGGCCGACGAATCAGGAAATACGAAAAGGTGTATTGTTTAAAATTGGGAGGACGATGTTAATGTTTCGTTGTTTTGTTGTTTCTTAGTTGTACTTTCTTTTATGCTTATACGTTTTAAATTACAATATGACTCAGGCGTTTAAAACTACTTCTATTTATTTGTTAAGTTTTTTGAAACACCCTATTTTGTCACGCGTTAGCTTATTAAATATTCTTGAAGGGAAAAATCTACTTTGTCGGTTTTATTTAATTTTTTTTTAATTTTTAGCAAAGTTAAAAGAGAAAATATAAAAAAATAATTGTTCTTAATTTTTTCACTTGCAAAGAAGCAAAAAAATAAAAGATACTACTACTACTACTACTACTAATAATAATAATAATAATAATAATGATGATTTCATTTATTGGCCACAAGGGCCGACATATAGGGGGCAATACAAAAGACTGGGACAGTGGGGTTTTACAGAAAAATCGAGTAAACAATATGAATAAACAAAGTAACAATAACCAAGTAACAATAAAGTAACAATAAAATTACAACAAGAAAAAATTCCCCAATAGGGGGGATGACCACCTAGGGTTCGCTCAGGTACCCCACCAGTCCTGAACGACCCGACGCTTCGAGAGCACCCTGGAAGGGCACCCCTCTCCTCCTCAAATTTACCTACCTACAGTCACATGAATAGAGTAGGCCCACTCACACGGGCCATTCTCGCCACATTCACCCACCTTTCAGCAAATGTACTGGGAGGCAGCACTTCTCTCTCCACCCTCACCTTCCTTTCCAAGTGAAACTTGAAAAAGTTGATGAGGGATTGGCCGAAGAGAAAAGTGCCTGTCTTCAGTCCTTTCAACCGCGCCCACCATACAACCTCTTTCGCTACTGCCACCAGACAGAGGAAAATTGCCTGACCTTCCTGGCCAAAGGAAGGCGGCGGATCGGTCTTCACTATGGACTCGGCCGATAGCCGGCTCCGTTCTACACGCGACAACAGCTGTTCAACATAACTCCACAAGTCAGTAATGCACGGACACTGGACGAGAGCGTGCAGAACGGTTTCGTCGCTCTGCGCGCATCATGGGCAGGTCCGTCTGACAGCACTTCCGTGCCTGTAGAGTTTATCTCGAACCGGCAGTGCCCCCCGGTAGCACTGCCAAGCGAGGGATTTTTGGAAATTATCCATCGTCCCCGGCTCGAAAGTCCTCCGGTAGAGACTGGTTAGTTCGACTTCGTTGATTCCCAGATCCTCTCTGAGTGCGTCGTCGCACTTGCCCACCACTAATCCTCTATAGAACTCGAGAGTGGAAGTTCCACTGACCGCATTGCCCGCCTGGTAGAGGGCAGTGAGGTACTGGCAACATTCCAGATGCCAGTCACCCAGTCTCGGTCTCTTCTTGACCCAGGACTGCAACTCAGTCAAAGAAACGAGCTGCGGAAACGCCCGTCTGACAAACGGCGACCACACCTGTTCACCGTTTAGGCAGAATATCTGGAGATGCCGCAGCCTCAGCGCGTGCCTGCGCATCATTAGCCACGGCATGCCCAGCCCTCCACGTAGACGGTGCTGGCAGCAGATGGACCGCCTCACCAGCGGAACCTGACCCCTCCACAAGAATTTGAAGAGGAGCCGCTCCAAGATGGCGAGGCGCGAACGGGGGCAAGGGACGACAGTCAGACGGTAGTAGATGACGGACGCGATGTACGCGTTCGCCACCTCCGCCCGACCTTTCAGTGATAGCTTCATCCCAGCCCATTTCTGGGTGAGACTGATTACCCTGCCCGTCACCCTCGTCCCAATTCTTATCCACCTGGATGTCTGGCCCGACCCAAACCCCTAGCAACTTTACCAGTCCGTCCGTCCACCGCCTAACGACGCTGTTGGACGGCATGGACTTGCCTCTCCAGGTGCCGAGTTGCAAGCGTACTGACTTTTCCGGGTTAAGTTTTGCTCCCGTCAACCTTTCATATTCCTCCAATAAGTTGCCGACCACCTCGATTTCTGAGGTGTCCGACACCATCACGGTGATGTCGTCCGCATAAGCCGACACAGCCTTTCCGCATCCCGGTTCAGGCGGGATGCCCTGCAACAGCTCCAGCTTCCGCAGTAAAGGCTCGAGAGTCAATACGTACAGAAGGGAGGAGAGAGGGCACCCTTGACGGACCGATAGGGAGACCTGAAACGGTTCCGATAGGTGGCCATTAATTTTGACCATCGAGCAGGTGCCGCTCTGCATTGCAGCGATCCAGCTTCTGAAGACGGAGCCGAAGACAGCCGCCTTGATGACAGCCTCCAGGTACCGATGGTCGACCCTATCGAATGCTTTCGATTGATCTAAATTGATCAGAGCCCCACCGAAGCCAGGTTTACACCCTACCCTCTCTATGATGTATCGCATTAGGTGGTGGTTGTCGTGTATGGACCTGGTTGGGATTGCGCAAGTTTGCGCCTCCCCAACCAAATCCCCGACGACAAGCGTCAACCTCTTCGCTAACACCCTGGCCAAAATCTTAAACTCTGTGTTGAACAGAGTAATTGGCCTGAAATTGTCTAATGTGTCCCTCTTGTTCTCGTCTTTCCTTATCAGCGTCAC
Source organism: Eledone cirrhosa (assembly GCA_964016885.1). Taxonomy (NCBI): domain Eukaryota; kingdom Metazoa; phylum Mollusca; class Cephalopoda; order Octopoda; family Eledonidae; genus Eledone; species Eledone cirrhosa. The sequence continues at coordinate 123,973,172 of OZ024743.1, forward strand.
TACGCCCCGGCTCACAGAACTGGGAATACTCCAGTTTTGCTGCCAGTTGCAGTAGAGGGCTTCGAGGAGATTGGAGAACAAGTCTGGCATATTTACGTAAAGCTCGTAGGGAAGACCATCCAAACCGGGTGACTTGCGCCTCATGTAGCCTACAAGGGCATCCTGAATCTCGGCTGAAGTAATTGGCCTTTCGCAACGCCCAGCGTCAGCCGTCGAGAGTTGCGGCAAGCCATCGAGGTAGGGACTGAAGTCCGCCACCATCTCTGACCCACCACTTCCCCCGAACAACCGAGCAAAATATTGGCGAAAGGCCTCACACATCCTCTTGGAATCGCTCAGCTCGTGCCCGTCTCGGTCCGTCAAAGACCGAATCATGGTTTTATTACCACGCTGCGCCTCTGCCACGTGGGCCCATCGAACAGCTTTGGTTACCTCGTTTCTCAGAGCACGCGCCTTAGCTCTGACAATGCAACCTTCGTGTTTCGCATTGAAGAAATGGTCTAATGCCATTCTCGCCGCTAGCACATCAGTTGCAATGCCACTACCAATAGCCTCGTCTAACTTATCTACCAACTCCCCTTCCTTTCTATTTTTCTCTAATGCTACTTCTTTGCTAAATCCTATCGACATTACTCTAATCTCTCTTTTGAGAGCCCCCCACCATCTATTGTTGACGACTCCCCCTGTCAACTTTTTCTTAACTAAATTGTTGCCCTGGTCCCTGTAAGCCTTACGTGCCGGAAATGACATGTTTAGCTTCCAGTAACCAGGTCCTAACCTACGCGTCTTATCTAGGTCGACCATACAGATCACAAACTTGTGATCTGAATAGGCGACCGTTTCAAAACGTGGACAGCTTACACTATTTCTGTCTATTTTCCTAATGAATATCCTGTCTATATACGATCTAGATGACCCTATGCGGTTAGCCCAGGTCCACACTGGTGCATTAGGGAAATCTAGTCGGTACCTGTCAGACAGTTGGAACTGGCTGATCAGGTTCTTGAGGCTTTTGCACCCCCCGCTCCTATCGGATACTCCCACACAGTCCCAGCGTGCGTCTAAGATGCCGTTCCAGTCCCCCGCTAACAGTAAAGGGCGAGACGTACAAAGAAAGGCTTCCGGGCGTCTAAAGAAGTACGGCCGTCCTGCCCCAGTAGGAGCATAGACGGCCACCAGTCTAAAGGCACCACCTTCATTATTGTTCACGTCCAGGACCACCAACTTCCCGTCCGGGTCCTGGAAGATCGACCTTACCTCGAGATCTAGGCCTTTCCTAAACAGCACTGCCACCCCGCCTCCCATTCCCGGCCGGCTAACAGATGCAAAGATTTAAAAATTTCCCCCTCTTTTTGTATATTTTCACTTCGTGCTACGAGGGCCATCAGTTCCTTGTTGGCCCTCCTGACGAGCACGAAGTTTTGTATGTTTTGTTGGTGTGATTTTATTTGTTTGCGTGGCTGTGGTGGTGATGGTTTTGGTGGTGTTGTTTCGGTTGTATCTGTGTTTGTTGTAAGTGCGGTGTCTGTGGTTTCAGAGTGCGGTGTCTATGGTTTATCGCATGAGATGGAGGTTGTCGTGGATGGATCTGTCCGGGATGGCGCATGTCTGCGCCTCTCCCACCAGATCACCGACGACAAGCGCCAATCTATTTGCTAACACCGTGACAACAACTGTTTGACATAACTCCACAAGTCATTAATGCTCGAACACTGGACGAGTGCATGCAGAACGGTTTCGACGCTCTGTGCGCATCTCGAGCAGGGCCGTCTGACAGCACTTCCGTGCCTATAGAGTCTATGTCGAATTGACAGTGCCCCCACTCCCCGGTAGCACTGATAAGCGATGGCTCGCTGTAAGTTATCCATAGTCCCCGGCTCGAATGTTCTCTGGAGCAGACTGGTCAGTTCGACTTCGTCGACGCACTAAGCTTCTCCGAGTGCGTTGTCGCACTTGCCCACCACTAATCCTCTATAGAACTCGAAAGTGGAAGTTCCACTGATCACATTGCTCGCCTGGTAGAAGGCAGTGAACGCCTGGCAACATTCCAGATACCAAGCACCCAGTCTCGGTCTCTTCTTGATTAAGAATTTGTCCAGAGTATTGGCAGATGTTTGGTGCAGAAGTTCAGTTTGCTTCTTTACCCAGCCTTCCTTTATAAAAGCTTGACATACTGTACCTTAAGCTTTTCCCTGGCGAATAGTGATGTTATCTCCGTACTCTCTGCTTTTAGCAATGCGAAGGTAAGCAATGTATTTCTTTTCTTATCTTAATGAAAGACTACGACATAGTGACGCCCTTCTTGGTTACAAAACTCTGACAAGAGCGTTTTATTTTCTCGGTTTCTTAGTTAATGTTCAGAATTTGACTGTTACTGGCAGTGAAAGCGAAGCTAAAACTTCTGTCTCGTTATCTGCTTTCTTTGTCAACTAATATGTATGTATGTGCATGTGAGTATTTTTGTTATTGGTGTTGTTGTTTATGTCGAGCGAATTCCAGTTTCCTGATATTAAACTGTCCGTGCATGATAGTTAATCTATTTGTTTTATTGTTACTATATGCATATAACATTTTTTTAAATTCTGTTAATCTTTGTTTTAATTCGTATTTATTTATTCGGAAATCAAATTACTGCTTTATTTTAAAGAGGTGTATCCAGTATTGCTACTTCTATCATTACTATCTTTTATTTCGCTACTAGTGTTGGCATTTGTAAAATAATCTAAAAAAGAATAATTTTTATTTCGTAAAACTTAAGAATCCAAAATTTAGCTTTGTTGACGTCGTGAAAAATGAAATTCAATGTAAAGAAATTAATATTGTTCTTGAGGAAATTGGTGACGTGAGTGGAATAAAACCGAAACTGCGTCATGGACTCAGTTCGCGAAACTACTGTTGCCGGTCATTTCTCAGATTTCAATCTGTATATTTACAAGGGTTAACTACTGATATGATTGAAAGCAATGATACAACACTTTTCATTCATAAAATAAACCCTTCAGATTAATGTTGGCACATTTAGTCTCTATTCAGAGTGGTAATGCATCTGTCGACCAGGTACTTGCATTCACTGAAACGAAAACTTCTATATTACTGTGGAAGATAAATAATGTTGAAAGGAAAGTAACTGCTTTGATTGTGAAATGTTGAAGATTTTAGAAGCCATTGCGGTTTGACTTGATAGTAGGCATTAGTGATTAATGACTTTCTTATCTTGCTAAGCATCTATGATAGCTCCCGGCTGTGTATAACCAGACCAAGAGCAGAATGACTAAGCATCATCGATCAGCCAACCAATTAAAACTAAAATACTTCTAAGCTACTGTTAATTTGTTTTCTTGTTGGATTCGTTTCTGCTTTCTCTCGTTAATTTCCCGTTCTTAGTTCCTGTTGCTTTCTTTACTTGTTTGACGACGGAGTCTGTCAGTAATTGTACAGATGTGATAATTAGTGCCAATATATCATTTATTGATCTTTTACTATCAGTAATAGTGACTTTGTAGTAATTACTTCCACCGATGAATGCTTTGTCTTGTGTTATTTTCTAAAAGGAATTACCAAGGCACCGTTATTCTAAACAGCAGCCGCTACATCTTTAAGAATATCTACGAAGATAAAACAACTGATCGCCTTAAACAGATAACATTCAACGAAATAGTAAACAGAGTTATCAATCGTAGGAGAACAATTATGTAGAAACTATTTAGTTGGAAGAAATTTAGAAAAATACTCTAATCTCATGATTGTATTTCCATGTGCTCTTGATAGTCTAATCGATGGTCTCTTTAGAATTTTAACAATGAATGCTACTTTAAAACTAGAGCTCTTTAACAAATGTCGCATATAACTGTTCCCAAACAGCTTATGTTTTCTTGAAATAAGGTCAATCTTCTTTTAAACAGTATTGAGACCCAGTAAGTGAGAAGGCTTGTTCTGTTTTAGAAAAGTGACGAAACAGTTATTATCAAGAAAATATCTATAGATACATTCTAGAAACATCATGTGGAGAAATGTTCTGAAGATAAACAACTGACATACAAGCGAGTCTATAGGTGAGTGTTATGTGGTTGTTAAAAATAACAGCCAAATAACATCGAGATAACACCCTACCACCTTCACAGTATACAATACGTAAGAAATGAAGGCCTTGGTTGAAATAATTTTGTTAAAATGTCTGTTTGATCTGGACCAGTTTGGGACAAAAAATACAAAGTATAATTTGAGTAAATGAATTTGAGTAAATGAATTTGCACCGGAAGAAGCTGACATTTCTTTAGACAACCATGAAGGATTCAAGATCTTATTCAAATAAAAAAGAAAGATATTTGTTTTACTCATTACTATCCAAATAAGTATTAATTTCTTACTCAGAAACTATTTATTTTATCAACCTCAAAGTAATTGTGTGCTTACAAGATTTGGTCAGAGGAAGCATATCGTTCGCCATTGCTTATTGACACGGTAGTAATTAGGCCACCATATAGAAATGTTTGTAAAGAAAAATTGAGACCCTTGAGAAAAGAGATTAATTGATAATTAAATTTTAATAAGCTTAGCATGAAATATAAAGGTGGGTTTGATTATTTATGATGTTTTCAATATCAATAAACAAAGGTGAAATGTGATGAGTATGAAAAAATATTAAGGTTAGCTAACGTTATTCTTTAACCGAGCAATTAGGGTAGATAATTCCAAACGTTTCTGTGTAATTAAACTTCGCTAGCGGCAATATATACTTCAACTTTGTATACATGCATTGTAATAATTGTTTCTATTACTTTTTTCGCTCTACATGGTTGAATACAATAAATGTAATCTGAGCTTTTCGAATATTAATAATTGTTTCTACTTTTGGCACAAGGCCAGCAATTATCCCAGTGCCTTACTGGTACTTTATTTTATCGACCCCGTAAGGATGAAAGACAAAGTTAACCTCGGCAGGATTTGAACTCAGACCATAAAGGGACGTAATTCTATGCTGCAAAGCATGGCGTCCGATCCTCTACTGATACTGCCAACAGACATACGTATATCTATACTAATAAAGCTGACAGCCGTATGTATGTAACAAACTTTTCGCCAAACGGCTGAACCAAACAGCACCAAATTTTCACCATAGATGTAACTTTTTTAACACTTCCGGTTATACGACATTCCTCTCTCTTTCTTAGTCTGTCTTTTTAGATAGATACATAGCTATAACGTCGCGCCCTTATAATATGTCTCTATGTCTGGCTGTCTGCATTATGAAAACCATTCATTGACTTCGCTATCTGTGTGTGGGTGTGGGTGTATGTATATATAGTGTGTGTATATATATATAGTGGTAGAACACTGGAAGGTAATATCCGTAGTGGTAGAGCACTCAGTTCAAGGGACGAGTTAGGTGGTAGAAGCGGTTACACAACAGTTAGTTCACCATACCGAGAACCATTGTTTCACCTTAGCAGATCCTCAGCTCGTAATGGACAAGGTTATACTGAACAGGAAGGACAACCGTACGAACGCGCATGCGCAGAAACGGTCACTTCACTCAGGCAATACTAAATTGCGTGCGAAAGGTGTAAGGGAGATAACTGCGAAAGTCCGAAATTTTCTAGTTGATAAGAAAATTAGGATGTTGTTGTAATTCAATCCGGAGCTTTGTAGTTATGTAAGAGGTGTTTCCAGACGTGTGAACAACGTGTGAAGAATTCATTTCTTCAGTTTAGGCAATCGCTATTGCGTAATCTCTTTAGAATATTTATTCGTTCATCAATACATAGTCCACACGACGGATTGCCCCTTGCGTGATGGCTTTCCATTGAATGTAGTAGTCTATACTTGAGTCCTTGAGGGACAATACGTGGCTCGCGAGTTTCATGGATGAACGTCTGTCCGGGTACCTAAAGGTCGACTGGTGGTTCAGGAAGCGTTCCTTAAAACGGTCCGCCACCATACCCACATAGGATTTGACCTCCTGTTGTTGATTTGGTCGGTTGGAAGTGACCACAGCTTCATAAACTACAGCGGGTGTGTTGCATTTCTCTTGAAGGGGGCAAGCTTCGGGCTTACGGCAAGAGGTCTCTGGTGTTAGTATCATAAATAAGAGACAGTTTAATTTGTACATTTTATTACAGCGTTCCTTTGTACGTATATATACATACATAAACAAGTTATTTACAGTTGTATAAAAAAGAAGTTTATTTTTGGCACAAGGCCAGCAATTATCCCAGTACATTATTGGTACTTTATTATATATAATATATATAATACGACATTCCTCTCTCTTTCTTACTCTGTCTTTTTAGATAGATATATAGCTATAACGTCGCGCGGTTATAATATCTGTCTGTATGTCTGCCTGTCTGCATTGACTTCGCTTCTAACCAACTTTTAATTATATATATAATTATATATTCGTGTACATATTTTCAACAGTAATACTGTGCTAAACGATATGTACATATTTTCAACAGTAATACTATGCTAAACTATATGTATTCAACAGTCATACTATACTATACTGTATATTTTCAACAGTAATGCTATACTATACTATATATTTTCAACAGTAATACTATACTATATGTTTTCAGCAGTCATACTATACTATATATTTTCAACAGTAATACTATACTATACAGACGGCTTATCGTCTGTTTATAGAAGCGAAGCTAAATACATCAGCTATATATATATATATATGGATGCCGTAGAACCCACCAATGGTAGCCGGGCGCCAGTCGGACGGGCCAGTTGGTATATATATATATATATATATATATATATGTTTACATGCCAACAAAAGAGCAAGAATGAGGGGCTCATTCTACTGATATGGCTTAAAAGAGGCTGTTTTCATAATTGCAAACGAATCGAATATTATTATTAATATTCGAAAACTCTGTGCTGGAAAGCATGCCGTAGAGGGTCGGACAACATGCTTTGCAGCACAGAGTTACGCCCCTTTCTGATCTGAGTTCAAATCCTGCCGAGGTTAATTTACCTTTCATCCTTACGGGATCGATAAAATAAAGTACCAGTAATGCACTGGCATAATTGGTGGCCTTGTGCCAAAAGTAGAAACAATTATTAATATTCGAAAAGCTCAGATTACATTTATTATATTCAGCCATGTAGAGCGAAAAAAGTTTTCTATTTTATTTGAATTTGGCAAAGCCGGCCATTTATCGCTCGTATACAGGAAACTGACTGGCCAGTCTGCTGATATGCAAATCTGGCTGATCAGTGGATCTGCTAATATGCAGATCTGACTGATCAGCCAGTCTGCTAATATGCAAATCAGGCCGATCAGTCACTGTGTATTTATGAAAATAGCATATATTTTCACTAGCTTTGACAGTTTGGCATGTGAACGGTGGGCTGTACTGATGAAGTGTGATGCCCAGAAACATTAGTATCTGCAGTTCTGTTCACATGTCAACACAAGAGCAAGAATGAAGGGTTCATTCTACTGACATGGCTATAAAATTGAGGCTTGTTTGCATAATTGCAAACGAATCGAATGTTACCCGCCGAGGTTAACTTTGCCTTTCATCCTTACGGGGTCGATAAAATTGCTGGCCTTGTTCCTATATAAGAAATCATTATTAATATTCGAAAAACTCAGATTACATTTATTGTATTCAGCCATGTAGAGCGAAAAAGTTTTCTTTTTTTTATTATATATATATAGGAAAATTATGTGTGTATATATATATATATATATAGAGAGAGAGAGAGAGAGAGAGAGAGAGACATACATACATACATACATACATACATACATACATACATACATACATACATACATACATACATACATACATAGACAGTCAACGCGATCAGTCGCATATTTTGGCGTGGGAGACTATTTATTAAATATAAGACAGTAATGCCACAACTACAGTCAGGTTGAATAACTGATTATTCTTCTAACTATCCCTTCTGAAGATACCTTTTATTCGAATTCGTAGAGATATCCGACTAAATACATAATTAATTTCACAAGGATTTGCTACAAACAGCATAGCTGAACACAACATCAACAAAAAAATTAAGGAAGTACAGAAGACAAATAAGAAGGAAGGTAATCAAACTTTATTCAGTTGTAGCTACAGAAGAAACCGAAATTATAAATCGCATTTCTCTTGGAGTTGCGAACATAATAATGATTTATTTAATTGTTATAAAATGGCAAAAAACAATCCCTCCATTAGCTATATGGATAGAATGAAGCTACACTGGGACGAAATGCACCCAGAGCTAAATTATTTCACAGCGAAACAATTACGCCAACAAGCGACGTTTGTTGAACGTAAAAATAAGAAAAATATTATTAATTGTAAGTCCTCCACAACAAACATGTTATCAACAACACGTGCTACAGGACGCCATGCTACTAGACTTCCTAGCAACTAGGTCGAACAGCGTCTTGAAACAACTATGCCTGTAAGAAACTTGACACCACCTGTACCATCTAAGTCTACCTCGAATGCTGGGGAAAACACTATCGATAATAATAATAATAATCGAAGAAATTTGACACCACGTGTACCATCCGGGTCTACCTCGACTATTGGGGAAAATACTATCGATAATGATAATCAAAAGTTTAACAATTGAAAATTTCCCTCAACGAAATCTTCCAGAGAGAAATTAACTCATGTATAAATATCTCTCTTGCTGAACGTGTTGAAACAACAATGTTTAATAAAAAACCAAATAATGAAATACTACGTGTTATTGACGAAATAGGGGATGAATATTTACGACGGATAAAAACCACAACATTTTGGCAAATCAACGCCTGTTTATACGCCCTAGCAACGACAGTGAAGCATTATCTTGGTGATAGCAGAGATATTAACAAGAACAAAACACCATCAAAAATACCATCATATATAACTAAAATAGAAAAAAAGATTGCTGACCTACGAAAAAACATAGGATATGTGACAATGCTCCTTACATGCAAACAAACACAAAAAAAACTCACTCCTCGCCAACAAAGAGTGAAAAATAAAATAAAGACGATGTTTGGTAACAGTAGAACCAAAACTCTCCAATATAAGCTGATCATCCTCAAACAAGAATTGAGAGCTGTTAACGAAAAACGCCGATACCTGAAGAAGGTAGATGAGAGAAAAGTGCTTAATAAAAGATTCAGACGAAACCAAACATCAGTCTATAGAGATATGAAGGGCAAAATAATAAGTGTCACTGAGGCCCCATCCCAGAAAGACATAGATTCCTTTTGGAGCAAAATATGGGGTGAAAAGAAGAATTTCAACCAAGATGCAGTGTGGCTAAGAGAAATCCGAAAGAACTATTGCTCCTACACTACAACAAAAACATACGAAATAAGTGAGGGTACCCTTGAGACTGTGATAGGAAAACTCCAAGATAAGAAAACACCAGGAAGAGACATGATTGTCGGCTACTGGTACAAAAAACTGATATTCTATCGGAGGTATCTTACCAACAAGTTCTTAAGGGAGATACACTTATACCAGAATGGTTGACATTAGCACAAACATTACTGGTCCCCAAGAACAAAGACACCCACTTGGCAAAAAACTACCGACCCATTGCATGCCAAAACCTGATGTATAAGATGTATACAGCCTGCCTGAACCTATTCCTCCAAGATCACTGTGAAAATAATAACATCATCACAGATGAACAAGCAGCTGGAAAGAAATGGGTTTGGGGATGTGCTGAACAACTCATAATCAACAAAACTGCGATGTCGGAGGTGCGACAACTTAGGAGGAATATGGCTACAGCCTGGCTGGACTACAGTAAAGCTTTAGATTCTGTGTCCCACTCTTGGATGATAGAGGCCCTCCAACTTGCTAAAGTCCCAGACATTATTGTCAGAGCCATAGAGAGGCTGTCTTCTTCTTGGGCTACTATCCTAAGGTTAAAGACAGAGAGAGAGAACTCTATTTTCACTGGTAAAATATTGCAGGGGTATATTTCAGGGGGACAGTCTCTCTGTGATATTATTCATCTTGTCATTAAACCCCTTGTCCTTTCTGCTCAAGAAATGTGAGGGATACATCATTGACTCACAGGAGGACATAAATACGAACCTAACCCATATTTTCTTTGTGGATGATCTGAAACTCTATGCCAAGAACATGGATGGGATGAAGAAAAATCTTGACCTGGTTACAATGTTCTCAAAGGATATAGGAATGGAGTTTGGCCAAGATAAATGCTCATATATGACTGTAAAGCGGGGAAAAACAACAATCCAATCTAGCAACATTGTCATCATTGGCCTAACTGTTTCACCGATATCTGATGAGGACTGCTTCAGAAACCTGGGGATAGATGAGAACATATCCTATAATGGTATTTGTAATAAAGAACGCGTAACCAGGGAATACTACATCCGATTAAGAAAGATCTGGTCATCGGAACTCTCTGCGCAAAACAAAACAGTGGCTCACAATTTGTTTGCTGTGCCTGTCCTAACACCAACGTTTGGAATACTCAATTGGACGATAGACGAAATCCGAGCAGTTGATGTTGGAACTCGAAAAATACTGAACAACACCGGAAACTTCCACATCAACAGTGACATAGACCGCCTTTACTTGAAACGTAAGCAGGGAGGCAGAGGCCTAACATCAGTCCAGACAACATTTGAATGTCGCATCATATCTCTCCGACAACATCTACGAACCTCGAAGCGTAGGAGCCCGTTTCTCGAGCAAGTCTATCTGCATGAAACAGATAAGATCATGAGAGTTGGGAAGGAACTCCTCGACAGATATTCCCTGAGTGATAATCAAAACCTCACACCCAGGGAAGTCGCTCAGCAGTATCGCAGTGAATCCATGGATGAAAAACTGCATGCCTATCAGCAAAAAATCATGCATGGATATGTTGCCAGGAAACTCCAGAGTGAGAGTAATATAGATAAGGAAAGTAGTCTATCTTGGACCAACAACCGCTATATTGGCTCTCACTTTGAAGGATACGCTTTTGCAATCCAGGAACAGGAGATTAGCACGAAATACCTGATTCACAAAAGAGATAGGGATGCAGGCAAAACACCTAGATGTGATAACAAGTGCAGACTCTGCAGAACTAACATCTAGGATATCACCCATGTCATCAGCAGCTGTCCAAAGATGTCATCGCAGTACTATCTACCTATGAGGCATGATGTAGTGGCTAAAACACTGTACAATGCAGTTCGTAAAAAAGATAGCCCCGATAATAAACACATTAAAAGTTACAGCAATGTGAAAGACATCCATGTACATAATATGAAAGAGTACTGGTAGAATGTTCCAGTAAAACCCCAATAAAATGCAGGCATAACAGACCAGATATTATGATATGGGACAGGGAGAAGAAAGCATGCACAGTAGTGTAAATTAGCTGCCCAGCAGATGCCAATATAATATCAAAGATTAGTGAAAAGTAGAACATTTATGCAGAACTGATGAGAAATCTGCAGATACTCCACCCTGATTACACCTTCAGATTTATGCCTGTGATTATTGGGGCACTGGGATATGTTAGTAACTGCCGCAATACAAATCTTGAGAAGCTAGGCTTCACAGGAACAGAAAGATCACAACTAGTTAGGAAACTACAAGTACAATCCATTAATGGAACACTAAAAATATGTAAAACATTCCAAACATTTTGCATCTAATAACTGCATATACACATATACAGATGCAAAGCATATACACATGCACACATACAACTCAAAACATACACATCCACACATACAATAACATCCATATCTACACATGCATGCATGCAGACATACATACATATCTACCTAGTTGATGTTGTGTAAATTGCAATGAGAGAGTCTTGTGTCTATATTAGAAACCGACTCTCTCTCTATTAGTAAAACCATGTGAAATTATAAAACCAGAAGAACATACATACATAATTACATGTATATGTATGCGTATAGTGGATTGTATAGTTTTTTCGTATATACTGGGTTTTTTTTAAGTGACACACCTACCATTAAGTTTTAAATTTCTACAAGATCCTTCTTACGAATTCTCCCTTTCATTCTTTCCTCTGTCTTTCTCCTCATCTCTCTCTCTCTCTCTCTCTCTCTCTCTCTATCATAACTTTTTTTAATCGCCAACGTGCGCTTTTCGATTTACTTCTCATTTTTTTTTTAGTTATTTTTGGCTTTGTTGTTTGTTTTTTTTATGTGTTATTTATATCTTTCACTTTTTTCTTACTGTATATTACGTTGCAAACTTTTTGTGAATGAACGAAATTCTGACAGCGTTTTAACCAACTATTTTTTCTCTACTTTTTTCTCTCCTGTTTCTCCATATCTTTTTCTCTCTTCCTCTTTCTCAGTCTTTTTTTTTTTCTCGCCTACTTTTTATCATTCTCTGATTTTCTCTTGTTTGCTTACGTTTGTTTGTATTTTTTTTTTTTTTTTTTCTTATTTTTCTTTCTTTTTTTTTTCTTTCTTTTCTTATTTCCTCATATCTATTTATGAATGAATTGGATTCTGAAAGTGTTTAAATTCAAATTTGTTTTTGTTCCTTTTTTTTTTTTGCTGATTATTATTATTATTTCTTTAGTACCAGTAATGCACTGGGTAATTGCTGGCCTTGTGCCTAAAGTAGAAACAATTATTTCTTTTTTGTTATCTCTGTCTCTCTATGTCCTCGTCTCTTTATTCATCTCTTATATTCTCTCTCTTATGTTTATAGATTTTCTTCTCATACTCTTTAATATTCTAACAATTAAATTGTAGTGGTTAGTTATAACTCCCTACATTCTGAGTTCAAATCCCGCCGATGTCAAATTTGCCTTTCATCCTTCCGTGGGTCGATAAAATAAAGTACCAGTCAAGTACAGGGATTATTTAGTCAACTTTACCCTTCTCGCAAATTTGCTGACCTTGTACCTAAATTTGTAATCAATATTTAATTTATTAAATTGCCGTATTTCGTTAGGAGATTCTACACATAGGACAAAACGTTTTACGGTATTTAATATTTTATTATATTTTGTAGATAATATAATTGTTTCTAGTTTTGGCACAAGGCCAGCAATTACCCTAGTGTATTATTGGTACTTTATTTTATCAACTCCGTAAGGAGGAAAGGCAAAGTTAACCTCGGCGGGATTTGAACTCAGATCATAAAGGACTGTAACTCTATGCTGTAAAACATGGCGTCCGACCCTCTACCGATACTGCCAATCCAAACACAAATATATATATATATGATATATACAAATATAAACGCATAAAAGAGAGATTTTTTAAAAAAACATAAAAAAGAAGGGAAATAGAGGGGGGCATTCACCACCAAGTGTGATAATCGACTCTATACGTCCTGAGTTCAAACAGTATTGATATATTTGCATTTCATCGTTCCGAGTCGATAAAGTAAGATAGCAGCTAAGTTCTGAGGTTGGCTTAATCACCTTTGCCTTTCTCCCAAATTTGCTGGCCTTGTGCCTAAATTAGAAATCAGTACTATATCTATTAACATAACTTACAGTAGGCATGTCAAAGATGCGGTACGCGGGCTGCATGCAGCCTTTTACAAGCACACCAGCGGCCGCAGAAAGAGTTTTACAGCGCGAGCATGTTTTATTTTTGTAATATAAAATTTTTAAAAAATAGTTATAATATGTGCAATTAGTTGTCGTGTGTGGCCCTCAGACAACACATATGTGACCCATCTGACCCTCGAGAGACCCCCAGTTTGACATGCCTGACTTAGAGCATGTTTACTCTGTTTGTCCGTGTCCCCAGGAACGCCGAATGTATATTTTTATATACGTATGAATCTATTGTTCTGTCTATTTGACTGGCTGTGGCTGTTATTGTTTTTTTATAGTTGTTAAGACTCATATTTGTGCAGGTTTGGCTGGTCTTTTATGTAGTTGCATCTCACAGGAAGCTCCGTGTGTGTTTTGATGATAGAACATCAAATGCGGTCCTGTTATCATTTTTCCAGAGACAGAATGTACGGAGAAAGGAAAAATACCATAAGATTCTAAAAGTTCTGATGTTCTCATAACGTTTTATATCTTGGAGATGATACAGTAAAAACTCCAATGGAAGTTTTAGGAAATTTATTGTTCAAAATGAAATGCAAGGGGATCCTATAAAAATATGAACAAATTTACTTTAAAAAATAAAACTAGAACATATAGTCATGTTTTTAATACAATTCTTACCGACAGACACTCATATAAATATATATATGTATGCATGTATGTATGTATATATATATATATATATGTGTGTGTGTGTGTGTGTGTGTGTGTGTGTATATATTTGTGTGTGTGTGTATATATATTTATATATATTATCATATATTCATATATATTATATATACGTTTGTATGTATATGTATATATATATATATATATATATATATATATATATGCGTGTGTATATATATATTTACACGCGCATATATATGTGTGTGTGTATGTGTTTGTGCGTTCGTGGGTATGTATGTATGTGTGTGTGTGTGTGTGCGTGTGTGTACGCGTGTGTGTGTGTGTATGTGTATATGTATGCCACCCACTGTGATGAATAGAACTCTTTCGTCTAGTTCCTCTACATCTTATCTGAAAAATCTTCTATCATCTCTGCATATAACAGTGCATGTTAACTTTAGGTGCTAAAACGTTCTGCTACTTCGTCCGTGACCTCCCATATCAAACCTGCTAGCAAATGCCATCAAAACTTTGATAATATTTCCACAAACATTTCAACTCTCTTAGTGATCTGACATGTGCCATAAAATCTTATAAAAGCACGGAAGCCTAAGAATAATGTAAAGTTATTATTGTCAATTTGTAGATAACTAATCACATGAAAAGACTTTTCCTTTGAGGAGAGATATCGTTTATGTTTTTACTCTTCAGATGGTGAATCTAAAAACAATACATAGGAACTTAGACTCACAGATTGATATAAAGATACACAGACATTTACCGAGGCGTTTGGTTGATTCGAGAAATTATAAATGTTGAAATCCAAACACAGATTCATTACAATGATCAAACGCCACAATAAATGGTAAGAGAAACGTTTGTCAGCAGCCATTTGGTGTAAAGGTAGCGCACTTGTCCGGAATCCAAGAGATACAGGATTCGATTCTATGTAGTGGCTGCTGTTCACATATTTTCTGACCCTAAGGTTATTTTATGTGGTTTTCAAACGCTATGGTCATTATAGCGAATCTATGTTTGAATTTTTAACATTTCTAATTTCAAATCATCCAAATGCCTCCATAAATCGTAATATATATATAATGGGTAAAGACTCCCTTCGGTTGCGAAAGACCATGAGTTTTGCACCTACCAAGTTCCGCTCCGAGGCACAAGTCCGGGCAAGTTTGTTTATGGAAGACCAGCAGTCGCTTATGCATACCAGTCTCCCATCTCCATGCTAACGACATTGTCCAAGGGAAAGGGAAAGGCCGATACAGCTTGGGACCAGTGACGTTGCAATTCATTTCTACAGTTGAGTGAACTGGAGCAACGTGAAATAAAATGTCTTGCTTAAGGACACAACTCACCGCCCGGTTTGGGAATCAAACTCACAATCTCACGATTGTAAGGCCGACTCTCTAAATATATATATATATATATATATATATATATATATATATATATATATATATATAAAACATGAGAAAAAAGAATACTGCGTGCTTGCACATGGGTTACATATGATAAAAATAGTCCTTCGTCAGTGATTTTCCAACCTTCATTGGTATTTCATATATATATATATATATATATATATATATATATATATATATATATATATATATATATATGTATGTTTGTGTGTGTATGTAAATGTTCTCTCTCTCTCTCTCTCTCTCTCTCTCTCTCTCTCTCTCTCTCTCTCTCTCTCTCTCTCTCTCTCTCTCTCTCTCTCTCTCTCTCTCTCTCTCTCTCTCTTTATTTCCGTCTATCTATCTCATTTCTAATAAATACATCAACCCACAGTCTATATTCTAGTTACTTAAGTTTAATATGAATTAAGTACAATTCATAAAACAAGATAAATGTATATGTTTCCAGATTTGAAATGTAAGGACACTTATTAGCATCTCTGTCGTCTGCTGCGGCTGATGATTTTATCATGTGATATTATCACAGTAATATCAGACAATAAGGTGTCGCTGTAATGTTTGCTAATAGACTTTCACAATAACGAATGATTTAAGAGAAATCCTAAATTCAAAATGTGACGGCTTCATTAATTCTTTCTGAAATATCTCCTCTATACAGTAGAGCGCGGGCTTTCTCAACCAGAATTGAATTCCTCCCCGTGATGAATTTTAAGATTTCCAGGAGAATTGGTTCCAATATTAAATCTATAGAACTGTAATATTTTTCTGATTTTATCTTAAGTATTCAATAAATGTTATTGAATGTCACAAGTTATATTAAAAATAAAGGTAAAAATCTCGCTTATTTATGTAGAAATATTCTATTCATAGTTGTTTATGACAAAAAAAAAAGAGATACAATGATTCCTATATTCAATATGGATTCATATATATATATATAATTACCAAAAGTGAAGAAAGACATCAGTATGCAAAGGATTCTACGAAACAAAAAATACATTTCTATAAAACAGCCAAAATTTGGTAAATGATTATATGAAACTAACGAAATTAAAGCATTTTCAGAGTGTTCATCCACAACATAAAGATGATAACAAAAGCATTGTTTAAAGTTATGGGAATGCTCTCGAAAAGATGGAACTAAATTTACCATGGACATTGCAAGAAATGAACGAAAATATTATTGAAGCTCCTTGACCTAGCCGTAGAGAAAGCAAAATAGAAAACTTGGGGAACTTTAAATAAACATTTTCTTCTCGAAATAGTAAAAATTATGTTGCGAAAGGGATTGGAGAAAAAACTTTCAGCAGTTTCCTTATAAAACAGTACTATTCAAATGGAGATCAGTGATATGGTCATTGTCATCAAGGTCAAGTTATGCAGATCAAGACTAGCGATTGTTTTATTTTCAATTCAACTTGAATTGATTGATGTTGCAGGAGATTTCTTTCTTTGTTTTCCTCTCCAAACAGCTATCAGGGTCTTAAATATACAGTCTTTTATGGAATCGGTATATATTTCGTGGAATAATGTATGTAGGTGCTGCGTAAATGGAACTGGAGGAACAAAATCGGGATTTCAATTTTGTGTGAAAAAGTGAGTTCAAAACGTGACAAGCATTCGTTGATGATCCATCATCAGGACACTGGCTTCATAAATTCTTCCAATTCCACAAAGGAAGGATTTGGATCAAGTAATTCAAATTGTAAATGTTTGTCTCAAAGGAGAAGTTCTCAAGTTACAACTTTTTAAGCAGTTATGTATTGTTTCTTTTCTGCATAAAAGTTCAAATGCTTTCAAGAAAAATTGTAACTGAACGAGAATTTGAGCTCAGTGATCAGCTCAAATAATCTTTTAAAGAGCAGGGTAAAACGAAATTGCTTTTGTCTGACTGGATGATGAGAAATTAACCTTGAATCTGGCTAATATTTTTAAGGAACTGAATAAACTGGATCTTCAGGCTCGAAGAAGTATTACAAGCATCATAAAATGCGTTGATTGAAATTTGCAAGGGACAGGTCAGAAATTGAAAAAGTCGTCAATTTTTTTACAAAGTAGTGAAGAACAAGTGCTTCCGGACTTTTCTTGAACTTAGTTATTAGAAGTTTGATTTAGTGTGAAGCCTATTAAAATTGTGTTGAAAAGTTTCTGGTCAAGATGGATTTCTGAAATTGCAGAAGGATTCGAGAGTATAAAATACGTTCTATGAGAAATCAATCACAGAATACGATTCCTATTCAAAGGTGACAAAAACAAACAATACATGCATTGCTTCCATTTCTGTCAACATATCCATTAGTCAGGCATGTCAATGAAGCAACAAATTAGATCGCAAACTGAAACCTATCTGCTTTGTGCTATTTCAAACACTCCTAAAGTATCTATGAATTGGTGAAAAAAAACCAGCAATTATGAGTTTTTTATTGACTGAAATTTTCATAAGAATAAAATGGATAGCAATACACTGGTATTCTGCTAAATTGAAGTATTTTCAATTTATTGAAGTATGGCTTCAGTAATTTAGTCTCTTAAGTAATTAATTATGAATATGAAAAAAATTGAAGTTTTATAATACACCATAATTTCACATTTCTATTAAATAATCGTTTCTTTACTAATATGAAAAACATAAAAGGTTCTCAGCATCATATTATTTTATTCTTTATATTCCTTCACTGGTTTCAGCCATTGAACTCCGACAAGGCTGGAACACCGCCTTATAGTCGGGTATATTAACCCAAGTACTTATTGTTCGAATCGAGTATATATATATACTGGTGGCTTAGTTCGAATCTAGCTATCGAAACGGCCGGAGCTCAGCCGTCGGGGTCCTGACTCTTTTCCTATATGTATAAAGAGAGAGAGAGACAGGGGGGGTTAGATAAATATATATATATATATAGTCCCAATAGTTTCCGAAGAATAGATCAAGGAAAAAGAGCGCACTATGTAATGTACAGATCCAAAGTATATCATATATATATAATATATATTTATTCAGGTTTGAGGTTCACCACTGTATAGAGCTGGTCTATTCCGTATGGTCAATCGTAATGTAATAATATAGAGAGTAGGTCTATTCCGTATCTGACCGGTAGTAGCACACTGTAAACTTTAGCCACGTCACTCGAGGGCGACCGGCTGAGGTTGAAGGAGCAGAATAGCGGTCACCCTCGGGTCCTCGATTTTCAGCCCCATGGATTTTATCTATTACATTCACGTATTATATTTCGAATACCTGATGATATCACCGGATTCATACGGAACCCGGTCATTGAAATGATCATAGTATAATAAACCTTTCAAGGATTTACACAAATCCAGCCTCCTGTCATTTCATTATATAATATATATATATATATTGACTGCCGAATAGCTTTTTTATATTTAACCACTCTGTCGAGAGCTTTATTCGATTTGTGATATTTTGCATTTTCGCAATATTATACACAACTGAATTCATTCGCCTAATTTAGGTATTGCCTCCCTTGCTGAACCCCACGTGGGGTCAGTTACAGACACATCTGTATGGACTTTAGAACTGAATCCCGTTGACAATGCG
>OZ024743.1:123994841-124032341 GCA_964016885.1 Eledone cirrhosa
CTGCTTGAACAAACAACAATAATCCCATTATGTGATATAGTACATGGTGCAGAAAGGCTGAAAATGGTATGGTGTAATCACGGTTAGAATGTCTTTGATTTTAGATCTTCTTGGTAAGAGTTAGACACAATCAGTAGTAACGGAGGACATATTGGGCATAGCAACCTTAGTAGTGCAAAAGGAAGGAATGATCACAGCTGAAACATCCGTGATGACAATAAGATCAGGATTGACCTTGAACCAAGCGACAACTTTCATCTCTATAACCATCATCACACTGGACTACTAATGATGGAACTACTATATTAGCTGTTAGACATGTTAGAAATAGTAACCAAGTATTCCTCAAATCACAATTCTACTGTCTTAAAAAGTAAAGATATATTGGAATAATATATTTAGATAAATTTTACCTGTCTTTCCTGAAAAAGATTGCAGTGTGACAGCTGAAATGCATTTGATAATGGCTGACCACTGTGCTAAACGACAACAATAATAATAACGTTGTCACTTGACTTGATAGTTAAAAGTATTGTCTTATATATTAGAGGGTAGCCTTCCGTCACACCTGTAGTAAGCTCCAGTACAGACTCCAGGAAATTCAAAACAAGTTGTGGGCCAGTCTTACAGGGAAAATCCAGACATATGCAGACACTGGGAACTATGGATTTTCTATCAAGCCCTGAAAGCAGCCTACGGGCCATCGTACCTGCCGCTGTGCGCTCTGTAGAGCTCAGATGGAAGGATTTTGTTAAGTGACATGGGCTCCATACTGGTCCCCGGGTTTGAACATTTTCAAAGTCTCTTTAGCACCAACTGCATATTCCATGGTACAGCAATTGACTCCATTCCACAGCTCCCTGTGAAAAACGAGCGTGACAAATCCTCACACTCCGGGAAACCTTACAGGTCATTAAACTGCTGAAGACGGCAAAGCCCCAGATGTTGACGGAATTCCGTCCGAAGTTTGGGTCAATGGCGGTCCCTCTCTCCACTCCAGACTCTATTAATTCTTCATCAGTTACTGGGAGTATGGCACATTTCCTCCAGACATCCTTAATACAATCATCATTACTCTTTATAAGAATAAGGTGGTAAAATGTAGATTGTTTCAATTACAGAGGCATCACCCAGCTCTCCATCACAGGAAATATCCTGGCCCAAATACTGCTCAATAGACAAATACTTTATAAAATTAGAACACTAATAATATTATTTGACTGAACTCCTAATAATGGTTTCTAAATTAGACACGAGGTCAACAATTTTAGGCGAAGGGAAGTCGGTTAAATCGACCTCAGTACTAAACTGGTACTTATTTTATCGACTTCAGAAGGATGAAAAGCAAAGTTGACCTCGATGAAATTTGAACACAAAACATAAATATACTACTAAACAGTTCGTCCGGTGCCCTGGCAATCTTTCTAATCCACCATCCTGACAACATTCCTCACAATACTTGGTTTATGATTAGTAAAACGAAAACAAAATTTTGATGTATTTTATATAATCTATAATAATAATTGGGAATTTCTATGCATGTGTTTGTATGATTTTTTGGCTTATAGACTAAGCCCCTGGAGGTTTATCTCCATAAATGGTATATATCTAGAATCAGAGTAACCACAGAAGTGTTTCTACACTACTTTGATCCCCGGACCTGCGGCCTTTTGGCACATATTTAGAATCAGATTAACCCCGAGACCACTCTATAAAAGCCCTTCAAATTTGCTATACTAAAAGTTTGTCCGGAGGGCAGGTTTTTTGCTAGTCGAAAATAAATTAATCTTTAAAAAAAATAAATAACTACTCATAACAAATCTTCAGAAATTAAGAAAAAAGTAATTTATCATCTAATTTAAAATCATCTGCAGATTGTAAATTTCCTCTTTATCTCTTCAAAATTATTTTCTCAGATCACTCACCAAGTCTTGTAAGATCCAATTATCAGGTTTATCATTAGAAAAAAAGCAACTTCGTTATGAAGTTCTTATAAACTATTGTTTTGTCACTTGTTCCTGATAAATCTCGTTGGTAACGTGGTGCATTGTCGACAGAATAAGAAGTTTATACACAATAACCGACGTCCGTTTAGATAATACAAGGTTCAAGAAATATTATTTTTTTTTTAATCTTTAAAGAAATGTATATTGGTAAGGTCTGGAGAAAGAGTCTATGTCCAAGACGGGTAAGATTAACCCCATTAATAATCCTCTAGACTATCTATACTTGTATTTCCCGTAATGTGATTTATCCGCTGCATTTTAGACAAGGGATCACGGACTTTTCCTCTACATTTGGTTTTGTATTTTGTTGTTTCTTGTTGATTTTTAGGACTTGTGTCGTCAGAGCCTCAGATGTAATTTAAACTGTGGGTCCATCATATATAGAACCATTATGACCACAAATGGTCATGATGAAATAAGCCAGACTAAAGCTATCATTTATAACATACCGATTACCACTGAGAATCCACACAGAATTCTGAGCTTTCTTTAATATCTATGTTTATCAGCTTGAACCTTACTTAGCTTTATTTTCAATACATATGGTTATGTGAATGATTATCACATTCGAACATCATCTAATATCTACTTCCAATATAAAACATTGAAAATGGTTTCTCTGGCAATCATAAACTAAAATTAACAAATTTTAGACACCATGACTTCAGACATATTCCATACTGTTTTCGTTGGCAGTATCAGTATAGGGTCGGACGCCATGCTTTCCAGCATAGAGTTACGTCCCTTTACGATCTGAGTTCAAATCCTGCCGAGGTTAACTTTACCTTTCCTCCTTACGGGGTCGATAAAATAAAGTACCAGTAATGTACCGGGATAATTGCTGACTTTGTGCCAAAAGTAGAAACAATTATTTCTTTTTTTCTTTTTTTCTCATTTTCTCAACTTTATAAATTTGATTTTCGGGATAAATGTGTTGTTGATTAGCCTAAGATCAGTCATAATCGAATAGATCTATAAAAATAGCTCCCCATCAACCGCATGTTTTAACCCTTTAGCATTTAAATCAGCCGTATCTGGCCAGAATTCTCACACCTCTTTCTGTTCAAACCTGTCGTAACTGGCCGCTCATACTGATGTTAAGGTATTGTTCTCAAAATAAACAACATCAAAATCTCATAGATTTGATATTATGTGAGATAATTATGTAAGATAAAGCCTTTACCACAACAATACAATAGTATATATAGAGTAATGTAAATGCTAATGGGTTAAGGCATCTTATATCTTGGGTTACATTATTCAATGTATTTTTAAGTCAGTTTAATCTGATTTTAGGGAAATATAACTGCTATTTTTGACAGATCAAGTGATCGGGTAGAGGTTCGCTTATTGACTCGACGGTATACATATTTTATGTAGATGTGAGCGTCGTACATTCGAGTTAATGACAACGATAAACAACAGGAGTCTATAAGTAATTAGACTGAAATAGTTAAATATTAATATCATTTGAGAGCATTTGCTTTTACTTAGTTGAAGCAGTCAAACGAAACTAAGCAGCCAACTGTATAAAACTACAGTGTCATTTATACTGAAAAGTAATTACACCTCAACTCGGCGTGATGTTTTAATCACTAGACCGTGATAGGTGTTAGATAGGTTTTATGTAAGGATTTAAGTATGGACCCGTAATTCCTGGTAGAGTCGTGGGGGCGTTTTTATGACATTCAGCATGTCTCGAGCATTTTAAATCTGGCAAAGCTCAGTCTCTCTCTTCAGGTTTGAACACAGAGAAGAAGAAGAAGAAGAAGAAGAAGAAGAAGAAGAAGAAGAAGAAGAAGAAGAAGAAGAAGAAGAAGAAGAAGAAGAAGAAGAAGAAGAAGAAGAAGAAGAAGAAGAAGAAGAAGAAGAAGAAGAAGAAGAAGAACCACCCAGGTACAACCTGTTCTTGCAATGTCAGTAAGGTGAGTTAACGAGATGTCTTCTACAGCATGCCCCTCTATGGACACTAGAGTTGTTGCTATTGTTGTTCCAGTTTAGCCCCAGGTCAGCCCTTATCCAGCAGACCTAAATCAAGTAAAACAAAAGGGACCTAGCAATGACTAGCTTGTCCTTTTTGTATACCAGAAATGATATTATCCAATGAGTCACTCCTGTTTTAAGACAGTAAATTGTAATTTGGGGCAGATTTGGCCGCTATTTCTAACAGGTCGAGTGACAGGCTCCATCTAAAGTCTTATATTATGTTTCTATTCACATCTAAGATGCTTTATAGGAATATTAAATCGATTCCAGTACTGATATGGGATAGTGGAAGTGAGATTCCTCTCAGAAGCTCACATGTACATGAACTCCACTGTCTCATGCAAAAGTAAGAAATTTAACCAGAACATATCTAATGGGTCGACAACCAGTACTTAGCAGCATTTCTCAGAGTAGCTGATTTCGATTCTGTCTTCAGAGACTGAATCAATCGAATGTGTTCAGTGGGGAGATCAAATGGTTACCAATCAGAACTATTTTGAATGCTTGGCCTGTTGAGTATGTCCTCTTTCATCGCTATTGTACGTTTGAGTTCTTGGACCATTACTGCGAAAGCTAAAAGTACTGAGAGGCTTTTTAGCAGAACTAGGTTGTGCGAAGCCGTGTCAGCATTTGTGAATGATGTTATCGGGATTGGGTCTGATGCGACGGAAATCAATGTGGCTGGTACCGTACAAGATGGCAATAGAAGCACTCATTAACTAGAAAAAGTCAGTGAGCTTACAGCTCGGCACTTGAAGTGGTAAATTCATGTAAATCGTCTTGTGTCACTAGACCAACGCTTCTGTGAAGCTGCTTGAGGTCTGGTAGGGGTGTCTAGGGTATTTAAACCTGGCGGAACCCATCTTTTCTCCAGATTTGAACACAGAGAAAAGAGAGTAAAAGAAAGAGATGAAATGAGAAAGAATTATTAAGGAATATTCATCCCAATACTGAACTGGTACTTTCTATTGACCCCAAACGGATGGAAGGTAAAATTGAATCTGGGTTGAGTAGAGACTGAGACGAGATTACGAACAGTGAGACCATCATCTAGAAATGAGATTAGAAGAAATTATCTACAAAAGGTTGAACCTTGCTTATTTATTATTACCTGGCCGTGTAACTTTGTTTCAGTTTTCTTCTGGTCAAGTTGGAGTGTCTGCTCTTTCGCTTCATGTGAAAAAGACGCCTTTTATAGAGCAGAAAGTCTATCAATTACATACGCCGCTTTCACAGGAGTTGGTCAAGCCGATCTTAAAATTAAACTGGCAGACATCGCTGATAGATACCTATGGGTTTCTAAATTCAAAAGGCTGATAGCTGATCTTGAAGGTGTCACCCGTCAAAAGGCCATTCTCACTAAAGGGCACAAAGAGAACAAGATTGAAAACATCTCTCAAGCCGAAAGAATTGTGTTTGAAACATGGAATGCCATTCCAGAAACTTATATGAACACGAATATGCTTTTAGAGTCCTGTTGATCTTTGGATCAACGTAATTATGGGAGCAGGTTTTCTCAAACATGAACATAATTAAATCCAAACATCACTCCCGCCTCACAGACGACAACCTGTAGTCGCGTGAGAAGATAAACATAACATCTTACAGCTCTGACATAGAGAAGATCTGCAGTGATGTTCAAAAGCGGAAGTCACATTAACAGATGAGAACAGTATAATTTGATAAGCTATTATTTTAGAAAAAATTACCTACATATATATATACTACATATACGCATATTACATTATTATAGCTATTTAGTATTATGCGGTTGTGTTTTATATTTAGGTGCATCGGTTGAGTGAAATTTTTGGTTAAGGAAAACAACAGAAGATGAAAGCATTTTTTATCTAATTTATTTCTAAATATGCGAGTGAACTTTTTCACCTCTTCAAAAGAGTAAAATGTTTTCCTTCTTTTACAATAAATATAGCTTGTGTGTACAACTATATATAAAACTTTCTAATATTTGTATGAAATATGCAGAGTCCGCTAATAAACTGAATACACACTTCTAAAAAAGAAAATCTATATAAATATTTTAAATGTATTCAATGTTGCGGTACGCCGTTTTGTTGAGAGAAAAATTCATTTCCATAAAGTTCATGAAAGTGGAATTTATATTTATAAAGGTATTTAGACAAGATAAATATCTATACAAGTTTTTCTGATCCTAAAAAGGGTATAAATTTATTCGGCTGATTTTGCGGCTCTTTAAGACCTCAATTTGGTGAAAGAGGGACTAATGCGACTCCCTTAACTATAAAGGTTGCCGACCCCTGGTCTATTTTATAACGCCATTGTGGTATCACAGGTTTATGATGTTTGCTGTATTCTATGTTCGATCCCTTGTGGCTAATAAAGAAATCATCATCATCATCATTATTATTATTATCGTCATTGTAATTATTGTTATTATTATTCTCAACATCGCAAGGGCGGTGGATTGGCCGTATCGGTAGAGCATCAGACAATATGCTTCGAAGCATAGAGTTACCGCCCTATACGATCTGAGTTCAAATTCCGCCGAGGTTAGCTTTGCTTTTCATCATTACGGGGTCGATAAAATAAAGCACCAGTAATGCAATGGGGTCGATTTAATCGATTTTCCCCTCACCCCTCAAAATTGCTGGTCTTGTACCTAAATCAGAAACCATTAATATTATATTCGTCGTCATTATCGCCATCATCATCATATTCTGCGTTAGTAAAGAAAGAACAGTTATATAGATATATATACTTAATTTGCCAGTAGGTTGTGTAATGTTTCCTTTCACTTACCGATCAGAACAGGCAATTGACAGGGAAAGAATTATTCGCCATTTATTATGGCTTTGAAAGGATAACGGGCAAAGTTAACCTCGGTAGGATCTGAACTCAGAATATAAGGGGCCAGGGAAAATACTGTAATTGCATTTTATCCTACCCTCTACTAATTCTACCAATCTACCTCCTTTCCATGGCGTTAAAATACTGATTCCTGATTTAGATGCAAGGTAAAGTTGATAAAATCAACCCCAGTACTTAACTGGTACTTTATTTTATCGACCCCGGAAGGATAAAAGGTAAAGTTGATCTCGTTGAGATTTGAACTTAGAATATGAAGAGCCAGAACTAATACCGCACTTGTATTTTATCGGTCGCTCTACCAATTTTGTCAATCCACCCCACTTACATGGTTCTGAAATATTGGTAACTTTTATAAGAGAATAAAAAAGAAATGAATATAAAGTAGTTTATTCTTGATTTAAAGTTTCTTGTCTTCAACTCAATTTATTATTCAGTGATGTTGTTGATAACAGAAATATTGGTGCCAAGTAAAGCTCCAGGCGCCAAAATATTCAGAACTATCTCTGTAAAAAACATCAACGATTTCATTATGACGCCAGATTAAAATAGAAAATGGAAAATATAAAAATACTTTAATTCTATCGGCGAGTGGTGTTCCGTAGTGTCGTCATGGGTGTGGAGTTCGTTTTCAATATCTCTTTTCTCAACAAAGTCATATCATCTTTCAAAGATCGATAAAGTAAGTATCAAGGTATTACTGTTGCCGATTCAATTGCCTTCGTCCCATCCTATAGTGTTTTGTGGTCTGGAGTCAATGTGAGAACTCCTTATGTGGTTGTTTAACCCTAGGTCGGTCATGATTGAGCAGACCACTGATCAAAAGCGGTTGAAACTCGATCATCATGAATCTTTTCATGCTAGTATATCTTCGACTAAATAATTATTCAAATGTATCTTTCCCCTTTTTAATAAGGTAATGTGTGATCGAGGGAGAGTTGGTTGTTATTTCTTGCAGTTCAAGCAACCGCGTAGGTGCTCCCTTTAATTCTGTATTGTCGATGATGTTTGACCCCAAGTCAGCAAGATTGAGCAAACCTGCGATAAATGACATTCTAGCGATCTCCACCCCATGTTTTAGAAAGTATGTAGGACTATAATAAGACAGAGTGGTGTAATTAGATTTTCGCAACTATTTCCAAGAGATCTTAATGGTGAAGCCCGATGCCGATCAACTTATGTGTTCTCATACTACGTAATTCAGCAGATGTGTCTATCAAGTATATTATATACTGACTGTTTAAACTATAATTTATACTTTCCTTTCTATATGTATATGACAGTCGATTGACTTTCGTCAAATCGGACCGAGGAAACAATGTTTCCATTGGTCTTTCCAATTGCTAATCTTTCGGTCGCAACTCCAGGTAGAAGGACCAACGTGAAATAAAGTGTCTTGCCCATGGACATAACGTATCGCCTGGTCCAGGAATCGAACTCACAACCTGACGATTGAGAGATCAATTCTCTTACCACTCAGCCACACGCCTTCACAATATGTATATGTATATATATATATATATATATATATATAACTGTTTAATTTTGCTTCCTGTGTTTTGTTTTATTTCATTTATTAACTATATGTGTGTGTGTAAAAGATATATATATATATATATGTATGTATGTATGTATATATATATATATATATATATATATATATATATATATATATATATATATATATAAGGTGGTGCCCCAGCATGGCCTCAGCCGGATGGCTAGAACAGGTAAAAGGGTAAAAGAATATATGTGTGTGTGTATATATATATATATATATATATATATTAGTAAATGAGGTTTTTTTTCCAAAATGAAAAAGACCAGATGTCCTACACGAGTGAAAGTATAAGGAAAAAAGATGAAATCGAAAATGTAACTGGAGTCTTTTTAAGAATATTTATTTGGTTCCTTTACCGGTTTCACAGTTCTTATGCTTTTCAAAGGTAGAATTGAGATGGAAGGTTTGTGATATATATATATATATATATATATATATATATATATATATATATATATATATATATATAACAAATAGTTATATATAACAAATGGCTCTACATGGCTGAATACAAAAAAATGTAAATCTGAGTTATTAATAATAATATTCGATTCGTTTTCAATTATGCAAACAGCCTCTTAAGCCATGTAAGTAGAATGGCATAGCAAGAATGACGAGGTCATTCTACTCACATGGCTTAAGAGGCTGTTGCCTAATTGCAAACGAATCGAATATTATTATTAATATTTGAAAAACTCAGATTTAACCATGAATCTTTAAATAACTCCCCGCCGAAGTTAACAAAGAACTTACTAGATCTACCAAATCATAATATTATAAAATTAAATCAAATTGTTTAGATCTACAAGTGAAATCAAGCCTTTTCGACGGCTATTTCTGGACTAAAGTAAGAGTTTTTTTAGTCTGGTAAATAAATAGCCGAACTTTTCAAGGGGTACTTCCTTGTATGGGAAGATTGTAGTTGTCAAGGAGATTGGTCGAAATTTGTAGCAGACACAGAAAATTCTATTATGGCAGTGGGTACCGGGTGGGGATGGCTGAACTTGCCTGTAGAACGATAGGGGAGTAGGTAGGGCCGGTCAAGCGTAGAAGGTGAAATCTACACGGCAAATTCTAAGGAATGTGCAAGAAAGTAGGTCAGAGGAGGTTGGCGAAAGAAGGTTTCTTTAGAAAGTGGAGGAGGGACGTTATAGAAATAGTAAAACAATTGCGATTAGGGGACAATGAAAAAATATAATAAAAAAGAATATAAAAATGAGAGAAAGATGTATCAGAATGTAAGATTGGAAAGTGAGAGGTGAAATAAAACTAAGGAGTCTAACACAGCTGCTATATTTAATTGGGGCTGCTATTTCGGCCAATGCTATAGAATGAGTTGCTAGATGAGAAATATTGAATAATTTAGAATTTAAAAATTAAAAATTAAAAATTAATACCACATCTCTGGGGTCTAACACAGCTGCTATGAATAGTTAGTATAGCGTAATCGGCGAATGCTATCTGTAAGTTACTGGGATGGGGGTACTGAGGCTAAAGAGGCCCGATGGGCAGCCTCGAGGTAGGCGAAAGGAGGAAAAACCAAAGAAACGAACGAGGAAGAAGTTCGGTGGTGGAAAGAAGTGATAGGAGAAGACAAAGGGAAGAAGAAAACATAGAGGAAAAGAAGAGGTACATCTACCTATATAAGTAATGGTTTTCCCTATCTTATTCGGCAAGTGGGGTGTTTCAGCCCTAGTCTACCAACCCGGATCGTTAGGGGGTTTGAGGGCGAGGTAAGTCTTCCGCAATCTGTGTGTGCATGCAGTTACCAGTTCGTCTTTTTTGTTTAGGAGTTGATCTTTCGTAAACAGCATTTGTAATGTTTCCTCCGAGCATAGGTTACACGGATGGCGTCCTCCCGTGTAAGAGTTAGCTCTGAATAGTAAGCTCCAAGTAAGATGGTAAGTTATATTATTATCTTGGAGGTCCCAGATATGGACCGAAAGTGTGGTGGCATATCGCCGGACCGGGTTTCGGAACGTATGTCGGTGTTGGTAGAGCCGGGTCTTAAAGTCACAAGCGGTTAATCCTATATAAACTTTGTTGGAGGTTTCCGTCTTCACAGAAATAGCCGTCGAAACGGCTTGAGCTCTGCCGTCGGGGTCATACTTTCTCCTATTACCTACTCTACTACCCTAAGTATTGAGTACTTTGGTGCGTTATGGTCCATCTGGATCCTTACCACAACTCCTTCGATATATATATATATATATATGTGTGTGTGTGTGTGTGTGTGTGTGTGTGTGTGTGTGTGTGTGTGTATGTGTGTGTGTGTGTGTGTGTGTGTGTGTGTGTGTGTGTGTGTGTGTGTGTTGAAGTTTCCGTTGAAAATTGAAAAAGTCATAGGAGTGAAGAGTGCTCTATGTAAGTACCAGAGCTAAATTTAATGTATAATAAACAATACAATATAATTACCTCATTACCAGAGGTTTCCCGAATAAGACGAATACAAGAAACGTCCTCATTCGTTCGTCGGACAAGGCAATTTAAAACATAGTGAAATATTTGAAAAATCTCCTCAAGAAAGGCAAAAGTTTAACGGGCAAAAAAATATATAAATAAAAGTAATGCAAGAGATATATACAAATAAAATAAGGAAATATAGTTAGGGTATGTGTATAAATGTGTGTATATTCCCTCACAAATGTACATATGTGTGTATGTACAAATGCATGTGTATAGTGAAAAAATGTGTGCGTAAGTACATATATGAGGGCAAGCATATCAGTGTATGTGTGATCACAAATACGTATGTAATATATGTTGAAAAAGAAATTGTAAGATAATAGAGTTAACGTACATCCAGACTCAGGTACTAAGGATTGAAATGTATACACATACAAATATGAAAGCACGCGTATAAACACACACACACGCACAACCACATACATGCGAGTGATATATACTGGGAAGGGAGTGTATCAGTCAAAGCAGTGTCAGGCTGAAGGTCGATATATATATAAAAATGAAAAAAGGAAAAAATATATGAGAATAAAAAAATTAAATCAAAGAGAAAGTAAGAGGGAGGGGTTATCAATTATAAAGTAACACTAGAAAAATAGAAAACAAACATAGGTTCGTACATACATATATATAAAAATATATATATAAATATGTACAGACAAAAGCACATACATACAAAGGCGCGCATACATACACACGAAGCATATATATATATATACGTACATGTACATCTAATCACACGCACGCACGCGACTATATATACAAATACACATACATTTATACATATATATATACATATACATATACACACACATATATATAAGTATGTAAAAAACATAGATATAAAAACACACATACACACACACATATACACACATACGCGCAAATACGAATACATTCGTATACATATACAAACACGCATACACACACATGCACGCTCACACGCATAGATACAATATAAAAACCAGCCGTATGAATAAATGCGTACAAATTATACGCAAGTAAACATACATAAAACCGGCTGAGAGACAACAGAATATATCTGGAGTAAAAATAAAGTTGAAAATAAAAATAAAAGTAAATCAGAAAGAGAAGTCTGTAAAGAGGGTAATTTAAGGAAAGTGAAGAACAAGAGTTTATGGAGGATAAGTATCTGAAAGTGAGTTAAGTTTATATGAGCTGGAAAGCAAGTGCGATTTCATGTGTGGGCAACTGGTGAAAATTTCTGTTTTTTGCATTTAGGCAGATTTTTGGTGAATTAAGGTTCTGTAAAATCCAATATTTTTTCACTTATGCAGAGTGCGCATCTTCTTGTTCCTCTTGCATATTCTTTAGATTGGTTCAAAATTGATCAATCTAATTTATATTGGATACCTTGATCTTTCAAATCTCATATTCTGCTAGCCAGAGCTGTTGTAAATCTTTTTTCAGGATGTCGGAAAGACGCGACATGTGAGTAATAACGCACTTTGAATTTGTCTTGTGTCATACCCACATATCGTTCGCTGGTGGCTTGTAGGTTGTTGCTGGTGGTTGTCACTTTAGCCGCATATACAATGGCTTTGGTGTTGCATTTACCTTGTAATGGGCATTCACTTTTGACTCTACAGGAGCAATTTTGATGTTCTCTGGGTATTTTCTTATTGAGGATATAAGATTTAATATGGGACCGCAGGAATAGCTGATTTTGACACAGTTTCTATTGAAGATCTTATAGTATATATGTGTTCTAGGGAAATGTTTATCTAAGAGCTCTAGGAATTTTTTGCCTACATTAGTTTTAACTGCTAAAGAGTAGGAGGGGGGGAACCAGATTATTTTTCTTTCCCTATTATTATGTTTAAAGGAGTTAGTATTGTTGGGTATGTACTTAATCGGTTCGCTAAATCCGCTATTTTGAAGGGCTTTATTATAGTAGGGGGATGCCTTATTGAAAATAGCTTCTGAGGAAGAGAGGGTGGAGATCCTACGGCTAATTTTAGGGATAAGATTTTTTTAAACTATAGGAGGATGGCAAGAGCCTTTATTTATATATTTTAAATTTTCATTAGGTTTATGGTACGGTTTATAAGAAGCAGTAGGCAGATCTAGGTTTATATCTAGAAAATTAACATTGGAAAGGTTAGTGTCAATGGTAATTTTAAGATTAAAACTAGCGAAGGTTTTTATTAAGTCTTTCCTTAATCTATCTAAATTATGGCCTATAGTGGTATGGGAAAGTATTAGACCATCGTCGCGATAAAGCCCAAAGGTATGGTTAGGGAATTTCTCTTTAAGTGTGTGTAGGAGGAATAGGCCGACTAAATCACACACGTCAGCACTGTCAAAAGAACTCATTGAGACATCGAATGGGTTCTCTGGGTTAGATATTTTTACCCAAGTGTCATTATTAGTAAATAGTAAAGTGTTTCTAGCATGCAAAATGACATTCTCTTCAATATCAGAAATATTGATAAACTTTCTAGCGAAATTTAAGGCTTTCGTTAAAAGAGGCTGAGTAATAGACGGGTAGAAGTCTTCAATGTCAAATTGGGTGAATCTAGAACTATTTTTATCTTTAATATTATTAAACCAATGTACTACGGAAGAGCTATTTATCCATTGGAGTAATTCAAACTTACTTCTAATATGTTTGTTTATATTATTTAATATTTTTTTGCTAGCAAGACCGATTTCAGTCTTAGCAGGGTTGATTAATCTAAAACTAGGACGATTAATAAAATCAGGTTTGTGATCTTTGAGGGTGATATAGGCATTACATTTAGCAAGTTTTTCTGTTCTATTGTCTATTTTTTAAAAACTAACTAATTCTTTAGCTTCCTTATTTATAGTATTATAGGTGTTTATATTAGCTATTTGGTATTTAGAGGTGATGTTATCTGTTAAGAGTTGGTCATGTAAGTTATTATTAACTTCGTATAAGTTTTTAGTTTTGTCAGAGAAAATGAACTTATTTTTTTAGATTTGAATATTGAAATATCGTTAGATAGTTTAGATTGAAAAGGGTTAGAGTACTTACGGAATTTGATTTGGTTGATTAAATTAACTAAGTCTAGTTCAAAAGCGGTCATATCTTTTACTCTTTGCGGGTATTTATGAGACTTGATATCAAAATATTCTGTAGAGTCCGTGTTAAAGTGTCCATCGAAAATCAAAGCTTTCCATCTCATTCTTTTAACAACTTTCTCTACTTTGTCTATCAACATTTTAGTGTAGGAAGTGTTAGAAGGTGTTGGGATATTCTTGATGGAATAATCCAAATGATGTCTATCCATGTTCAGTATTGGTTAAAAATCATTTTGAATGAAAAGTGAATGCCCATTACAAGGTAAATACAACACCAAAGCCATTGTATATGCGGCTAAAGTGACAACCACCAGCAACAACCTACCAGCCACCAGCGAACGATATATGGGTATGACACAAGACAAATTCAAACGCGTTATTACTCACATGTCGCATCTTTCCGACATCCAGAAAAAAGATTCACAACAGCTCTGGCTAGCAGAATATGGGATTTGAAAGACCAAGGTATCCAATATAAAATAGATTGATCAATTTTGAACCAATCTAAAGAATATGCAAGAGGAACAAGAAGATGCACACTCTGCATAAGTGAAAAATATTGGATTTTACAGACCTTAATTCACCAAAAACCTGCCTAAATGCAAAAACAGAAATTTTCACCAGTTGCCCACACATGAAATCACACTTGCTTTCCAGCTCATATAAACTTAACTCACTTTCAGATACTTATCCTCCATAAACTCTTGTTCTTCACTTTCCTTAAATTACCCTCTTTACAGACTTCTCTTTCTGATTTACTTTTATTTCTATTTTTAACTTTATTCTTACTTCACATCCACCAGTGACCCCCCCCCCCCCCCCTTCTTTTTGATTCACTTACTTTATATCTTCACAATTTTACATATTTTACTTCCCCATTTTCTTCCACTACCTGATATCACATGTCACTTGCGTTTTCAACTCCACATATATTCTGTTGTCTCTCATCCTTCCCCCTCCCCCTCCTCCCCCTCCTTGCCTATTCTTCTGTGACACTTTCCCGGGTTTTTCTCTCTTTTTTCTTTATATTTTACAACTTTACATTCCATTCTTTCTTTACAATCTAAATATTCCTTTTATTTCTATTAAACTGTATTTACATGATATATTCCATAAATAAAATTTCAAACTTTAATCCTTATCTATCGACCAGTGGATGTAAACAAACAATCTTATGTTTATGAAATATTGAGCGAATTATGAATTTCTAGCTTAAATATAACTGCCTGAATACAGGTGTTTTGACTGAGTAATTGTCGAATAAGTTCTTCGTACTTTAAAAACTTCCTTTCAAGTACCTACTTCATATAGCCTTTACATGGCATAATTGGTTCATCAATGCCCCCCCCTCCACACACACACACACACACACACACACACACACACGCACACATATATATATATATATGTAAACACACACATACACATACACAGAATATAATCTCATTTTTATGAAGCGTTGAGCGAATTATGAATTTTGAATGTGTGTTAGCTTAAAGTTAACTGCTTCAACGCAAGTTTTTGACTATGAAAAATAGTCGAACAAGTTGGACATATAAGCCTCTAGAGACAGAAAGAAATGGACACCATCGCCTGTGAGGCTCGAATTCCCTCCTAACAAATAGCTAAGGCTTAAAATGACGGGAAATTTTCTCAGCTTTACAGCTGACGACATTTGAGCCTAACTAGATAAAGCTAACGGCTCCTCTGAGCTTACCATTATTTGCAAATATTCCATTATTGTTATCAATGTTTAAATACATGTACTCAGTTTTTGTGACGTTTAGTTCCAGGCTAACAGTGTGTGCTTCGCATATTATGAGATTTAAATGATCTTGTGTATTCTGTATTGAAGGCACAATTAAAACAATGTCATCTGCGAATAGCAAGTTTGATAACTTGATACCAGATGTGAGCTCAATGCCGTCTTCGGGATGGGCTGTTGCTTTTAGAATGTGGTCGCTAATGATGACAAGTATTTCCTTGTAATATGCCTTTCGTTATATTACATTCGGAGGATTGTTTTCTATTGATACTTACTACAACCATTTGATTAACGCACAGGCATTCAATTGCAGCAATTATTTTCTCTTTGAGGCTGGTGCCTCGCAAGATTTTAAAGATTGCAGTTCTGTCCACACTTTCCAAAGCCTTCCGGAAATCGATGAATACAGCAACTACCGGATGTCACCATTGTTCATGTATTTCAAGTAAACATTTTAAAGTATGTATTTGTTCAGTGCAGCTTCGAGATGGCCTAAGCCTACTGAGTGTTGCCAATGTCACTATCAAGGCTTCCTCTTAGTCTATTCAGCGGCAATCGGTTGTACAGCTTTGCAGCCTGGTTGAATAATGATGTGCCCCTATACTTTGACATGTTACGCAAGTCACCTTTCTTGGACAGAGGCACTATAATGGACTTTCTCCAATTAACAGGACGTGACACAGACTCAAGAACCTTATAGCATATATTTAAAAATATTGATTTCACTAAGGGGCCTCCATATTTTATGGCTTCGTTAACTAAAACCGTGTCTGGACAAGTCATTTTTCTCTTTGGTGTTGGTGTTTTCAACACCTTCAACAGTTTTTCATTGGAAAAAGGAGCTGTACTTACTTGATGTGCACTGTTGTAGCCAAGACAGCAGTCTGTAAGCAGAGGTGATGATCTGTCTCATTTAGAGAGTAGCCCTTCAAAATATTTGCTCCACGCCGTTAATCTATCTTGTTCACTATTGAACCCCTAACATTTTCGTCTGTAATGCCTTTTTGACGATTGCCTGGTTTTAAATACTTATTACTCTATATTCCTCTCTGATTTTATGATTATTATGAAGGGTTTGCATGTTTTCACACCTGACTTTTCTACTGATTACGGAAAACACAGGAAATTAAAGAGATGGTGGTCTAACCACCACTCCCAAGCCTAACTAGTTGTCCAAGCGGAATAGACGGTGCTACATCAGTATGATGTATTCACATGGAAGCCATTATGGAAATGTGATAGATCCTGCCAAAAACTACCAAAAATATCATCACCCTATAACTTGCAAACACTAATGAAGTGTGGTAAAATCGACCAATTAATCCGAGGTGCAGAAGCCCAGAAAATTGACATTATAGCAGTCCAAGAACACTTATGGAGAGGTTCCAATGAACAAAATTCTATCTTATTGCAGAATGGTACCTGGCTCTCCTGTTAAAATAATTGTTTCTACTTTTGGAACAAGGGCAGCAATTATCCCAGTGTATTACTGGTACTTTATTTTATCGACCCCGTAAGGATGAAAGGCAAAGTTAACCTCGGCGGGATTTGAACTCAGACCATAAAGGGCCGTAACTCTTTGCTGCAAAGCATTGCGTCAGACCTTCTACCGATACTGCCAATCCATGTTAAAATAATTGTTTCTACTTTAGGCACAAGGCCAGCAATTACCCAGTGCATTACTGGTACTTTATTTTATCGACCCCAGTAAGGATTTGAACTCAGACCGTAAAGGGACGTAACTATGCTGGAAAGCATGTTAAAATAATGCTTTGCCAAATGGAAGTGGAGGAGTCGGTGTCATAATCAACAAGCTCATGTATCACAACATGTCATCCGTCAAAGGATGCAGCGATCGAATACAGCACACTACCTTCAATGGCAATCTTCCCTCAGTAGGCCTTTTTTCTTCCAGAGAAGGATAGAAAGTGAGAGGAAGTGAGAAAGAGATATAGAGGAAGAATCGACCCCAGTACTTGACTGGCACTTTTTGTTATCTCTCTCGCTCTCTCACTATTTCTCTCACTCTCTCTATCTATCTTTCTATCGATCTATCTCCCTCTATCTCTCTCTATCTCTCTCTCTCTATATATATATATATATACATATATATATATATATATATATATATATATATATATATATATATATATATATATATATATATATATATATATATATATATATATTTGAACTCAAAGAGCAGAAAGCCGGAACGAATACCACAAAGCACTCTAACCGACGTTCTAACGAATCTGTTAATTTGCTTATATATATATATATATATGTGTGTGTGTGTGTGTGTGTGTGTGTGTGTGTGTGTGTGTGTGTGTGTGTGTGTGTGTGTGTGTGTGTGTGTGTGTGTGTGTGTGTGTGTGTGTGTATAGTAATAATAATAAATGCGAAGACTAAAATCGAAAGAGGGCTCGATAAGGATAAATATACATCAAATATATAAGAACCCTAGAGCAAATATTTATCAAAATAACAGATTAAAGTTTAAGCAAAGAATCGCTGCTTTCACCCTTAACGGGATCTTCTGAAACTAAAAAAAAAATCAATCTGTGAACGCAGAAGTAAATATTTCGAAAAACGTTGCAACCGAAGGGAAACAGGAAGACGATACTTTGGTTCGTAAAGACGTTCCCTGGCAATGAACGGAAAAAAGCGAAGATAATACGTCGTTATGTGGATCGGTGAGAACAATTACATGCAAAGACAAAACCACGTTTACGGTATAAATGGAGTCATTAGACTAATATTCTATTTAGGAAACCGAATGAATCTCGGCTTCGGAGTTAAGAATAATGTAAATAAGTTAGTTGAACGAAAATGACAGAGGTTATTAAAATAATAAAAGTAATAATAATTAAATATATACACACATCTAAATACGTACATACACGTGCATAGGCAAAACACACGCCATGCATGCAAATACATGCACGTACACATAAAAACATGCACACGTACGTAAACTGGCACGACACATATACCCGCACACATGCGAACGTATACACCAAATATACATATAAATATATGTGTGTGTGTGTATATACATATAATTATATATACGTATATAAATATACACACATAAATGCGTATATAACGCACACACACACACACATACCTACAGGCAAATACACATATATTGACGGTTAACCCTATGTAGGCCCTACTAGACGTGGGTGTGTCGACCTTACATTTGTAGACAATGTTACTGGAGAGGAATTTCCCGGATAGAGGGCAGTCAACCCGATTCCTACAATTTCTCTCCCTTATTAAGAAGCATTTCCCCTCAGCACATAAATATAATAAATATTTTTTAATAGAAATACCATTAAAATATCCCACTCCACGACTCCTAACTTTGCACAAAACATCACTGCTTCACATGTAGCTAAATTACCTAGCCGTAGTAACACGTGCAACCCTGTAACTATTACTAACTGCAATTGTAGGAATCGGGTTGACTGCCCTCTATCGTGGAAATGCCTCTCCGGTAACATTGTCTACAAATGTAAGATCGACACACCCACGTCTAGTAGGGCCTACATGGGGTTAACCGCCAATAGATTCATGCAGCGTCTTTACATGCACACCCATTCTTTTCTTAACCCTTTAAGAAGGAACATGACGTTACTTTCAGCTTATATCTGGAGTCTAAAAGACAACCACACCCATTATAGGTTACACTGGGAGATCCTAGCTAAAGCTAGATCGTATAACGGAAATAAAAGACCATGCGGTCTTTGCGCCGCTGAAGCCTTGGAAATACTCTACGCCAATGATCACAACTTAAACAAAAAATCTGAGACAATTTTTGCTTGTAAACACAAATTGCATAAACCTTTCCTGAATTACAGCCCCACATTATACCCTAACGAATAGTACGAACAATACGCGGATAATTTACGTCTTGATGTTGTAGCTAAGTATATTTTATGTTTATACCATTACTTATTTGTATAGGTAAGTATATATTAACTGTATGTTTTGTGAAGGTACGTATATTTTCTCGTACGCATATAAGCTTGTATATGTCATAGGAGTATATATTATATATATTGGTATGTGTATATATGGTTATGTGTATATGTGTATTTCGTGTTTGTGCGTGTATATTTGTATGCGTATATGTGTGTATATGTGCATGCGTGTATATATGTATTTGTGTATATTTATGTATATTGTATACTTGTGTATATATGTGTGTATATATATATGTATATATATATATATGTGTGTGTGTGTGTGCGTGGAGGGTTGTGTGTGTGTGTGTGTGGATGTATGGGTATGCGTGTATGCATATGTGCATGTACGTGTATTATATTTGTTTTGCGTGTGTGGATTTATATATATATATATATATATATATGGGTGTTTATGTATATGTATGTATGCGTGTACATATGTATGTGTATATTTTTACATGTATATGTATGTGTGTGTTTGTATGTGTAAATGTGTATGTGTATATATATATGTATATATATATATGTTTATATATATATGGATTATCGTTGGGTATGTGCATGTATTGCTGTATGTTTTCTATATGTATATATATAGGTTTGTATGAGTGTGTATGTGTGTTTGCACGTATGTATGGTGCGTAGTTGTGTACATAGGTTTTGTTATATGTACTTTGGTGAACATATGTGTATTTACTGTAGGTATGTGTGTGTATGCATTATATACGCATTTATGCGTGTATATTTATATATGTATAAATAATTATATCTATACACACACACGCACACACGCACACACTCACACACACATATTTATATGCGTATTTGGTGTAATACGTCGTATGTGTGCGGGTATATGTGTCGTTCCGGTTTACGTACGTGTGCATGTTTTTATGTGTACGTGCATGTATATGCATGCATGGCGTGTGTTTTGCGTATGTAGGTGTATGTACGTATTTAGATGTGTGTATGTATATATTTAATTATTATTACTTTTATTATTTTAATAACCTCTGTATTCTCGTTCAACTAACTTATTTACATTATTCTTAACTCCGAAGCCGAGATTCATTCGGTTTCTTAAATAGAATATTAGTCTAATGACTTCATTTATACCATAAACGTTGTTTTGCATTTGCATGTAATTGTTCTCACTGCTCCACGTAACGACGTATTATCTTCGCTTTTTTCCGTTCATTGCCAAGGAACATCTTTACGAACCAAAGTATCTTCTTCCTGTTTTCGTTCAGTTGCAACGTTTTTCGAAATATTTAGTTCTGCGTTCACAGATTGATTTTTTTTAGTTTCAGAAGATCCCGTTAATGTTTAAAGCAGCGATTCTTTGCTTAAACTTGATAAATATATATATATATAGATAGATAGATCAACGCATTCTATATGTATATATAAATATATATGTATGCATGTGTGAGCATCAGATTTATCAATTTAGCTCTTTTGTTAATACAATTAACTTCAGTTTCTTAAAATCTAGCCCCTAGCTTGTAATTTAACCCCAATTTGAATAATCTAGCTCTTTTTTTTTTTTTTTTGACATTTTCCACTTATACAAGACATAATAAAAATGTATATGAGTGCATTTGTAATGAGTTTTGAACAT
The DNA here is from genome assembly GCA_964016885.1 of Eledone cirrhosa. Lineage (NCBI taxonomy): Eukaryota > Metazoa > Mollusca > Cephalopoda > Octopoda > Eledonidae > Eledone > Eledone cirrhosa. The sequence continues at coordinate 124,016,131 of OZ024743.1, forward strand.
GTTCAGTTTCTTTATGCGATAGGCCCTGATGGCGCCTGGCAGTTCACTCAGCGCGTTTGTACTGTTGTTTTTAACATGCCAATTTGACTTTTTTATCGTGTCAGTTTCACTTTGTCAAACTGTAGCTGGTGCGGAAGAATTTTTGTCTCTGCACTGCAGTTAGTATGAAGGAATTCTGTTGTTGTTGTTGTTGTTGTTGTAGTTGTAGGAGATGTTTTTTTTGGTGCAATTAATAATTATTGTTAGTGTTATTTTTGTTGTTCATTTTGATCAAACAACACACAAAATATTTTAATTGCTAACGAAAATTGTCTCTTTTAACAAGAACATCAACAACTACATAAAACTAACAACATTAGAATGAACAAAACCAACACAAAAAATAATTCTTAACTACTCGAAAAATAACCTCTATGACCTATAAAAAATAAAAAAAACACATCAAAAAAACAAAAACCAACAAAAACAATACAATAAATAAACTAAAAAAGTAAAAGAGTAAACAATAATAACAACATAAAAATAATTATTTTCATTGCTAACAAAAATTATCCCTTCTGACAAACAATAATGCAACAAGAAAAACGTACAAACATTTAATAGTTCTAAAAAAGTGGTAATCAAGTTGGCCACAGCGTAGCGTCAAGCACCAAGGAAAACATTCTTCCGCGGTTTATCTCTTTTGATTTCAGACCACCTTAAACCGCCCATGCTTCTATGATATAAAATTGTTCGTTTTTAAGTGTTTATATTAATCGAAAAAAAAGCTTCCATCGTAATTTTTATGCAAGAATATTCGTTAAGTTATTGAGAAAATTAGTTATATTACTAAACCGCTTCAAATTCGTGGTTATTTTCAAAATTAAATGAAAACCATTGGCAGTGTTTTTCATCAGAGATATGGTAATGGAAGGATTATATATAGCAATCTAACAAACTGAAACTAGCATGTTATAACCAAAATTACCGTGAGTTATTAGAATAATTTAATTTATTATATCTTTCTAAATGAGTAACCATTTGAAGACACTTCAGAAATTCGGATAAAAATGATTAAATATGAAGCTATTTAGTAAGTGATAATATCAAATTCTGTAGGTGTGATATTGTAACAATGTATCGCCTGTTAATGAAATATCCATCCATCCATACGCCCTTAAATACTGATAGAGTCGTTGTGGTGACGTCATGACATGCGGCGTATCGCAGACTATATATATATATAAAACATAAAAACAATCAAATCTTAGTTTAATACATTTAATTGCTGACAATTGTTTCTTCCAACGAATGTCTGGAATCATCGGAGCATACACAATGTTTAAACAGGTAATTAAAATCCTAGTCTTCAGAATATTTATATAGCTATATAACTATTGACAGTATCAGTGACATCATATAGAAAAGCAGGAGTTACAAACAGATGTTATGTTACAGATATCACAGTATAAGGAGCAATGGTGAAAAGTGAAATATTGAGCATATTATATATAAAGATATTCTTTAAGGTAATACATGTGCAAAAGATACAAGCAAAAAAGGTGTAAGAGAAGATAGATAAAAGATATCATAGCATTGAAAAGCAGGTAATGTTAAGGGTATATAATGCAAAAATTAATAAAGGCATGAATGAGGTAAGAGTTATAAAATGAATAAATCAAGCATATTTCATACAGAATATTAAAGCATGTTAAAAGTGTTTAAAATGTTAAAAATGGCATGCAATATGGTAAAGAAATATGTGGTGATAAAGTGAATAAATGTTGTGTAATGTATAATGTAAAAAATGTAAGTAAATAACATTGGTAATTGTCATTCAAGAATGTTTATATTAGAGTTCGTGTATAAATGTATATGTTGGGTGTAAAGCAAATGTACTGTACATGGAATGTTTTTAATTTTAGTTGTAATGTGTTTGAGATGTGTACAGTTTAAAAATATATGTGTAGTAAAGATTAATTCCACTGTATTACTAGCCATGTTAGTAGGGGAAATATATTATACAGTGCATTCCTATCTTTAAATTTTCTATTAAAAAGTAGTTCACTTTGCTTTATGTGCGAGTTCTATTAAGAGTTATTAGACGAAGTCTAATGGTAAAAATGTCGTTAAATTGTTTTAACGTTATGAATTTTAAAAAAATAATTTAAAAAAAAAAAAATAAATAAAGGAAACGATATTCATAAGGGGAGTTAATAACAAAGGGAGGTAATTAAGGAAGTATTAAGGTTGACAATAATAGAAGGGTTGTTTTATTATTCTAAATTATTGTTTATTATCTATTGCAAATTATCATTCATTAAATTGTGTTATAAATTAATATTTATAAATTATAAAATATTATTAATGATTATTTATCAATTATATATAAAAGTTATTTGTTATTCTTATTTATTCAGATTGTGTAAAGAGAGTTAAATTATTAATAACAAGATAGTGATTTATATAATATATTGCGATGTATAATGGAGTAATTAATGTTGTGGACACTGTTGTCAGCTATTAGTGTTATATATTATTTTAGTAGTAAGGATGGAGAGCATATTAGGGTGTCTAAATTGGTTATTTATTTATTTGGTTATTAAGAAAAATTTGATTTCTACTAGATCTAGGAAGGAGTTTATTAATATATATGTATGTTATTGTGATAATTTTGATAATTAATTAAGAGAACAGGATATCGGATAGGATGTAGGTTGGTGTGGATTGTTAAAGTTAAGGTGTAGTTATATAATTACAAAAAGCTAATGAAATAAACTTAAAGGTAGTAGTAATATAGTAATATATCAGACATTGTTATATATTAGTTATTTGGTTTGAATAGTAGAAAGAATATCTGTGGTAATATGGACACGTGGAAAATATCTGATTTTCTATTTAGCAGGTTGAGATTTGAATGAATAATGGTGCGAGACTCAAGGAGGCAAAGGTTTCAAAGTTTGATTTGTGGTTTATACGAAGCGGCCTTAACTATTACTCCCCATTCTAGGGTATTTGATATATTACTTGTTTTTAATGAGTTTATGTATGTGGATATTGAAGTTGCATTACTAAGTCTAGGGTTTCTAAACAAATAGAGGTGTGAGTTATATCTGGTTTTAAAACTATTCGATGTTGAACCTATATAAACTTTCGAGATTTGATTAACAGTGACAATACAGGAGTAGACAATGTCTTTAATAAGGCATTTATTACTTAATAGACATGTTCTATTAGGTCTACAATTACAATTGTTATGGTTAGTAGTATATTGGTTAAGGGGGTATGCTGTTGAACGGTTATTACTGTTTATACTTCTAGTATTAAGATTATGGTAAGTATTAATGTCATTATTATTGGTATTATTACTATTATTTGCAATATAGTCCTGTACTGAGTTATTATTAAGGTTATTTCTATGTTGGACATTATTAACTTGGTGTAATTTGAAGTATTTACTAATCTTCTTTTTGTTACTGCTAGCTATATGGTCCGCAATGTTAGGTGTGGTAGAGTAAGAGATTTTAATAGTATTTTTGTTAAATAGATTATGGTATTTATGGTTAATGGAGAAGTTTTTATCTATAATTGAGAAGAAAGCTTTAGGTATGTTGGTGGAGACATTTATTTATATATATATATATATCTGTTACATAGTCACTCCATCTGTCTGTATCTCTCTCTCTCTCTCTCTGCACACACTCACTCTTTCTTTCTCACTCTGTCTATATATATGGTAGTTGAAGGGGAAGTGGTGGTGGTGATATACCGGAAGTTGAAATTTGAAACTTTTAAAAGAAGTGAACCTTGAAATAAGTAATACATTAAATTATTTATGTTTAATCATGTGTTATAAAATTTAGTAGATAAATTACATAATATTCATTCATTATTTATTCAAAGTAATCCAACTTATTTTACTAACGGGATAAAAAAAATATAAAACGGACGCTGTCCCGAACCCTCCCTTTATTATATTATAGATACCAGTATTGTGGTTGGAGTTGATAATGGATTGTATGAAAAGTCGAATAGAGAAATTCCACCCTTAACTCTAATTAAGTTTGTTTGCTATACAATGCAATTCGTAATGGCTCACGTTTCAGAAGCATCTCTTTCAGGAAACTTAGAATTTTTAGTTGCTGAAACATAAGTGGTTTTCACCCTTCGTCTAGACTAGCAACTTATATGTAGTTGGATGGAACTATCAAAAGAAATTCTATTTCTCTGGAAATCTTGAGAAATTATGCAAATTGTTCAATTGAAACTGCTGTAGATTGAATCGTAAACCAGTACTAAGAGCTAAAACCTCACTTTAAATAAAAAAATGTTATACAACTCTAATTCTGCATATGTATAACGATGATAAAGATTTGTTGAGTTTTTGTATTCCAGACTGGTTCAAGTTCAATAAGTGAATGAAGTGTCTGGATGTAACAGTGTAAACAAAACTAAACTGTTTACAGATCTTTCTCCCTTGATTAATACTATTGTCAAAATATTAGTACTGTCAACCAACATACTGGACCCTCTGCATTCTGATATATACTGAAATTTAGGTTACGAACTATATCCTGGATAAAGGTTTGAAGAAAACGTTGCCAAACTAAATGACCTTAAAGAAAATAATCCAGGATTATAGAATTAATGTAAGAAATAAATCGAAAAAATTCCTTCTTTGACTAGTTCGACAGCTTAAGCAGAGATTCCTCAAGTACATAAATGTTTGAAATATACATCTTGCTTTTCTTTTGAAAATACATTAAAACGCTTAAAATAACCTATTGATCCCATTTTAGATATGATGTCCAGCACGGGGGAAGAAATCGTTACTGCTGAGTACCAATAGAATAGTATTCATTTAAATAAAAGAAGATATATACGGCATACTGAACAGTTCTAGACAGAAGTAAATGAATATGAAGATATTTCAGGAATTAATCTCTTCAAAGAAATTTCTATCTGAGCTATAAAGTCACATTTATTGCTAAACTCGAATACTGAAATTGAGAGAGTGTTTAGTCCTACGAATTTAGTAAATAACAATTTAAGAAAGTCAATGAACCTGTACTTGCTGAAAATTTATTCTGTCGGTAAAGGATGACCTCAGGCGCAATGTTGAATGTTACAACCATATCCCATTACTAGCATCTGCAATAAATTCAATAGGGAAAATAGCTGCATACAGTAAAAAAAAAAATTTTTTTAAAGCTGAAAATGAAAGTTATAAAGAAGAAAACATTGTTGATTTCGTCAACGAAGAAGATATTTTCGACCATTAACTTAGCATTTCAAAATTCATCTGGACTTGACGTGTTGGACCTTCTAGCTTTTCCGGATTTTATTACCATTGCTGTCACTAGTTTTTGTAAATATATGCTAAATGTTAGCAACATATTAACAAAAGGAAAAATTTACAAATTCGTTATTGAATGTCAGTGCAGTGATTTATTTAATGTGAGGAAATCATCAATACAAGAGTAATCGTATGAGGCGTTTTATATAATATAAAATTGAAAGTAAAAACAAAATTTGTTTTCGATCTAACATAGTGGATACCTAAATGTATTCGTGGGTGAATAATAGTAATATTATTATTATTATTATTATATTAAGATTTGGTTTGTTTGCAAGCAAACAGCCTCATTAACGCCATGTATGCTTTCTAGATGACCATGTCATCTTTTTGTTCCAACGATAGCTGAGAGAAAACACTCGACAATTGTTTCGGTGTTGTGGCTCCTTATAGAGACTGTGTATCATCCTCGCTGCTACACGCTGGCTATTTGCTTGCAAACAAACCGAATATTAATAATATTATTATTATATTATTATTATTCATTCACGAATACAAATTGAGGGTGCCATGGTCAATTACCAATTCAAAACATAGAACTGTGCAAGTAACTGTTGAGGGTTTGTTCACTACATATCTGCAAGAGTTTATTTTGTGACAAATATACAAATGTTTTCATTTTTTTTTTTTTCTTCAATCATATTTTCTGGCTACGATATTGATTTCTAATTTAAGCAGATGGCCAGTAATTTGAGAAGAGGAGAAAGTCGATTACGTTGACCTCAATACATCACTGGTACTCTACTATATCGACTCTGGAAGGATGAAAGGCAAAGTTAACCCCAGCTGAATTTGAAAAAAGCATTTTTTCCAATGCTCTAACGATTCTACCAATCCACAGCCTTCTTCTGACTAAGATATTATAAATTATAAATCATATAAAGATTAAAATGTATTTTGTAATGTGTTTGTTAAAGAAAATTACCAAGATCTCATTGTCTATAAATTATATTAGTATTTGTATTGCATGTATGGTTTATTCAAAGTTGTAAATAATTCACGGAAGAATACAAAAGGCTAAACTATAAAAGGTAAACAAATTTCAGGTTTGTTTCGCTATATTTTTACGTACCTGTAATTGAAGAACACCACAATTTTAAACTGCATGTAAACACATTTGAAAGATATTTGTAAACTTGTAAATATGTATTACTTCTGAGAAAAAGAACTCAATACATAAGTATAGTACGTTGTTCTTCGTGTTATTTGTTGTTGTTTTTTTATTTCTTTGTTTGTTTGTTTTTTTTGTTTTTGTTGGTGGGGTGCATCATTTTTATTAGGTGTATACAAGCTAGAATGTCTCACATTTAGTAATCAGTTCCATTTGACTGCTCCAGTTGTTAATGAAAACAGCTGTATATGTTTTAGTTTGTCAGTTCAATGTGCGTATCTGTCTATGTATATATCTAAATAGATAGATAGATAGATAGATAGATAGATAGATAGATAGATAGATAAATAGATAGATAGATAGATAGATAGATAGATAGATAGATAGATAGATAGATAGATATGGTCGTAGAAACAGGAAAAATAAAATTCAATTCATAAAGTGATTCTAAGTGATGCTTAAGTGATAAGTGCTTTTATGTGAGTGAGTGCGTGTGTGTGTGTACGCGCGTGTGTCTGTGTGTCTGTGTCTGATTGGATGTATAATATGTATAATAAATATCTTTTTAGCCTCGCTATGAGATTTTTTAATGAGTTGTGAACGTGTCACCTCTATCTCGGCAACAAAGTGAAAGAACCGACGGCACCGTTTCTGGATTATTATCTTTCTTCGAAGGACTTACTTCTTTGCTGCTTTGCTTATGAATATCGGCTGATGATGGTCATTTGCATACAGAGCAAAAACTAACCGGCTCAAATTAATAAGCAGTAGTATTAGCACTGACATAGCGTGATTCATAATAGGGTTGTATATGAAAGCATATACGGTATGTTTATGCATATGTATTTATGTGTACATATACATATATGTATGCGTGTGTGTGTGTGCGTATATATATATATATATATATATATATATATATATATATATATATGTAAATATGAGAATAAACGTGCTGCGTGGTTGCAAATGGGTTACGTATGAATAAAGTTGGTCCTTCATCAGTGATCTTCCAACCATCCTCGGTATTTCTTCGCTTTAAAGACCATATACCTCCGGTTGGTGCGAGCAACGGCTAAAGAAAGTCGTTGGGACATGTAAATAAAGGGAACAGCGAGAGTGTAAACAAACAAAGATGGTGAAGCAACGAAAAATGAGGAAGAACGAGTCAAGTCCCAAATTTCCATGAATATAAGTTCGGTGAAATCGTGAACGAGAGAGAATAAAGACCATCAAACCTGGTTGAAATGTGAGCAAGGAAGGAATTCCACACAGGTCAAACGGGAGGAAGAAGGAGTCTAGTCAGTGGATTCGGTTAACATAAGTTCTGTGAAATCGTAGACGAGAGAGAGAAAAAAGGGGAACCGGCCTGGCCAAGCGTGCGAAAGAAAAGAATTACGCACAGGTCAAACGGGAAGAAGGAGGAGGAGAGGTAGTAACAGAGAGTGAGTGAGTGAAGGGTGAGGAAGAGGCTAACAGAGAGAGTGACTGTTAGAGAGGGTAAAGATACAGAGAAAGAGGAAGCAGTAAGAATGAAATAAACGGGTCACAGCGGGGGAAAATATATGTGTAAATATGAGAATAAACGTGCTGCGTGGTTGCAAATGGGTTACATATGAATAAAGTTGGTCCTTCATCAGTGATCTTCCAACCATCCTCGGTATTTCTTCGCTTTAAAGACCATATACCTCCGGTTGGTGCGAGCAACGGCTAAAGAAAGTCGTTGGGACACGTAAATAAAGGGAACAGCGAGAGTGTAAACAAACAAAGATGGTGAAGCAACGAAAAGTTATTAAATAAATGGAAACTATATTTATAAAACCATATTTATTCTATTATATATATTTCAAGGGTACCAACATTTTGGTACACTATCATCAGATAAAATACGAAGTCTGTTTTATAAATTTTGACATAACCAAGGATAATATACCTTAACGGTTCAAGTTATCCCTGGAAAGTGAAGGGAAGAGAAAAAAAACCATATTAATAATTTTAAGTATCTGGTTTTTTCTCTTCCCTTCACTTTCCAGGGATAACTTGAACCGTTAAGGTATATTATCCTTGGTTATGTCAAATATTTATAAAACATTTTGTATTTTATATGATGATAGTGTACCAAAATTTTGGTACCCTTGAAATATATATAATTGTTTCTACTTTTGGCACAAGGCCATCAATTACCCATTACATTACTGGTACTTTATTTTATCGACCCCGTAAGGATGAAAGGCAAAGTTAACCTCGGCGGGATTTGAACTCTGACCGCCAAGGGACGTAACTATGCTGGAAAGCATGGCGTCTGATCCTCTACCGATACTGCCAACCCACCGCCCTCCTTGAAATATATATAATAGAATAAATATGGTTTTATAAATATAGTTTCCATTTATTTAATATCATTGAATATATATAAGTACTAACTTGGTCATTTGCAATTGGAACACATGTATACTTATATATGTGTTCATCCCTCTCATATATCCAATTATATTACACGGCTTGGAAAGAGCTATTTAATTGTAAAAGACTATTTTGAGTTTATAACTCAATCTATGATATTCTCGGCTCCGCATGTAGAGCTAACCTTAGTCTCATAAACCCAGCTGCTATTTTTAGCGGCATGAGTATGAGATGCGCTAGGCGCTGCGACATGTGCGTTTATACCAGCATATCTCTCAGTCTTCTTAGATCCTTTGAAGTGAAAGGTACGAATTTCCTGGATACCTGCAGATGAGCACAGGAATTCTGGCTTTCACTTAATAATTCTTGCAAAACAGAATTTGGTCTGCCCGGGTATCAAAGGCTATTGCTTGATATAGGTTTGTTATTTTTATTGATTTATTACTTTAAATCGAGTCAGGCAAACCATATTGTTTTAAATTAGTATTTTTTCAACCTAGCTAACTTGGTATACTTGTATCGGTGTTTATCTAAATGTATACTTGTATTGGTGTTTATCCCTCTCATATATCCAATTATATTATACGGCTCAGAAAGATTCCCTTCTTTGAGCTATTTAATTGTAAAAGTCTATTTTGAGTTTATAACTCAATCTATGATATATATACCATCTTTGAGTGTTTACAGTCTCGCTCGTTCCCCTTATTTACGTGTCCCAACGACTTTCTTTAGACGTTGCTCGCACCAACCGGAGGTATATGGTCTTTAAAGCGATGAAATACCAATGAAGGTTGGCAGATCACTGATGAAGGACTAAATTTATTCATACGTTACTATTGGTTCACCAACTTGAGCACTCGATGTATGGGTGAGTTCTGTTTTAGTAGAGTATGTGGCATTGTACATTTGGTGTTATACTATGGTCAGTCTCCTTTATAAGCAGAGGATACTTTGACGCCTCGTTCCTGGTAGTATCCGTAGCGCGTCATACAACATGCATTGCGGCATAGAGTTATGGCCCTGTGCGTTCTGAGTTCAAACCCCGCCGAGGTTGACTTTTCTTTCACCCTTACGGGTTCGATATATAAAGCACCAGTAATGCACTGGGGTAATTACTGGCCTTGTGCAAAAATAGAAACAATTATTTTCATTATTATATGTCTGCCCCCAGGCATAGTTATCCTGACCTTCAGACAACAGTTTTATAGAATTGGCGTCAGAGCTAGCAGTATATTGCTCTAATCAAGAATTGTCCCTATTTACTGATAGTTAAATTAAATGTATCTGTCAACGAAGTGACAACTTATTTGTTAGTTATCTGAAAAAAACAAGTAACAGCCAGCCGGTGTTATTACTGTAAAATCTAGTTGATATTTTGGTTCAAGTTTATTTACTAGTAACTAAGCTAGGCCTTAAATTACCTTAAATTACAGTCAGGAGTAGAGATTTGATTTACGTAAAATATTCAGATTTCTTGGTATTATAGAGTTTGTGGTGAGGATTATATTTCATGTATTTATAGTGGAATAGGTGAAGTGGGTGATTACTATTTATTATGCAATGTAATGGGTCTACGTTTGTCTTAGGTACGTATATGTGTTCCAGTGGGGATCATGGGGCTGTCTGCGTGGATTGATATTTCTGTAATGGTGTGCTAGGATGAATGTTGTCGTTTTAATGTGTTGTCGTTTTAATGCCGCTATCGGGGAAAATGTTGTAGTACGTACCTATTTATGAGTACATGTATATGACTGAAGTGTTGGAATGTGCAGCTTGGGTAGGTGCGAGATGAGGTGCTTATGCACATATGTAATTAATTTCTATAGGCCTGTTGTCTGGACGTCACGATAACCATGCTTGGGGGCTGACATACACACACACCCAATAAAATAAATAAAATTCCACCTCCTCTCAATGATTATTCTATCTCAAGTTGAAGAGACAGATACAGTCAGATGTGCGCATAGGCACACACATGTATATATACACACTCACTAAACTAGGTATCTACACGTAGAACCAATCCCTAATAAAAATTTAAAAAAAATAAAAATTAACACTTATATGAAAAGAATTTACAATTGGATAAATAACATAACCTTATTTGGATATACAGCTAGTAAACCGCCATGCCCTTCGGCAAACAGTCAGGAACTAGCTGTTGAAATGGCAAGAGCTCAGCCGTCGGGTCCCGACTTTTTATTATATAACCATGCTCACTACCCCATGTATCGAGTACTCTGTTGAATAATGGACTAACCAGCTTCAAACTGATTCCATCCCGATATATATATATATATATACATACATATATATATACATATATATATATATATAAGGGAACGGGCGAAGGCTTCGAAAACATCATCTTCGTCCGTTCCCTTGTCGTTTTAATTTGGATTGCCTCGAGAACGTAACATTATTACGTAATAGAGCTGTCTGATGAGATCATGGCACTGGTTAAGCGGAATCTCGTGGCCCCTGTCGTCATTGAAATATGTATCACAGCCTTATCAATAAACGACTTTAACATCTGTGCAACTACTTCGCATTTTCTTATTCTATATATATGTGTGTGTGTGTGCTATATGTTTGTCGTCGTTTTAATTGTATACTGTTTTATTGTTCTGTCAATTGGGTAGATAACAGAAGTTTTTAGGGTGTTTTCATTGACGTTTTTATTACCTACCATCTGTCTTATTATTTTTCGTTTCTAACTGTTAATTTTATTTTCAATATTTTTTTTTTTTTTCTATTTTTAGATTTTTAGATTTTAGACCATAAAAACAAAATGACAGATGGCAATAAAAATGAAAACGAAAACAACTCAAACCCTGTTATCTACCAACAGTAAATATATATATATTGGTTGACCCAGAATTACGCTAAATGAACTTGGGGGCTATTTAAAACTACAAAATTATCCCTTGAATTTAATATGCGACAGGGCTTTTTTTTTAAGAAAAGGAATTGGACAAGTCTCAGTTTAGAATACTTAGTTAAGGACAGGGGCCTCGTTTGCCTTAAAAATGTGAGGGGGACAAACCAACATTTGTTGATTCTTAAAGGAGCATAAATTGCTTATGGTGCCTTTCCCTGGACCCTATCACATAAGTAAAATTTTACGCTAATTAAATTAAATATATTCAAATGAAGTTCAGATATAAAAAGAAATAAGCTTAGAAAGAATTTATTATATCAAATAAACAAAAATCAAAAGATGGTTTGCCCCCCGTTCCTGAAAAAATGGGGGTGGGGTGACTTGTCCCCTGGTACCCCCCTGAAACAAGGACCTTGGTTCAGGAGGATATGTTTGTGTCTATCATCTTTAATGGTGCAAGAATGTCAAACATATTTTTGGTTAGGGAGTGGTTGTGTGTGTAGATATCTAGCTTAGTGAGTGTATATATATGCATGTGTACGACTATGTGTGCATACGAGTGTATCTGCCTGGTCAATTTAGAATAATCGTTAAGAGGGGTGGAATTTTATTTATATTAGGGTGTATGTCTTCCCCCAGGCATGGTTATCGCGACCTTCAGACAACAGGTCTAAAAAATGGTGAGCTGATTGAACAGCCTAGATTGACTGTTATTTCAAACCTACCAATCGTGTCCCGAAGACAGAAACACAAGATTTAGTGACAGAAAGCTCAATCATCAACAGTAAATTCCACCCGAAGAATATTTTAAAAATTCTGACAAGGGAAAAATCCATATCAGAAAATGATTCTGAATTTTCTATAAAAAATTTCTATAAAAATCCTATTTCTTTTTATTATAAGTTGAGCCAACTTATGCAGCTTCATATGCAAATGAGATTAACCACCTCATTTGCACAGACGAGAAATGTATATATTCTCGTCTGTCTTCTAGTCCAGCAGTCGCAAACGGTGGGAGGGACCGTCCTGACGAAGGCCAGTTAAGCCTGAAATGCATAGACGGTTGTCCCCCTTGCTTCTGCTGGACATCACCAGAGGGCGTTAGCCCCCCGGTGTTTGCATAGCTACGGCTTCCTAAAACCGTATTTCCTTGGAGATACGAAATATTTATACATATTGTATAAAGCTATGCTTGAAGCGAGCGAAATCCTATTTCTATATATAGAGAGAGAGAGATGGAGTAAAGACAACAAAATGGGAGCTTGGTGAATTTGAGGCATCCGATCTCCCTGTAAAAATAGATGTCAGAGGATTTATCGGAAACAAGGGTCTTGGACATGCGACAAAAGAAAGAAAACAATCCCACCGAGCTTAACTTTGCCTTTCATCCTTACGGGGTCGATAGAATAAAGTACCTGTAATGTACTGGGTAATTGCTGGCTTTGTGCCAAAAGTAGAAACAATTATTAGAGGCAGAAGAGAAATTGAAACAGGCTAAAGAGAGATGAATGGTGCACCTGATATATTTAGATGGGTTGAGATATCTCACCCCGAGTTACAACATAAGCTAACTACTTTCATCCTCTTGTGACGCGTTGCGTTCGACGGAGACGCTTGGTCCGGAGTCATAACATTTAAATGTGTGCTATCGTACAGGAGTTTTGACGCTTACATCGGTGTGTGGCCCCGAGTAGCTCTGGTCTCACGGTAGGAGGGATCGAAGCACCTGCAGAATTCCTTCACCACATGATGAGATATCCACCCTGCATTCGGTGACGGGGTTCAGCATTACCCTCATATATATATATATATGTGTGTGTGTGTGTGTGTGTGTGTGTGTGTGTGTGTGTGTGTGTGTGTGTGTGTGTGTATAAGAATGAAAAATGGCGTGTTGTGTTGTTGCAAATCTGATATACAAATTAAAATGAAGAATTAGAAATAGAGGCCAGGACTATCCATCATCAGTGGTCTTCTAGCCATCATAGGTATTTCTTCGCATTAAAGACCAGATACCTCAGGCTAGCGCGAACAATAACTAAAATAAGTTATTGGGATAAAAAGAATTGGGTGGAGAAAGAGAGACAGGTAAACAAACACAAATGGTGAGGCAACGTAAAGAGAGGAAAAAATGAGAAAATCAAGTCTATGATTCATTTGAACATAAGAACTTGAGAATATTGACGAGAAGACGAAAGACACATCTTAACCGTGCGAAAGTAAGCGAGGAAAGAATTTCGCACGGTGTGGGACGATGGGGGAAGTGATAGAGAGGGTGAGTAGCAGAGAGTGAGTGAGTGAAAGTGTGAGGAAGAGGCTAGCCGAGAGAGGATGACTAGCAGAGAGGGTGCATGAAAGTAAGAGGGACAAGGAGAGAGAAGGAGAGGGAGAAAGAGGATAGCAGTAAGGGAAGAGAAAAAGACAGGTCATTGCGAAGGAGAAAGCATAATCCTCAATGCCCGTAAGTCGGTGATTAATTTCGACGACTCTATTTGGATTAGAAAATCTAATATTACCCCATTCGACGTGAGTATGGGCGCCGGCGATTCTGCGGAGGTTACTGATCTTATCGGCCTTTTCCTTCTTTTCTCTATCAAGGAAGAATTCCCCAACGTGGGCGGTGGTTTGTACCGTGATGATGGTCTTTTGACCATGACTAAGTGCGGCCCACGTGCTTGCGACAGGTTCAGAAAAGAACTCACAGCCTTCTTTAAAGGCTTCAACCTCTCCATACAGGTTGAGGCCAACCTCTCGGTCGTTAATTACCTCGACGTTACCCTCAATTTATCGAATGGATTGCATTACCCGTATAGAAAGCCGAATGATACGCTTAATTACATAAGTAAGCATTCTAACCATCCTGCCAGCATAACCAAGAACCTGGTAAGAAACGTTTCTTTGAGGCTTTCCCGTCTATCTACTAACGAGCATATTTTCAACGACCATTCCACATATTACAATGAAGCTCTTTCTCGGAGTGGATTTGTCGATAAGCTAGCATATACAGAGTACGAGAATAGACCTAGAAGAAATAGATCCCGACGCATTATATGGTATAACCCACCATATAATATGGAGGTGACTACACCATTAGCTAACATCTTTCTCTCCCTTATTATGAAGCATTTTTCCCCTACACATAAATATAGTAAAATGTTTAATAGAAATACTATTAAAATTTCTTACTCTACGACTCCTAACCTTGCACATAACATCACAGCTTCAAATTTAGCTAAACTACCAAGCCGTAGGAACACGTGCAACACTGTAGTTAGTACTAACTGTAATTGTAGGAATCGGGTTAACTGCTCCCTAGCCGGGAAATGCCTCTCTAGTAACATTGTCTACAAATGTAAGGTTGAAACACCCACGTCCCGTAGGGTCTAATAGGGTTAACCGCCAATAGATTCAAATAGCGTTTTTACATGCATACCCATTCTTTTCGTAACCTTTAAGAAGGAATATGACGTCACTTTCAGCTTATATCTGGGGTCTAAAAGACAACCACACCCAATATAAGTTACACTGGGAGATCCTAGGTAGGGCTAGATCGTATAACGGAAATAAAAGACCATGTGACCTCTGCGCCTCTGAGGCCCTAGAAATACTCTACGCCAAAGACCACATCTTAAACAAAAAATCTGAGGCAATTTCGGCTTGTAAACATAAATTGCACAAAACTTTCCTGTATTACAGCCCCACATTATACCCTAACGGATAGTACGAACTATACGCGGATATTTTACGTCTTGATGTGGTAGCTAAATATATGTTATGTTTATACCATTACTTGTTTGTATAGGTAAGTATATATTACCTGTATGTTTTGTGAAGGTACGTATACTTTCTCGTACGTATATTTGATTGTATATGTTATGGCGTATATATTATATATTCTGGTTCATATGCTTTTGGTTATGTGTATACGTGAGTTTTGCGTCTGTGTGAGTATGCGGGTTCGTACGTATGTAGGGTGTGTGTATATGTGTACTTTGTGTTTTGGTTGACGTACGTGTCCGAACATATGTGTATTTACATGTAGGTATGTGTGTGCGCTTGTTATAAACGTATTTATTTATTTATATACGTTTATTTAATTATATGTATACACGCACACACACACACATATATATATATTTTTTTTTTATATATATTTGTATGTGTATTTGGTGTATACATTCGTATGCGTGCGGGTACAGGCGATGCGTGGGTTCTGTATGTGCGTGCGGGTTTTTTTGTTTTGTTTTTTTTGTGTACGTGCGTGTATTTGTATACCTATGGCGAGTGTTTTCGCGTATGCGTATATGGATGCGTGTATGTATTTATTTAATTTCAATTACCTCTGTATTTTATTTACTTTATTCTTAACTCTGAAGCCGAGAATCATTCGGTTTCCTAGTTAGAATTATAGTCTACGACTTCTGCTATACCATTTACGTGGTTTTGTATTTGCGTGCAATTGTTCTCCTCGCTCGACATATGAC
>OZ024743.1:124042341-124162341 GCA_964016885.1 Eledone cirrhosa
CCAGCCTCACTTTCATATAGATTGCATTTTTGTATTTAGAATCCATATTCAATAAACAAACCAGGATTTTTCATTCTGAGGATTGAAAGCAAAACCTTTTGCTTTTAAGAAACCACTGGTAAATGGAATAATTGCCTTATGTTGTTTATTACATAATAATAATAATTAAGCTCTGTTGCATACATAGAGCACTCTTTTTTCCTGGACTTTTCCGATGGAATTACTTCATTCATATATATATATATATATATATATATATATATATATATATATATATATATATATATATAATATATATATAGACTTATACTGTATATATATATACAAATATATATATATATATATATATATATATATATATATATATATATATATATATATAATATATATATAGACTTATACTGTATATATATATACAAATATATATATATATATATATATATATATATATATATATATATATATATATATATAATATATAATATATATATATATAGACTTATACTGTATATATATATACAAATATATATATATATATATATATATATATATATACATATATATATATATATATATATATACATGTATATATATATATATATATACAAATATATATATATATATATATATATATATATATCGATCACCCAATGACATGACCTCCACCCATCTTAATCAGCACACCTTCCTCAACTTCCAGAATATGTATAAATATCACTATATCTCATTGACAGTCGGCTTTCCTGGTGATTTCTTTCGAATGAAACAGTTCTAGTCCTGTAGAAGCCATTTCTATATTTAAAATATATATATGTGTGAGTGCGTGTGGGGGGGGGGGGCGTGTGTATATATGTTTGTATATATATATATATATTCTTTGCGTTTGCTCGATGGGGCTGGGATCATCCTAGATCAGTGATACCAGAGGCGCCATCGTGCGTAGAGCCGACCTGGTCCACCAGTGACCTCCATCGCTGGCGGCCCTGTGCTAGCCCCTCTGGATCTTCCAATGTGACGTCGAGTCTCTGGAGTCTTCCTTAATCACATCCAGCCATTTGTTGCGGGGCCTGACGGGGCTTATTCCAGCCCACAACTGCTGTATCGAACGAAAGTAAGGCTGAGGGCTGATGCACGCGTGCACGCAGCTCTTTGTTAGAAACGTGGTGACATCATCTGATGTTCTTGATGGTCTTCTTTGCTAGGGGTCTTCGTGAGAGGCCACGTTTCTGCTCCATAACAGAGAACAGAGAGAATCGATGCGTTGTAGATACGGAGCTTTGTTTTCAGGGAGATGAGCAGTGGTGCCAATGGGGCTTCCATAGGGAGTGCATGGCCCCTGGTGGTCAAACTACATCTACGGTTGATCTCTGGGGCCAAGTCTCCATTGGTGGAGACTATGGAGTCCAGGTAAATGAAGGAGCTGACTAACTCCACGACGCAGGGGAGGATCTGGGCCTTCGCTGACATACTTCGCCCAGCTCACCTGAAGGCCAAGCTTTACTGATTCTTCTCGGCATATGGTCAATACGTCCCTGAGCTGATCGATCGAGTTGCTGGACAGAGTATTCGAAGTCGGTAAGGTGATAGTTCCCGAAGGTAACGTCGGAAACTCACTCACAGACCTTGGTCATCAGATAGTCGATGGCACACACACACACACACACATA
Organism: Eledone cirrhosa; assembly: GCA_964016885.1. Taxonomy (NCBI): domain Eukaryota; kingdom Metazoa; phylum Mollusca; class Cephalopoda; order Octopoda; family Eledonidae; genus Eledone; species Eledone cirrhosa. Next base: position 124,044,009 of record OZ024743.1, read on the forward strand.
CACACATACACACACATACACACACACATACATGTATGCATGCATACATACATACATGATGGCTGCCCCCTCGTTATCGAGTATGGCCATTGCACGATATACCATTGTTAATAATTATTAATTAGTTCTATCGTGCAATGCCTGTGCGTGAAGATATTTTTTAAAGTGAGGAAAGACTGTGCACTGAGCCAGTCCAACTCTCTAAGCGACAGTAGCTATAACCCGAAAAGAAGAAAAGATCAACATCATCGGTAACTACCGAGCCGCAGGTTTTGTATCGGAGTTATCCCAGTTTCCTGAGTTGCCTTCTCCTAGAAGAATGCCCTGACAAAGGTTAGGGGTCCTTCACTCCCAGTGGTTTAACCGCGCGATCGGGTGTCCAGCCCGACTATTTCTATGTCCCCGCGCATATACATACACATGCACCCATGTATATACACATATACATATACATACATATGTACATGTGTATATACGTATTTACACACTTTTGGATGGCCGTTGACTCTTATGAGTTCTTCGGCCCTTTCTTATGTTTTGTTTTTTGTCCTGCAGGGTATCCAAATTCACCCTCCTCACCAAGTAAACTTGGTGGGGTTGCCGGTTTAGTCGGCGACGACCCGACCATGCGACAGGTTGTACTGGGTTATATGTTACCAGTAGCACTCAAAGAGTGACCCGACATATATACATATATACATACATGGTGGCTGAAAACTCTGTTAAGAGTATTGCAATCGCTTGTCAGATTACAGAAAATGGTGCACCTTTAGGCTATAGCCAGCCACACGAACCTGTAACATAACCTGAACAAGCAATACCTATACTTTGAAGGTCTTTTAAGTGGGGAAAAGCCTTACACTCGACCAATCCCATTCTCTGAGCATTGAAAACACTACCTGAAAAGGAGAACTGGTCAACATCATCGGATTCTTCCGAAGTCGCAGGGTTTTTTTTTGGGGGGGGGGGGGTCCCTCTCCTAGAAAGGTGTTGTGATAACTGGGGGCCTTTCACTCCCAGGACAAGAAAAAAAAAAGTACTATTTGGATGGCCATTGACTGAGTTCATCCGTCTTTTGCCGGGTCTTGTATTCATCCCGCATGGTGTCCAAATATCACCCTCCTCACCAAGCAAGCTTGGTGGCTTTGCCGGTTTAGTCGCCGACTACCCGACCATGAGACAGGTTGTACTGGGTTACATGTTACCCGTAGCACTCGAGAGCGACCTGACATAACATACAAACATACAGACATACGTACGTGCATGCATACATATATATATATATATATATATATATATAAGTATGCATGTATACGTACATACATATATGTATACAGACGTACAGTAGCATGCACATATATATATATATATACATATATACATACATATGCATACAGGTACACATACATATATGCACGTATCAGTTTAGCGGCGCTAACGTCGCTTTGTTCGTTTGTAAACAAACTGAACAGCCTGAATTTATGCCATACGGTGTTAAGGCAACCACGTCACCTTTTTGTTCAACACTGACACAGGAACGATGTACTAGTTTCAAGCTTGTTAGCTATCATCAGCACCGTTTACCCATCTGCCAGATAGTTGAACGTTCGAAAGTATATACTTTCCTTATGAAAATTAACGGCTGAGCAGCCTAATTTGCATATTGAGTGAGTTAAATCGGTCAGGCATACCGAAAACGATAAATTGAAACAAAATGAAAACGAAATTTCATTTCTCACTCTTAGTATGGCACTTACTTAAATGTAAGTATGCATGTATACGTACATACATATATGTATACAGACGTACAGTAGCATGCACATATATATATATATATACATATATACATACATATGCATACAGGTACACATACATATATGCACGTATCAGTTTAGCGGCGCTAACGTCGCTTTGTTCGTTTGTAAACAAACTGAACAGCCTGAATTTATGCCATACGGTGTTAAGGCAACCACGTCACCTTTTTGTTCAACACTGACACAGGAACGATGTACTAGTTTCAAGCTTGTTAGCTATCATCAGCACCGTTTACCCATCTGCCAGATAGTTGAACGTTCGAAAGTATATACTTTCCTTATGAAAATTAACGGCTGAGCAGCCTAATTTGCATATTGAGTGAGTTAAATCGGTCAGGCATACCGAAAACGATAAATTGAAACAAAATGAAAACGAAATTTCATTTCTCACTCTTAGTATGGCACTTACTTAAATGTAAGTATGCATGTATACGTACATACATATATGTATACAGACGTACAGTAGCATGCACATATATATATATATATACATATATACATACATATGCATACAGGTACACATACATATATGCACGTATCAGTTTAGCGGCGCTAACGTCGCTTTGTTCGTTTGTAAACAAACTGAACAGCCTGAATTTATGCCATACGGTGTTAAGGCAACCACGTCACCTTTTTGTTCAACACTGACACAGGAACGATGTACTAGTTTCAAGCTTGTTAGCTATCATCAGCACCGTTTACCCATCTGCCAGATAGTTGAACGTTCGAAAGTATATACTTTCCTTATGAAAATTAACGGCTGAGCAGCCTAATTTGCATATTGAGTGAGTTAAATCGGTCAGGCATACCGAAAACGATAAATTGAAACAAAATGAAAACGAAATTTCATTTCTCACTCTTAGTATGGCACTTACTTAAATGTAAGTATGCATGTATACGTACATACATATATGTATACAGACGTACAGTAGCATGCACATATATATATATATATACATATATACATACATATGCATACAGGTACACATACATATATGCACGTATCAGTTTAGCGGCGCTAACGTCGCTTTGTTCGTTTGTAAACAAACTGAACAGCCTGAATTTATGCCATACGGTGTTAAGGCAACCACGTCACCTTTTTGTTCAACACTGACACAGGAACGATGTACTAGTTTCAAGCTTGTTAGCTATCATCAGCACCGTTTACCCATCTGCCAGATAGTTGAACGTTCGAAAGTATATACTTTCCTTATGAAAATTAACGGCTGAGCAGCCTAATTTGCATATTGAGTGAGTTAAATCGGTCAGGCATACCGAAAACGATAAATTGAAACAAAATGAAAACGAAATTTCATTTCTCACTCTTAGTATGGCACTTACTTAAATGTAAGTATGCATGTATACGTACATACATATATGTATACAGACGTACAGTAGCATGCACATATATATATATATATACATATATACATACATATGCATACAGGTACACATACATATATGCACGTATCAGTTTAGCGGCGCTAACGTCGCTTTGTTCGTTTGTAAACAAACTGAACAGCCTGAATTTATGCCATACGGTGTTAAGGCAACCACGTCACCTTTTTGTTCAACACTGACACAGGAACGATGTACTAGTTTCAAGCTTGTTAGCTATCATCAGCACCGTTTACCCATCTGCCAGATAGTTGAACGTTCGAAAGTATATACTTTCCTTATGAAAATTAACGGCTGAGCAGCCTAATTTGCATATTGAGTGAGTTAAATCGGTCAGGCATACCGAAAACGATAAATTGAAACAAAATGAAAACGAAATTTCATTTCTCACTCTTAGTATGGCACTTACTTAAATGTAAGTATGCATGTATACGTACATACATATATGTATACAGACGTACAGTAGCATGCACATATATATATATATATACATATATACATACATATGCATACAGGTACACATACATATATGCACGTATCAGTTTAGCGGCGCTAACGTCGCTTTGTTCGTTTGTAAACAAACTGAACAGCCTGAATTTATGCCATACGGTGTTAAGGCAACCACGTCACCTTTTTGTTCAACACTGACACAGGAACGATGTACTAGTTTCAAGCTTGTTAGCTATCATCAGCACCGTTTACCCATCTGCCAGATAGTTGAACGTTCGAAAGTATATACTTTCCTTATGAAAATTAACGGCTGAGCAGCCTAATTTGCATATTGAGTGAGTTAAATCGGTCAGGCATACCGAAAACGATAAATTGAAACAAAATGAAAACGAAATTTCATTTCTCACTCTTAGTATGGCACTTACTTAAATGTAAGTATGCATGTATACGTACATACATATATGTATACAGACGTACAGTAGCATGCACATATATATATATATATACATATATACATACATATGCATACAGGTACACATACATATATGCACGTATCAGTTTAGCGGCGCTAACGTCGCTTTGTTCGTTTGTAAACAAACTGAACAGCCTGAATTTATGCCATACGGTGTTAAGGCAACCACGTCACCTTTTTGTTCAACACTGACACAGGAACGATGTACTAGTTTCAAGCTTGTTAGCTATCATCAGCACCGTTTACCCATCTGCCAGATAGTTGAACGTTCGAAAGTATATACTTTCCTTATGAAAATTAACGGCTGAGCAGCCTAATTTGCATATTGAGTGAGTTAAATCGGTCAGGCATACCGAAAACGATAAATTGAAACAAAATGAAAACGAAATTTCATTTCTCACTCTTAGTATGGCACTTACTTAAATGTAAGTATGCATGTATACGTACATACATATATGTATACAGACGTACAGTAGCATGCACATATATATATATATATACATATATACATACATATGCATATATGCGCCGCTAAACTGATACGTGCATATATGTATGTGTACCTGTATGCATATGTATGTATATATGTATATATATATATATATATGTGCATGCTACTGTACGTCTGTATACATATATGTATGTACGTATACATGCATACTTACATTTAAGTAAGTGCCATACTAAGAGTGAGAAATGAAATTTCGTTTTCATTTTGTTTCAATTTATATATATATATATATATATATATATATATATATATATATATATAAGAAGAAATTAAAAGATGGTTAAAAAAGTTCCATGTATTTTATTATGCGCATTTATTCTATCTGATGAGAACGCAAATATCGTCCTTAGATGATATTTGTTTTTGAAATGCGCATAATAAAATACATGGAACTTTTTTAACCATCTTTTAATTTCTTCTTATATATACTCCAGTCCAATAAACTGTTGAGTGCTACTTATCCGATATTTGCATTGCTTTATTGTGCTACAATAAAACTCACCTCCTACATATATATATATATATATATATAATATGTGTGTGTGTGTGTGTGTGTGTGTGTGTGTGTGTGTGTGTGTGTGTGTGTGTGTGTGTGTGTGTGTGTGTGTGTGTGTGAAAACAGTAGAAAATGTTGAAGAGATTTTTTTCAGTGAGATATCAAAACATTAATTTATTTACAATACCGGTTTCAGCATTATGTGCATTGTCAATTGCGGATATGCAGAATATTGTATATTGTTAAGTTGCATATTTGTACATCCTACTCTGCTTCTGCTTATAGCAGAGTAGGATGGACAGAGAAATGAACTCTCTTCTCTGAATGAACATGTATGTGAAATCTAATTTATCTTCTTAATTTTTCTTAATTATTATTATTATTATTTTCACTATCTGTACAAATATGCAACTTAACAATATTCTGCATATCCGCAATTGACAATGCATATAATGCTGAAACCGGTATTGTAAATAAATTAATTGTTTCTACTTTAGGCACAAGGCCAGCAATTACCCAGTGCATTACTGGTACTTTATTTTATCGACCCCGTAAGGATGAAAGGCAAAGTCAACCTCGGCGGGATTTGAACTCAAATCGTAAAGGGACGTAACTATGCTGGAAAGCATGGCGTCCGACTCTCTACCGATACTGCCAATCCACCGCCATTTATTGTAAATAAATTAATGTTTTTATATCTCACAGAAAATAAATCTCTTCAATATTTTCTACTGAAAGAATCTTCTTCCTTTCTACTTTTTATATATATATCAACTGGTGTGCTACTTTTCTACATTCGGTATATATATATATATATATATATATATATATATATATATATATATATATATATATATATATATATATTTAATACAATAACAGAGAAAGATTTAAGCTAAACTCCGACTGGTAACCATCTCACTCAACAAACATTAGGTTATACGTTAGTATAAGCCCAATTTAGTGTCTGGGGTGCTAACTATATGTATTTTGTGGAAAGCCAGTTGTATTATTTTATATGAGATATAATTAAAGTTAAAATATATCTCTCTTTCCAAACAATTGTTTCATTATAAGTTTTCTACAAGTTGGGAGAATGTTTCCAGTTTACGTAGATGCCTAACATATTTTCATGTAAGAATATGTTTAGGTGGGCACTTATAAAGCGTCAGTGGAAGCCCATTAAACTTTGATATAATAAAAAATTCCTTACCATATATATATATATATAGAGAGAGAGAGAGAGAGAGAGAGAGAGAGAGAGAGAGAGAGAGAGAGAGAGAGAGAGAGAGAGAGAGAGAGAGAGAGAGAGAGAGAGAGAGAGAGAGAGAGAGAGAGAGAGAGAGAGAGAGCATATACAAACTTTTTGAGGTGTAGATGACAGTAGAGTAATCTAAAAGAACATTTACCACGCATTTGAGAAGGGGCAGAGCGTGTATGTGTGTTTTGTTTTAGAGAGATTATGAGTTCTCACAGAAATGATATAGTTATTGAAGGATCTCACGCATTCTTTGTACTCTATGGTTGTTGTTTTATTGTATTTATTTGTTGTCAAATGTGACGCCTGTGAGTATACTAAATATATTTATGTTTTATGGTGATTTTCCGTCTTTTTTTTTTTTTGTCTTGTATGTGTATTGTGAAGGTGCTTGTGAGTAATTCCTGTTCCGTGTGCGTGTTGAATGCAATGATTGGTTGTATTTGATATAACCTAAAAAGATGCGTCACTCTGACTGTTCCAGAAACTTGTTTTAAGGCAGTTGAAATTCGTGGGTGAATGGTTTTAATTCCTGGAAAAAAAAGATTGAAAAAGACGCAATAAAAATTTGTCAGCGACCATTTAGCTCAATGGTTAGAGTAGTTAGCTGGTTTCTGAAATATATGGAGCTCGATCCTTCATAGCGACTGTTGACCACTTTTTTTCCGTCTATAAGAAGCCTTTATCAGATTTTTAAAGTTATTTATAGCAACCAACTGTATTTACGGTTATTTTTCTGCGTCTGTGTTACCCTACATTGCAAAAATGTGTTGAAGCATGGTTTGAGTGTCAAACTCAATATGGATACAGAGAGAAAAGTAAGCAGATGAGTTGTGTGGATTGTACATGTTGGGTCTCCCCAGATCACACCTGTTCAAATAGTTCTAGGATTGAAAATATTCGAGGTCGCATAAGATAGTGTTAAGTGAGTGTGATACATAGCTTACTTGATCAGAGAATCAAACATTTCTGTAGTAGCTAGCAATCAAAGAAGCAGAGACTAAAAACATCTATTGACCAAACATTGTAGCATATTAGTGATCAATCTTTTCCAAATCAGTCAAAATGCCGAGGAAGTTTAGGATTGTTAGGGGTGTAATTTAAGGAAGTGGTGCATGCAGTTCAGGATGTAGCAACTCATCTGCTTACCTTTCTCTCTGTATCCATATTGAGTCTGACATTCAAACCATGCATCAATAATAACAGAATAATATATTATGTTAACCTTCCTCGTAAATTTTTTTGTCATATCATAACTTTTTCTCCACATATCACTATTTGCCAATTGCTAGACGTTCGGTGGAGTTGGGCCGCTGACAGTGAAGTTCTTGTCTTCACTGGCAGCTCGCCTTACTGAGGTGTCAGATGGTGCCCGTGAGGGTGCCTGGTTATTTCAGCGCCTTAGCCTCGCCATCACCCGTGGTAATGCTTGCGAGAGTGTTGGCTTGCGTGAAAGTGTACAATTAACCCCCAAGGTGTGAGGTGTTGCCGATTGTCGCACTTGATGCGACAACTGTGAATAAATAGTTAATGTTTATATACCAAAATAAAATCACCAAATAAAATATGATTTTATCGGTCATTTTGCTATAATCACTTTATGATTATTGAAAGCTGTAAATGTAATATGACCTGTTTGGACTGAAATTGTATTTTCTGGCCATTTTAAAGTGCAAAGAGCTAAACTAATCGCTACAACTAAACTGGACCCCCCCCCCCCCCACACACACACACACTTCCAATTCAGAAACATTTCCACCGCCTCTGGTATTCTCACAAGGTTGTTATTATTTTTAGACCTTAAATATGAAGTTTTCTTTATCTTGGCAGTGTTAGTGATATGTGGTGACTATCAGATTGTGAGGCCTTGCATTTGTAACTACTTTGAGAATTTTACTGCCATGTTCATATGTAGGGTTGTTTCTTTGACTTATAATTGTTTCTACTTTTGGCACAGGGCCAGCAATTATCCAGTACATTACTGGTACTTTATTTTATCGACCCCGTAAGGATGAAAGGCAAAGTCAACCTCGGCGGGATTTGAACTCAAATCGTAAAGGGACGTAACTATGCTGGAAAGCATGGCGTCCGACTCTCTACCGATACTGCCAATCCACCGCCATTTATTGTAAATAAATTAATGTTTGTATATCTCACAGAAAAAAATCTCTTCAACATTTTCTACTGAAAGAATCTTCTTCCTTTCTACTTTTTATATATATATATCAACTGGTGTGCTACTTTTCTACATTCGGTATATATATATATATATATATATATATATATATATATATATATATATATATATATATATATATATATATATATATTTAATACAATAACAGAGAAAGATTTAAGCTAAACTCCGACTGGTAACCATCTCACTCAACAAACATTAGGTTATACGTTAGTATAAGCCCAATTTAGTGTCTGGGGTGCTAACTATATGTATTTTGTGGAAAGCCAGTTGTATTATTTTATATGAGATATAATTAAAGTTAAAATATATCTCTCTTTCCAAACAATTGTTTCATTATAAGTTTTCTACAAGTTGGGAGAATGTTTCCAGTTTACGTAGATGCCTAACATATTTTCATGTAAGAATATGTTTAGGTGGGCACTTATAAAGCGTCAGTGGAAGCCCATTAAACTTTGATATAATAAAAAATTCCTTACCATATATATATATATATATATATATAGAGAGAGAGAAAGAGAGAGAGAGAGAGAGAGAGAGAGAGAGAGAGAGAGAGAGAGAGAGAGAGAGAGAGCATATACAAACTTTTTGAGGTGTAGATGACAGTAGAGTAATCTAAAAGAACATTTCCCACGCATTTGAGAAGGGGCAGAGCGTGTATGTGTGTTTTGTTTTAGAGAGATTATGAGTTCTCACAGAAATGATATAGTTATTGAAGGATCTCACGCATTCTTTGTACTCTATGGTTGTTGTTTTATTGTATTTATTTGTTGTCAAATGTGACGCCTGTGAGTATACTAAATATATTTATGTTTTATGGTGATTTTCCGTCTTTTTTTTTTTTTTGTCTTGTATGTGTATTGTGAAGGTGCTTGTGAGTAATTCCTGTTCCGTGTGCGTGTTGAATGCAATGATTGGTTGTATTTGATATAACCTAAAAAGATGCGTCACTCTGACTGTTGCAGAAACTTGTTTTAAGGCAGTTGAAATTCGTGGGTGAATGGTTTTAATTCCTGGAAAAAAAAGATTGAAAAAGACGCAATAAAAATTTGTCAGCGACCATTTAGCTCAATGGTTAGAGTAGTTAGCTGGTTTCTGAAATATATGGAGCTCGATCCTTCATAGCGACTGTTGACCACTTTTTTTCCGTCTATAAGAAGCCTTTATCAGATTTTTAAAGTTATTTATAGCAACCAACTGTATTTACGGTTATTTTTCTGCGTCTGTGTTACCCTACATTGCAAAAATGTGTTGAAGCATGGTTTGAGTGTCAAACTCAATATGGATACAGAGAGAAAAGTAAGCAGATGAGTTGTGTGGATTGTACATGTTGGGTCTCCCCAGATCACACCTGTTCAAATAGTTCTAGGATTGAAAATATTCGAGGTCGCATAAGATAGTGTTAAGTGAGTGTGATACATAGCTTACTTGATCAGAGAATCAAACATTTCTGTAGTAGCTAGCAATCAAAGAAGCAGAGACTAAAAACATCTATTGACCAAACATTGTAGCATATTAGTGATCAATCTTTTCCAAATCAGTCAAAATGCCGAGGAAGTTTAGGATTGTTAGGGGTGTAATTTAAGGAAGTGGTGCATGCAGTTCAGGATGTAGCAACTCATCTGCTTACCTTTCTCTCTGTATCCATATTGAGTCTGACATTCAAACCATGCATCAATAATAACAGAATAATATATTATGTTAACCTTCCTCGTAAATTTTTTTGTCATATCATAACCTTTTCTCCACATATCACTATTTGCCAATTGCTAGACGTTCGGTGGAGTTGGGCCGCTGACAGTGAAGTTCTTGTCTTCACTGGCAGCTCGCCTTACTGAGGTGTCAGATGGTGCCCGTGAGGGTGCCTGGTTATTTCAGCGCCTTATCCTCGCCATCACCCGTGGTAATGCTTGCGAGAGTGTTGGCTTGCGTGAAAGTGTACAATTAACCCCCAAGGTGTGAGGTGTTGCCGATTGTCGCACTTGATGCGACAACTGTGAATAAATAGTTAATGTTTATATACCAAAATAAAATCACCAAATAAAATATGATTTTATAGGTCATTTTGCTATAATCACTTTATGATTATTGAAAGCTGTAAATGTAATATGACCTGTTTGGACTGAAATTGTATTTTCTGGCCATTTTAAAGTGCAAAGAGCTAAACTAATCGCTACAACTAAACTGACCCCCCCCCCCCCCCCCACACACACACACACACACTTCCAATTCAGAAACATTTCCACCGCCTCTGGTATTCTCACAAGGTTGTTATTATTTTTAGACCTTAAATATGAAGTTTTCTTTATCTTGGCAGTGTTAGTGATATGTGGTGACTATCAGATTGTGAGGCCTTGCATTTGTAACTACTTTGAGAATTTTACTGCCATGTTCATATGTAGGGTTGTTTCTTTGACTTATAATTGTTTCTACTTTTGGCACAGGGCCAGCAATTATCCAGTACATTACTGGTACTTTATTTTATCGACCCCGTAAGGATGAAAGGCAAAGTCAACCTCGGCGGGATTTGAACTCAGATCGTAAAGAGACGTAACTATGCTGGAAAGCATGGCGTCCGACCCTCTACCGATACTGCCAATCCACCTTCTTTGACTTATAATGATCGTGTCTCGGTTGAAGGAAAGCAAAGCTCGCGCCGTTCCGCTCGGGATGAGGTGCGAAGTTTCTGTTTATGGAGATATTGCAAATTTTGGTATGAAGTCTCTATATTGCATATGGATGATAACCAGGGCCAGATTAAGTCATTTTGAGGCCTTAAACACTTATAAAATTATCGTGTGACCCAACCACACACACACGCACACAGTACCAGATTTACCATTGTGCTTAGGTGTGCTTAAGCATAGGGCCCCGTTGGCCGGGTGCGGAGGTGGGGGGGTTGCATCCCCCTGCCAGCCCCAAAAATTGTTTAACTCCTTTAGGGACCAAGTAAATGGCCTCATAACTGAACAAGCATAGGGCCTCATTTGTCCTAAATCCGGGACTGCACACATACATATAAGAGGTGGAGAGGGAAGAGCAGCGTAAGGGCAGTCGACGGCAGGAAAATTGAATGCCGAGGTCGCAGCGAGGTGGAGATGGCGGTACGGGGAAGGAAATAAGGCTTTCTGCCATCGTAGTTGACAACGTGGTGGATGGGATCGGCGTGGTTATGGGCATGGCGGTGGCGCAACCCACGAAGAACAAGGTGAGGCCGGTGCTGGACTTTCGGGAGCTGAACGAGCACGTGTCATGCCACACGGGTGGCGAGGTCACGGATGTCTGTGGGGAAACCCTGCATGAGTGGAGACGCATGACGGGGGGTTCAGCAATCGTAGATCTAAAGTCGGCATACTTGCAATTGCATATAGATGAGAAGCTCTGGCAGTATCAGCTGGTCAGGTATAAGGGCCGGACATATTGCCTGACCAGGCTCGGTTTCGGGCTGAGCTCCGCACCGAAGATCATGGCGGCGGTCCTCAAGACCATTCAGGGAAAGGCCGACAAGATGAAGGGGGCCACTAACTCCTACATTGACGACATCCTAGTGGACGAGTCTGTAGTGTCGGCGGCGGAGGTCACGAGCCATTTACAGGGGTATGGATTGGCTGCGAAGCCGTCAGAAGCGTTGGAGGGAGGAGCCGCGCTGGGACTTAGGCTACGGCGAGACAGGACGGGCGTCTTGGTATTCCAGAGGGGAAATGAAGTTCCAGAACTGGGCCCAAGTATGAGTAGCCGGGAGCTTTTCTCGGTGTGTGGAAATTTGGTGGGTCACTACCCGATTGTTGGGTGGCTCCGGAGGGCATGCAGCTATGTCAAGAGACGAGCGGGATGGGTGACTTGGAGTGACAGAGTGGGAGAGAGGACGGTGGCCATGATGCAGGAGATCGTGGAGAGGGTGAAGGCCGACGACCCAGTGCGGGGACGCTGGTATGTTCCCAAATCGCAGAGCGGGACCGTATGGTGCGATGCCAGCAGCATAGCGCTGGGTGTCACGTTGGAGATAGGTGTTGAGGTCGGGGATGCAGCCTGGCTTAGGAAGAAGGATGACTGCAACCACATCAATGTGGCCGAACTGGACGCAGTGTTGAGAGGGGTGAACCTCGCCCTGAGGTGGGGACTGCGCACCATCGAGATACGCACCGACTCGGCTACTGTACTCGGATGGGTGAGATCAGTGCTCACCAGTGAGAAGAGAGTGCGAACGAGAGAGACGGCGGAGATGCTGATAAAGCGCCGCCTGGGAACTTTAGGAGAGCTGGCCACCGAGTTAGACCTGAGGCTGAGCGTAGTTTTCGTGCCCTCAGAGAAAAATAGGACAGACGTCTTAACCAGGGTGAAGAAAGCCTGGATGGAAGCGCCGGAGGAGGTAGAAGATGAGATAGCTGCCGTGTGTCGGCTGACCGAGTCGGATCTGAAAGGGTTGCATGACATGCACCACATGGGAGTGGATAGGACCCTGTTCCTAGCCAGGAGAATCGACTCGGACGTTAACAGACACAGTGTTCAAAGGGTGGTTAGAGGCTGCGTCCGATGTGAGTCCATTGATCCCGCCCCGGTGTGCACGAAACGGGAAGCCTCCCGGTGGATCGCGATTGGAAGCGATTGGCGGTGGATGTAACGCACTACCGACAGGGAACGTACCTCTCGATGGTCGACTGTGGACCAGGACGGATGGCGATATGGGGGGAGATGAAGACTGGAACGGCCGAGGAAATCATGCGGACGTTGAGAGAGGTGTTCTTGGAGCGGGGCCCTGTGGACGAACTGCTGGTGGACAACAGCGCGGCGTTCCGCTCGGAGGCGCTGAGGGAGATGCTCGATGGATGGAAGGTGGACCGTTTCTTCAGAGCAGCGCACAGGCCGAGCGGGAATGGAATTGTAGAGCGACACCACCGGACGATCAAGGCAATGGCGGAGCGGGGCCATATCTCACTAATGGAGGCAGTGTTCTGGTACAACATGTCCCCTCGGGTGGGACAGGTCGAGGAATCGGTGCCACACAGAGCAGTATTCAGATACGAGTGGCGGCACCCGTGCACGCCACCACAACGGCTAGTGGGGAGAGAGAATTCATTCGTGCAGGTGGGCGAAGAAGTCTGGGTTAAGCCCCCAGATGCACATTGCACATCTCAATGGGGAAGGGCAACGGTGACGGCCGTAAATTCCCAGAACAATGTGTCCGTGGACGGAGTACCACGTCATGTCCTGGATGTCCGTATAATCACTGTGTCAACGGACTCCGAGGAAGAGGAAACTCAAAGTGCCGCCCCAACACTGCGGAGATCGCAAAGAAGTCGCAAACCACCAACCTGGACAGCAGACTTTCATATGCAGAAGGACGAGGGGGAAATTGATCCTTGAGATCAGGGGTGTGGGGGGGCGTGTGGGTATGGTGCGGTGTGCGGTGGCCGGAAGCTGGGGAGTGCTCGACCGGAAGAGTGCTTGACCGGAAGGGTACTTGGCCGGAAGGGTGCTCGATCGGAAGGGCCAGCAGATCGGTCTCTCTCTAGTGGTGACCAGGAATGGTGTGGACGCGAGCTTGGCAGCTCCTGGGTGTTAATGAGTTGGACGCACGTGGAAGAGGAGAAACCAGCCTTGGGATTTAGCGGCGCCTATGAAAAGCGGTAAGTGAGATAGCTTTTTCGAACCACAATTTTAACAGTATATTTCGTTTAAAACAGCTGCTGTTTAGCTATTGATATTTTCTAGCACAGGCTGGTAAATAGGTGTTGGTCGTGTATGACCTCGATATGCTAGCAAGTTTATAACAAACTAACTCGATATTGTAGATACAACTGATCTGCAGACTACTACCACTTTCACTTTCTTGTGAATTTTTAAAAACATAGCAAATAGTTTTGCGACGCCAGAGCTCTTACCATCTCCTCCCCTTTCCGTTCTGTTTCTTCTTTCTTTCTCTTTTTTTCTCTATATTTCCTTATTCTTTCTTTCCCCTTTTTTTTATTATTGCTGTAATTATAGTTGTCATTAAAAGTAGAAAAAGTAGAAAAGTAGTAAAAAAAAAAAAAAAAAAAAAAAAAAAAAAAAGTAGAAACAATTATTATGAGTTCAAATAGGGCGGTGGATTGGCAGTATCGGTAGAGGGCCGGACGCCATGCTTTGACGCATTCCGAGTTCAAATCCCGCCAAGGTTAACTTTGCCTTTCATCCTTACGGGGTCGATAAAATAAAGTACCAGTAATGCACTGGGTAATTGCTGGTCTTGTGCCAAACGTAGAAACAATTATTATGAGTTCAAATAGGGCGGTGGATTGGCAATATCGGTAGAGGGTCAGACGCGATGCTTTGCTGCATAGAGTTACGGCCTTTTATGATCTGAGTTCAAATCCCGCCGAGGTTAACTTTGCCTTTCACCTTACGGGGTCGATAAAATAAAGTACCAGTCACGCACTGGGGTCGATTTAATCGATTTTCCCCTCACCAAAAATTGCTGGCCTTGTGCCTATATAAGAAACAATTATTATGAGTTCAAATCCTGCTGAGGTTAACTTTGCCTTTCGTCCTTACTGGGTCGATAAAATAAATAACCAGTAATGCACTGGGTATTTGCTGGCCTTGTGCCAAAAGTAGAAACAATTATTAATCCCGCTGAGATTAACTTTGCCTTTCATCCTTACTGGGTCTATAAAATACAGCACCAGTAATGCACTGAGATAACTGCTGGCCTTGTGCCAAAAGTAGAAACAATTATTATTAAAGTACCAGTAATGCACTGGAATAACTGCTGGCCTTGTGCCAAAAGTAGAAACAATTATTATTAAAGTACCAGTAATGCACTGGAATAATTGCTGGCTTTGTGACAAAAGTAGAAACAATTATTACTGTTCTATATTATATTCTATTCCTACAGTTATACTGAATCACGTGCAGCATTATGCTAAATACGATATAGACAGAGAAATTTGAAATGGGAAGAGTCCCAAATGTAGAAAAAAAACGGTAGTATTAGACGATCACTATAAGTATTTTAGAAAATTCAGTAAATAACTGAGAAGAACCTCTATCCACTTTTTCCGTCTCTAAGGGTAATTTATCCTATTTTTTCAACTATATATATATATATATAGGAAAAAGTATAACCCCGACGGCAGAGCTCAAGCCGTTTCGACGGCTATTTCTGTTGTTATATATATATTTCCTTTGTTATATATATATAGTCTGAACAGCACCCTTATTACTCCACCAGGAGTTAAGGCCCTTTTACCGTTTTATTACAAAATGAATATTCTTGCGAAGAATATCATGTCTAAGTATCGAAGCGCTGGGGATGTTTGAAATTTGAAAAAGTAGGACATGATATTCTTCGCAAGAATATTCATTTTGTAATAAAACGGTAAAAGGGCCTTAACTCCTGTTCAGATTCCTAGAAAGTCTTGGGCATTTTAAAACGTGGTGGAGTCCATCCCTCACCAGGTCAGAACACAGCCAATTTCTTCTTCTTCGAGAGAGAGAGGGAGAGAGAGAGAGAGAAAGGGGATTGACTCAGTACGGGACTGGTATTTTATACATCAACCCCGAAATTATAAAATATTATAAAATGCACAATAGTTTAAAAAAGATCTAATATTATAAGACATGAAAAACACTTAAGGCTACCCAAACACAGACAGATGAGAACTCACTATTTAAGTTGTGTCAGAGCACTCCACATTTCTGCTCACCCTCCACACATTATACTCGTTTGGGGGATCACCAAAATCACAGGCAAGCAGTTCTTCTGGATCAATGATTAAAAGGCTCATGTCTTCTTTTATATACAGTGTACCCCCAGCATTCGCAGCCCTGGCATTCACAGTCCTGGTTATTCACGGAATTTTCCTTACAATCTAACTTGTAATTCGCGGTATATTCGCGGAATCGTAAATATCTTCTGCAAATTTTTTATAGCTTCTTTCGTGGCAATACATATTTTTTCTTGTTTTTAACGCTAAATTATTAATAACAATATACCGTATTTGCCAGCCTATATTTTACATTATATTTTGATGTTAATAGGCATTTTTATTACTATGTCCAATATTCGCAGTTTTTCATTCTTCGTGAGTGCTCTAGGAAAGTAACCCTTGCAAATACTAGGGGACAACTGTATTTCTTTTGTTGTTAAAACCAAAAGTCTGTCTTTCAGGGTTTCTTGGTAAAGTGTCCCCAACTGTCAGTTCACCCTCATGGTTTCAATTTCAAGTACAAGGTCAGCAATTTTGACACGAGGCCAGCAATTCTGGCTCATGACCAACAGTTTGCTGCAAGGTCAGCAATGTTGGCACAATTCCACCAATTTTGAATTATGTATGCAAAAAAATCCATTAAGAATCATCAATAATAGAGAATAAAGTTACTTCATCATCACTTTTTTTCACTTGACACTAATGCATTGATTTAATGGAGAACTAATAAAATTCTATAACTAACTACATGATCATACTCAACCAAACAATCAAATTGTATCTTAAACAGATAGTGATTTAAGCCATGTTCTCTCCATAAAATGAGAGAATTTTTGAACTCCAGTTAGAGGGATGACAGTTAGAGCATATCTCCATGTCTTTCCATCTCACTTAACTTTTGAAAATCATGAAACTGTGAAACTGGTAAAGTTATTGTAAATAAATCTTCTTTCTTAAAGACTCTAAGTGCATTTTGACTTCTTTTCTTTATATTCCTACCCATGTAGAATTTTTTTAAATCCCCTCCCTTTCTCTCTCTATATATATATATTTCAAATTTACCATCCATTATCAATGTTGGGGTTCGTAGGGTGGTCTTTGGGGAGATCAGAGATTTCCTTCCTGGCTGCTGTTTATTTTTTATTTAAAATAATAAACGACCTGCCCAAACCGTGATAGCATGGAAAAGCAGGCATAAAATGATGATGATAATTGTTTCTACTTTTGGCACAAGGCCAGTAATTATCCCACTACGTTATATATATGTATGATGCTACATGGCAGTGAGACATGGGCATTACGTGCAGAAAACCTGCGTAGACTGGAAAGGAACGAAGCATGCATGCTCCGTTGGATGTGTAATAGTAATATACGTGAACGGCAAAACATAAATGAACTAAGTGAGAAATTAGAAATAAGAGGGATCAGATGCTGTTTACTCGAGAGAAGACTACGTTGGTATGGCCACGTGATGCGCATGAAAGACGACAGCTGTATAAAAAAGTGCAGGGCGATCAAAATTGATGGTAGATACGGAGTAGGTAGACCCAGAAAAACCTGGGACGATCTGATAAATTCCGACCTTGCACACTTGCACCTCTCTAAGACAATGTCACTGGACCGAGATCTTTGGCACTACGCAGTAATAGAGAAGACCCGCCTTGCCTATGTACAAAGCGAAACCTACAGTCAGTAGGCACCTCTTAACCAAATATACACCCCAATCCACTACCCTCCCACTCCCACCAACACCACCCTCTCTCTATAAAGTTGGTACCACAACATCCAGTCCAAATAAATGAGATCGAGATCGTGTAGGTGTCACGAGAAAAAAACACACAGTCCACGCTGTAATGTGGCCGTGTAGGTAACACAGTAAAAAGTTCCCAGTTCCACACTGTAAATGTGGTTGGTGTTAGGAAGGCATCCAGCCGTAGAAAACCTGCCAGATAGTCCTATATGAGCGAGACATGGTCACCCGACCAACCTTGCCTCAAGTGGGACAACTCCCGTCTAACCCATGCTAGCATGGAAAATGGACGTTAAACGAAGTTGATGATGATGATGACACACCATATATATATATATACACAGACACATACATTTCAATATATATTATTTATATCCTGTTTAACTGGCACTCCTGTTTTGTGACATAAACTTCTAAAAACGCTCTGAATGTTTATTGGAAATAGTACATAGCTTTTCTTATGCATTTGCATAATAAAAGTGGTCGTATAAGTGTCACAACAAAACAGCACCCAGTTCACACTGTAGAGTGTTGTGTAGGTGTCACGATAAAAAGGCACCCAGTCCACACTGTAGAGTGGTCGTGTAGGCGCCACAGTAAAAAGGCATCCAGCACTCACTGTAAATGAGGTTGGTGTTAAGAAGGGCATCCAGCTGTAGAAACCAAGCCAAAATCAGTTCTGTATGAGCAAGACATGGTCACTTGACCTAGCATTGCCCACAACAACCCATCTAACCAATGCTAGTGTGGAAGAATGGACGTAAAACGGTGAAGATGATGATGATGATGATGCCTTCATTAGCAGTTGTAGTATTGTAGTCAAAGTGGAAACAGACTGAAAGTTCAGAGAGCTGTTATCTTTACTTTGAACAAAGAGTGTCTCTCTCAGAATGAAGAACAAATTGTATGATGTTTGTGTTTCACATGCTATGTTGCATATAGTGGGTCTTGAATACAAAGGATTTCTGATTTGTGGGAAGAAATTTAGCATGCATGCTCTTTTGGATGTGTATTGTTATTGAACATGAACAATGGTGTATGAGTGAATTGAAAGCAAAGCTGAGTATAAGAGGAATCTGATGTGGTGTGCAGGAGAGATGACTGTGCTGGTATGGGAATGTGATGTGTATGGAGTGAGTGAAAGTTGTATAAAGAAGTGCTGTGTATGGAACCTGTGGAAGAGGGAGTCCAAGAAAGACATAGGATGAAGTTGTGAAGAAGCATCTCGAGAAACTGAAACTCACAAAGGAGATGACACAGGACTGTGTTGACTGGTGACTTGCTATGCTAGAAAAGATCTACCCACCAGTACAAGCACTGTTACACTAAAAGTAAATGTGTTGAAGATGGAGATAGAGATCAAAGATTTAATCACAACCTTCTCTTCTATGACCTTGCTATGATACCCCCTACAACATGCTGACTGATTTAGGAGGAAGTAGGATGTTTGATCCCTCTGCCTCTATCCAATTTGTCCCCTACCCTTCTTCTTCTTCCCCCACTTATTCCTGAGACGGTCATGGGGGAAGAGTCCTCAAACACTCCCTCCAGCAGGTCCTGTCAGAAGCAACCATCTTTAACTGATCCGGCTGGATCCCCAAAGGAGACCAGCTAAGATCATGGATGTTATCCAACCATCTTCCTCGGGGTCTTTTCCTGGGTCTCCTGATGGCTGGTTTTGCCCGTAAAATCTGTCCAGCAACTCTTTCCTGAAATGTTCTAACCACATGCCCATAGTATCGTAGCTGTGATCTCTCAATTCAGAGAAGTAGTGACTCTACCTGGAGTGAATCTCTGATCTCTGAGCTACGCAGTCTATCAAGTAACGTTACTCCAAAGACCCTTCGGAGGAACCCCATTACAGTCACTTGTATTTGCGATCGATTCTTTCAGGAATTACCCAAGATTCATGACCCACCACTATTATATATCTTAACTTGGCAAAGGCTAAATTCCTAAAAATAGATGGGAAAACAGGGCCCAGATCTCCTCGGGAAAATGGCCCTGCTCAGTGTGCAGAAAGGGAGTAGGTAGAAATTCCACTCTATGTCACAAAAACAAGCAATGGGTACACAAGAGATGTAGTGGGATCTCAGGCAGGCTAACAAAGAATGTAGGTTTTAAATGTAGCAACAGCCCTCAGCATACAATCACCTTCAAATGCCCAGAGGGCTCAATAGAAGTGGCAGATAGTTTCTGTTACCTGGGTGACCAAATTAGCAGTAGTGGAGGGTGATCTGAAAGCACAGTAACCAGAGTGAGATCGGGTTGGAGAAAGTTCAGGGAGCGACTACTGCTGCTAACTTCAAAAGGTTTTTCCCTCAATGAAAGGCAGACTGTATGATGCATGTATACAACAACAATGCTGCACAGTAGCAAGACCTGGGCACTGTGTGCTGAGGACCTATGAAGATTGGAAAGAAATGAAGCCTCCATGCTACAATGGATGTGCAATAGCAATATACGTGAATGGCAAAGCAAAAACATACTGCATGAGAAATTAGGCATAAAAGGGATCAGGTGTTGGGTGCAGGAAAGGAGATTGCGTTGGTATAGACATGTGATGCATATGAAGGATGACAGCTGTATAAAAAGGTGGAGAGTGCTCAAAGTTGTTAGTAGCCATGGAGTGGGCAGGCTTAGGAAGACTTGGGATAAGGTAATAAAACCTGACCCTCACCAAGGCAATGGCACAGGACCGCAACTGCTGGTGCTATTCAGTACTACAGAAGACCCGCCCTTCCATATGCTTGAGCTGAGGCATACATCTTATCGGCAACACCTTCCTCTACCATCTTCCCTCCCATCCACCTCCTTATTACCTATATCCTCAATTTCCCCAAGCCTCTTCCCCCACTCTCCCTAGTTTCCATCCCACACCATGAAGTGGTCACCCCGGAGCCTTGACAAAAGTGCCCAGTCCTCACTGTATAGTGGTCATGTACGTGTCAAGACAAAAGTACCCAGTCCACACTGTAAAGTGGTCGGGTTGGTGACATGACAAAAAGTGCCCAGTCTATGCTGTAAAGTGGTCATGTAGGTGTCACCAGCACACACTGTAAATTTGGTTGGCGCTAGGAAGAGCATCCAGCTCTAGAAACCAAATCAAAATCAGCTCTGTGTGAGTGAAACACAGTCCTCTGACCTGATCGCTCCCAAAGGGACAGCCTGTCTTACCCATGCTAGTGTGGAAAATGGACGTTAAATGATAACCATGATGATGATGATGAATTTCTAACTTCAATTTCTGAAAACTTATTCATAGAAAAAAATAATAACAGATGATTTCTAGCTATCATTTTACCTCTAGCTTCAACCATGAGACAATGCTAATATTTCCAACAATTTTTACCTTTAACTTCTGAACATTTACACATAGAGAGAAAACTGCTATTTCACCTCTGGCTTATTTGGCCATGAGGTAATGTCACTATTTCTGATATGATAAAGAATCTTGTGCTGATTTATTGATGAACCTGTCAACATAAACATTGTCAGGACTTCTAAGTCATTTTGAATTATAAATAGTATTTTTACTATCACTGTTATCATTATTGCTGTTATCATTATTACCTTATCACTACCAACAGTAGTGTTGATACACTACTGTTCTCTCTTGCCTTTATCATCACCTGTCATCTGAGATTAGATCTGACTATATTGACATCATGATACACTTTGCTAACATTACACTATCATTTCTGCTTATCATCACCCATTATGAGTTGATTTCCATTATTTGTGGCTAAAATTCAGTAAGAACACTCCTCACTACAATGAGACTCTTAACCAGCTTCTCTCATTCTCTCTTCTCTCTGATACTCGCCATTTATTCTCTCCACCCTTATTGGTATCCTTCCCCAGTCATTTGCTTTCTGTTACCATCCTATCACTCTGTTCCCTACACTATTAAGACTCAAATCATAACCTTTTTTAACTCTTAGTCATCACTGTCTTTCAGTCACTCCCTCTTATAGAATGGAGGCTACAGAGAGTGGAAAGGTCTCTCCAGTTTATTTATCAAATGTGAACTTGTTTCCAATTTATACACACATATACTGTCACATGACTTTGAGTCAATTTATTTTATACACATGACAGCATTGTATTGATATGCAAATCAGTAAAATAAGCACTTGCAAGTTATATCGTTTTTTAAACCCTTTTGATAACAAAACACCTCTGTAATGTTGGTGCCATGATAAAATGGTTTCTTATATAGGCACAAGGCCAACAATTTTGGGGGAGGGGAAAGTCGATTAAAGCGACCCCAGTGCATGACTGGTACTTTATTTTATCGACCCCGTCGATGAAAGGAAAAGTTAACCTCGGCGGGATTTGAACTCAGATTATAAAGGGCCGTAACTCTATGCTGCAAAGTATGGCGTCCAACCCTCTACTGATACTGCCAATCCACTGCCCTTAGGTGCCATGATAAAATGCACTGTAAAATGATTGATGAAAGTACCATAACAATGTAGGGTAGAGAAGACTGTTTAGACTAGTTAAGGACCTGATAACTCCTCTAGTGCTGACATCATAATATAATTCACCCAGTACACTTAATGAATTGATTGGTGTTAGCAAGGGTATTCAGCCATAGAAACCATGCTAAAATCTGGAACATATAAACATGATGTAGATTCTGACCTCTCTCTCGGAGGACAGTGACTCTGAATAAGAATAAATTGTGAATAAGTTGATATGGTTAGGTCTGATAAAATACATTCGGGCCTGATTGTGTAAATATACCTTGTGGTTAAACAGCATGGCTCTCTCTCTCTCTCTCGCTCTCTCTCTCTCTCACTCACTCACTCTCTCTCTCTCTCTCTCTCTCTCTCTCTCTCTCTCTCTCTCTCTCTCTGTATGGGATGAACCTGAGAAAGGTTTGACAAGTTTCAGCTGGTTATTATTTTATCATGAGTGTTTACTTGTGTTGGTCCTACATAGGGCAGATTGTTGTTTAACACCAAAGTCTATTTGCACACAGAGGGTGAATTTTATCAAATGGACATATGTAAACTTATTTCCAATTTATACATAAAACACTGTAACATGACAGAAAACCAGTAAAATTAGCACTAGTTATTTATAACATTTTCATCCTTTTGATACCAAACCAGTTAAAATTTCCCTTGATTTATGATACAAAGCTGCTTATTTTGAAATGTTTATCCTTACATTAAATCCTTCCAGCAGAATTTTAGTTTTGAAATTATTGTTGAGTAATGCTCTAAATATCAGCTTACTAAAGAACTTTTTGCTTATTTTCAAAACTAGCATTTTTTTCCATATGCTCACACGTATGTGTATATGTGTGTGCATGTGTATATGTGCAAATGCATACATTTATATGTATGAGTATATAAATATAAACACGCAAACACAGACACACTTACAAAAATATACACTCACAGACATACATTCACACAAACACACACACATACATTTGTACAAACACACACATACACATACACTCACAAACAGCGTAGTTTTTTCACCATTTCCTTCCTTCCATTTACACACACATACATTTCCGCAGGCAGCAGACGTAATAAGAAAGAAGTAGTATGTGGCAGACAAATTACTCCTCTTTCTTCATGTTTTGTGACTGGATCGCAGAAATTTATATATAGATTAATTGAAACACATAGGCAATGTATTTTATTAAAAATATAGTAATAAAAGGGTTAAATAAGCAGCTGTAAGCTGCTTCCATTCTTTTCTTAAGAACAGCTTGACTAGCGTACTGCAACCAGTTGGGAAATAATTTTCCAATTTTTCTTGGACAAATTACCAATTATCATAACAACACACTGAAATACCAATGCAAAAATCAAAATATATTTATGCAAACTTCAAAAAGGCTCATCCAAAAATCCTATCTCACAAGCTGACATAAAAAAATATACCACCTCAATTACATACCAGAAATAGCCAGTCTAATATAAACCAGAAACAGACAATCTAAAGTACAATACACTAACACAACACACAGTGGATATAAAACTCATCACAAAAGTGAACAATAACTAATTAGAGAAATAACAACTGTATATATCTATTCATAACTTCATCCATAACAACCTTCCTAGAGCTTGTGTCCCAATAAAATACATTCAAGAGAGCCTCCAGTTCCCCTTTTGAGTACAAACTCTGTCTGTGAAGACCCATCTAGCCTTTTCAAGATGATGATGATAACGATGTTGCAGTTTATGTACCGTGAAGGTACATGGCTTAGTGGTTAGAGCATTGGGCTTGCAATCGAAAGGTTGTGAGTTCAATTCTCGGACCGGGTGATGTGTTGTTTCTTTGAGCAAGACACTTTATTTCACATTGCTCCAGTTTACTCAGCTGTAGAAATGAGATGATAGGACTAGGGGTCCCTATTATTCCACTGCAAAGTGGTGGTGCCACGGCAAAAAAGCACCCAGCCCACACTGTAAAGTGGTCGTGTAGGCGCCACGGAAAAAAAAGCACCCGGCACTCACTGTAAATGAGGTTGGTGTTAGGAAGGGTATCCAGCTGTAGAAATAAAGCCAGAATCAGTTCCCGTATGAGCAATTAAAGGTCAGCCGACCGGACACTGCCCACAACAGGACAACCCGTCTAACCCATGCTAGCGTGGAAGAACAGACGTAAAACAGTGATGATGATGATGATGATGATTTCCTGGCACCGAAGATACTTCGTCCCCAAGGATGCACCCTAATTTTGACAACCAAAACATTGAAAAAAAATAATAAACAACATTTGGCCTCCAGGACGCATTGTAGATTTTTTAGACTTATTTTAGGAAAAAAGTAGCATCTTCGATGCCGGGAAATACAGTAATTGCTCTGAATATGTTTATGTATTATTTTACAGCCTTTATTATGTCTTCTTTATGTGTTATGTATGTGTGGAAATGTTGTACGCAACTCCTAGTATTTTATCTGCTGTGTGCATATGATATATTTTTGAAGACCTCTGATGTTGCTGGTAAGAAGTAAGACAGTGGAGCTGGCAAATACTTCGAGTGAGGTTTAACAGCTGAAGTAGAAACTGTTGCACTGAACAATCTCCAATCTGTCTCAACTTCCTCAGTTTGCTCAGGGAGTTCCCTGAATTTGGATGCAATAGTATCTGCATACCTGGTATTGATTTCCTTATCTACCAACACTTCGCACTTTATCCTGTATGTTACTCTGAGCCTGCCGCTTTTGTGGGCTTCTTTGGCTTTAGGTAGACTCAAGTTGCAGATAACTAAAAAGTGATCAGTTGACAGCTCAGCTCCTCTCTTAACACAAACATCTGGCACAGAATCAAAGAGATCAGAGACAATAACCGAATCAATTATTGATCTCTGTCCCTGATTCCCCTTATACCATGTATATTTATGGATGTCTCTGTGCTGGAAGAAGGTGTTCATAATAGAGAGTCCATTGCTAGAACAGAAATCTAACAAGCCTTCTCCATTCATATTTAGATCAGGATGGCTATTCCTTCCAATTACTTCTTTCCATGTGCATTGACATCTCGAATCAAGATATATGACCCAGTCATATATCACTGCAATGATGTCATCAAGGAAGGACCTGTATTCAGACTCCTTGTTTGGTGCATAAACTTGCACCACCCACAGCAATAACAATCAGGAGTGATAATCCCATTTTCAAAAAGGGAGACAAGAAAGATTTTTCCAATTACAGAGGGATCTCTTTGTTAATCCTCCCTGATGAAGTCTATGCTAAATGTCTGGCAAAGAGATGCAGGGTATTGTGGAGTCCAAGCTAGCTGATGAACAGTGTAGTTTTCACCCCAGAAGCAGCACAGCCGACTAAATATTTACACTGCAGCAGAAATCATGGGAATATTGCCAAGAGGTATATTTTTATTTTGTAGATCTTAAAAAGGCATATGACCGCATTCCTTGGGATCTGCTGTGGAAGGTTCTGCAGGAGTATGGGATAGAGAGTCAGCTTCTTGTTGCCCTGATGTCTCTATACAAATGCTCGAGTATTTGTGTTCGGATAGATGGTGCTAAATCGAAACCATTCTATGTGGGATTCGGACTCCTCCAAGATTCATACTTTCACCTCTCCTGTTCATTATTTTTATGAACAGGATTGACATGTGCAGCCGGGTTGGAAGTGCTATCATGACTGGCGGGTGTAAAATCAGTCGGCTGGAATTTGCAGACTACATGGTGGTACTTAGCTCATCTGAAGGTGATCTCCAATTTGCACTTGATAGTTTTGATGCTGAGTGCTGCATGGCTGGAATCAAAATCAGTGCTGCGAAAACTGAGACACTCGTCCTCTCAAGAAAGCCTGCGCAGTGCACTCTACATGTAAATGGAGTTTCCACTGAAGCAGGTAGAGAAGTTCAAGTATCTTGGGGCTGTGTTCACAAGTGATGGAGGCAGTAGGTTGAATTAAGTGCAAGAATTGAAGGAGCTGGTGCAGTAATGCGCCAGCTTCTGCATTCAGTAATCAGAAAAAAGGAGGTGGGTGTAGAAGCCAAATTTGATATCTTCAATTCCATATTCGGTCCAACCCTTACCTATGGTCATGAATTTTGGGTAATGACTGAAAGAATATGTTCAGAAATACAAGTGGCCAAAATGGGATTGCTCCGAAGGTCTTTCAAGTAATGTTACTTGATAGAGTGTGTAGCTCAGAGATCAAAGTGTCATTCCAGGTAGAGCCGCTACTTCTCCAAATTGAGAGATCACAGTTCTGATACTATGAGCATGTGGTTAGAATGTCTCAGGAAAGAATCGCTAGGCAGATTTTATGAGCAAAACCAATCGGCAGGAGACCCAAGAGTAGACACTGAGCCAGATCAAGAAGAAGGGTCAAGAATTGCTAAATCTTTAACCAGTTGATGTACACTATTAATTTGACTAGCTAAAACTTACAGCTATGTCACAAACATTTTATTAATTAGCCTGGTAAGTATGTTATTTACATGTACTTTCAGCTATAAACGTTCAATTAGTAGCTTTCAATGGTGACTTCATTAATAGTTAGTTTCACTTCACCATTAATTAGCTTGTGGACAGGAAATTAAAACAACTATTTCATCATCTCAACACAAATAATCTAGAATGGAGTTATGATAAGAAGCCTAGAAAATTATTCAGACACAATAACAATTTCATTCATGTATTGTTTATGAAATGAATGACTTACAGTTTGCCAATTGTTTCTGTTCCAGATCTTGTCCTTCCCAACTTATGGACTTTAAACCAGTCTGTACATTTATCAACATTTTTATGAATGATTACCTCCTCTCTCATTATAGTTTTTGGCAGAAATAGTAGAATACGGAATTAAATACTGAAGGAGGGGGGGGGACATGCATACACACACTTCCATAAACACATACACACACACACATACATACATAATGGCTGCAACTCGATTTCGTGTGATGCCAACACTTGATACTTAAGCATGAGCATCATGGACGTGGCTTCCTAGTCCTGCTAGGGACCTGCCTATGGCTGGTACCCTTGAGACTGTGATAGGAAAACTCCAAGATAAGAAAACACCAGGAAGAGACATGATTGTCGCCTACTGGTACAAAAACTGATATTCTATCGGAGGTATCTTACCGACCTCTACCAACAAGTTCTTAAGGGAGATACACTTATACCAGAATGGTTGACATTAGCACAAACATTACTGGTCCCCAAGAACAAAGACACCCATCTGGCAAAAAACTACCGACCTATTGTATGCCAGAACCTGATGTATAAGATGTATACAGCCTGCCTGAACCTATTCCTCCAAGATCACTGTGAAAATAATAACATCATCACAGATGAACAAGCAGCTGGAAAGAAAGGGGTTTGGGGATGTGCTGAACAACTTCTAATCAACAAAACTGTGATGTCGGAGGTGCGACAACTTAGGAGGAATATGGCTACAGTCTGGCTGGACTACAAGAAAGCTTTCGATTCTGTTCCCCACTTTTGGATGATACAGGCCCTCCAACTTGCTAAAGTCCCAGACATTATTGTCAGAGCCATAGAGAGGCTGTCTTCTTCTTGGGCTACTATCCTAAGGTTAAAGACAGAGAGGGAGGACTCACTGATAAAATAAAATATTGCAGGGGTATATTTCAGGGGGACAGTCTCTCTGTGATATTATTCATCTTGTCATTAAACCCCTTGTCCTTTCTACTCAAGAAATGTGAGGGATATATCATTGGCTCACAGGAGGATAGAAATACAAACCTAACCCATAATTTCTTTGTGAATGATCTGAAACTCTATGCCAAGAACATGGATGGGATGAAGAAAAATCTTGACCTGGTTACAACATTCTCAAAGGATATAGGAATGGAGTTTGGCCAAGATAAATGCTTATATATGACTGTAAAGCGGGGAAAAGCAACAACCCAATCTAGCAACATTTGGATCAATGACCTAACTGTTTCACCAATATCTGATGAGGACTGCTACAGATACCTGGGGATAGATGAGAACATATCCTATAATGGTATCTGTAATAAGGAACGCGTAACCAAGGAATACTACACCCGATTAAGAAAGATCTGGTCATCGGAACTCTCTGGCTCACAATGTGTTTGCTGTGCCTGTCCTAACACCAACGTTTGGAATACTCAATTGGACGATAGATGAAATCCGAGCAGTTGATGTTGGAATTCGAAAAATACTGAACAACACCGGAAACTTCCACATCAACAGTGACATAGACCGCCTTTACTTGAAACGTAAGCAGGGAGGCAAGGGCCTAACATCAGTCCAGACAGCATTTGAATTTCGTATCATATCCCTCTGACAACATCTACGAACCTGAAAGCGTAGGAGCCCGTTTCTCGAGCAAGTCTATCTGCATGAAACAGATAAGATCATGAGAGTTGGGAAGGAACTCTTCGAGAGGTATTCCCTGTGTGATAATCAAAAACTCACACCCAGGGAAGTCACTCAGTAGTATCGCAGTGAATCCATGGATGAAAAACTGAATGCTTATCTGCAAAAAATCATGATTGGATATGTTGCCAGGAAGCACCAGAGTGAGAGTAATATAGATAAGGAAAGTAGTCTATCCTGGACCAACAACCGCTATATTGCCTCTCACTTTGAAGGATACGCTTTTGCAATCCAAGAACAGGAAACCAACACGAAATACCTGATTCACAAAAGAGATAGGGATGCAGGCAAAACACCTAGATGTAATAACAAGTGCAGACTCTGTAGAATTAACATTGAAGATGTCATCCATGTCATAAGCAGCTGTCCAAAGATGTCATCGCGGAACTATCTACATATGAGGCATGGTGTAGTGGCCAAAACACTGTACAATGCAATCCGTAGAAAAGATAACCCCGATAATAAACACATTAAAAGCTACAGCAATGTGGAAGACAAACATATACATAATATGAAAGAGTACTGGTAGAATGTTCCAGTAAACAACCCAATAAAATCCTGGCATAACAGACCAGATATTATGATATGGGACAGGGAAAAGAAGGCATGCACAGTAGTGGAAGTTAGCTGTCCAGCAGATGCTAATATAATATCAAAGATTAGCGAAAAGGAGGATATTTATGCAGAACTGATGAGAAATCTGCAGAAACTCCACTCTGATTATACCTTCAGATTTATGCCTGTGATTATTGGGGCACTGGGATATGTTAGTAACTGCCTCAATACAAATCTTGAAAAGCTGGGCTTCACAGGAACAGAAAGAACACAACTAGTTAGGAAATTACAAGTACAATCCATTAATGGAACAGTAAAAATAAGTAAAACATTCCAAAAATTTTGCATCTAATAACTGCATATACACATGCACACATACAACTCAAGACATCCACATCCACACATACAATAACATCTATATCTACACATGCATGTATGCAGACATATCTACCTAGTTGATGTTGCGTAAATTCCAATAACAGAGTCTTGTATCTATGTTAGAAACCGACTCTCTCTATTGGCAAAAATATGTGAAATTATAAAACCAGAACATACATACATATATACATACATACATACACACATATATATACATACACACACATTATATATATATATTTATATATGGAGGCACCATAGCTACCATTATACACAACTATATATATATATATATATATATATATATATATATATACAAGTTAATATAAATTAATATATGATAAACACTAATATAATCATATAAGTGGTCATTTACAATACAAACACTTATATGATTATATTAGTGTTTATCATATATTAATTTATATTAACTTGTATTTCACGGCTCAGAAATGCTTCTTTCTTTGAGCTAATTAATTGTAAAAGACTGTTTGAGTTTATAACTCTATATATAGTATATATATATATATATATATAGAATAAGGAAAAGCGAAGTAGTTTCAGATGTTCAAGTCCTTTAATAATAATTGTTTCTACTTTAGGCACAATGCCAGCAATTACCCAGTTCATTACTGGTACTTTATTTTATCGACCCCGTAAGGATGAAAGGCAAAGTCAACCTCGGCGGGATTTGAACTCAAATCGTAAAGGGACGTAACTACGCTGGAAAGAATGGCGTCCGACCCTCTACCGATACTGCCAATCCACCGCCAATCCTTTAATAATAATGCTGTGATATATATTTCAATGACGACACTGGCCACACTGTTCTGTGTGCGAGTGCCGTGACATCATCAGACAGCTTGTTACATAATAAGGTTATGTTTCCGAGGCAATCCAAATTGAATCGACATGGGAACGGATGAAGTGTGTGCTTTTGAGTTCTTCATCCGTTCCCCTGTGAGTACCAATTCACCCCCCACCGGTCTGCGCAGGCGCATGTCCGAAGGAAGTTGACCATTAGCTACCGCAGATTTCAACGAAATTCACTTAGTCAGTTCATCCTCTCAGCCAAACAATGGCCCACCTAGGCCTGTACCATAGTTTACTGCTACCCATCCCGACTGTGGCAGTCAGCCGTCGGCTGACTGCCACAGTCGGGATGGGTTTATTTTATCGACCCCGTAAGGATGAATGGCAAAGTTAACCTCGGCGGGATTTGAACTCAGATCAATCCACCATCAGACCCTAATAACGACATAGTATATATATATATATATTATATAAATGGAATAGAATGAAACGAAATTTCATTTCTCACTCTTAGTACGCACTTACTTAAATGTAAGTATGTATGTATACGTACATACATATATGTATACAGACGTACAGTAGTATGTATATATATACATACATGCACACATATATACATGCACGTATAGGTTTACCGAACATTTATTATAATGCTCGGTTTGTTTGTTTGTAAACAAACCGAGCATTATAATAAATGTTCGGTAAATCGATACGTGCATGTATATATGTGTGCATGTATGTATATATATACATACTACTGTACGTCTGTATACATATATGTATGTACGTATACATACATACGTACTTACATTTAAGTAAGTGCGTACTAAGAGTGAGAAATGAAATTTCGTTTCATTCTATTCCATTTATATATATATATATATATATATATATATATATATACTATGTCGTTATTAGGGTCTGATGGTGGATTGATCTGAGTTCAAATCCCGCCGAGGTTAACTTTGCCATTCATCCTTACGGGGTCGATAAAATAAAGCACCAGTAATACACTTGGATAATTGCTGGCCTTGTGTCAAAAGTAGAAACAATTATTAATACTATAGGTGTGGCAACTGTTGTCTTTTGAAAGAGTGAGTAAAATTGAAGCTGTTAGTGTGTTTTGCTGTTTAGATTTATTGTTTCGTTGTTGTTTTCATAAGTTTTGATCGTTGACCGAGCGGTGGTGGTGGCAGTTGATGTTGATATTTGGCTTTTTATCGTTTGATGCCGCTGTTGTTCTTGTAGGTGTTTGTGTTGTTCCTTTTGATGCTGTTGTTGTTGTTGTAGGTGTTGGTGTTCGTTCTGATGCTGTTGTTGCTGTAAATGTTGGTGTTGGTGTTCGTTCTAATGCTGTTGTTCTAAATATTAGTGTTGGTGTTCGTTCTGATGCTGTTGTTGTTCTAAATATTAGTGTTGGTGTTCGTTCTGATGCTGTTGTTGCTGTAAATGTTGGTGTTGGTGTTCGTTCTAATGCTGTTGTTGTTCTAAATATTGGTGTTCGTTCTGATGCTGTTGTTGGAGATATGTGTTCGTTGATCGTTTTGACTGAGTGGTGGCGATGGTAGTGAGTGTTCGACTATTTAACAACACATTCAACACACAGTAAGAGTTGGGTAGCAACTCTTACTGTGTGTTTAGTCTAAAAATAGGTTGGAGATTGACGTGTGTGAGTGTAAATATGGTGGTGGGGATAAAGTGGATGTAAATGTGGTGGTAGTGAGGGAAGAAAGTTGTATCTCTTTTATCTGTCCGTTTACTTTTCAAAATTTGAAATTTAGCCATATTTGATTAAAAAGCATTAGGGTGTAAATAAAATGTAAACAATGATTGCATTGGGAAAATATATAAAAATATTTATGCAACTTTCACAACTTCTGCCAGGTTATTTGCTGAGACTAGTGGGCAACAATTTGTCGAATTTGGATGTTTGGAAATACAAAATTAAACAGAACTTACCATCCCTGTGCATATACATACACTTGCACACATATTCATACATACGCTGCCCAACAGATGCCAATATAATATCAAAGGTTAGCGAAAAGGAGAATATCTATGTAGAATTAATGAGAAATCTGCTGATACTCCACCCTGACTATACCTTCAGATTTATACCTGTGATTATTGGGGCACTGAGATATGTTAGTTAGTAACTGTCTCAATACAAATCTTGAGAAGCTGGGCTTCACTGAAACAAAAAGAACACGACTAATTAGGAAATTACAAGTACAATCAATGGAACAGTAAAAATATGTAAAACATTCCAAAAATTCTGCATCTAATAACTGCATATACACTTGTACAGATACAAAACATATGCACATGCACACATACAACTCAAAACATCCACATCCACACATACAATAACATCTATACTTGCACACACATTCATGCATGCAGACGTGCATACATATCTACCTAGTTGATGTTGTGTAAATTCCAATGAGAGAGACTTGTGTCTATGTTAGAAACCGACTCTCTCTCTATTGGTAAAAATTTGTGAAATTATAAAATCAGAAGAACATACATACATACATACATACATATATACATACATACATACATACATACATACATGGTGGCTGCCAACTCGTTTTCGAGTACGGCCACTACTTTATATCCATGTAGGAGTACCCCTACCGATGCGCTGAATGGTGTGACTTTTTAGTCCAGCCAGCGACTTGAAAACTCTGGTACAAACACTACTCTTGTGACAGTTATTGACACATAGTGCTGGGCCCATGGTACCATGTGACGACAAGTGCAGAAAGATCTCCAGATATAAAGCAATGCCTGTGCCGTGAAGCTTTTATAGTGAGCAAAGGCACTGCACAAAGCCAGTCCCACTCTCTTAACCAAGATGATATTTACCAAAAAGAAGAACAAGTCAACATCATTGGATACCATCAGGGTTGCAGGTGTTATATCAGAGTTTTCCTTCTCCTAGAATTCTGCCTTGACAAAGGCTAAGGGGTCATCTCTCCCGGTGATTTTGGATGGCCATTGACTCTTAAGAGCTCCTTTGCCCTTTGACAGGTTTTGTTTTTAGTCCTGCAGGATGTCCAAAGCCACCCTCCTTACCAAGAAACCTTGATGGGGTTGCCAGTTTAGTCGCCAACGACCCGACCATGAAACAGGTCATACATACATACATACATACATACATACATAAATGTAGGATTTGTAAAACAAAGATCGAGGATGTAAGCCACATTGTTGCCAGCTGCGAAAGAATGTCATCTCGCTACTACCTCCCCATGAGACACGATGGGATAGCTAGAACCATCTGGAACGCACTTCGGAAAACAAAATTAACAACAAACGAGGAGGAATATATAGAGACAGATGGCACTAAGGAATACTGGTGGAACATGAAAATAAAAACTGCCACCAAATTAAAGCACAACCGGCCTGATATTGTTGTTTGGGACCACACATTGAAAACGTGTTCTGTTGTGGAGATCAGCTGCCCACTTGGTGTAAACATTGTCAGAAAAATACAGGAGAAGGAGGACATCTACGGACCATTGATGAGGAGTTTACAAATCCAGTATCCAAGATACACCTTTAGCTTCATACCCATCATTATTGGAGCTACGGGTTATATACCAACCCGCTTAGACCAAAGTATGACTGAACTTGGATTTGCGGACAAAAAGCGCAGCTCCCTAATTCATAGTCTACAAATGGCTGCGATAGCTGGCACCTTCAAAATTTGCAAAACATTCTTGCGATTCAAGGGATGACAATTTCTTTTCTTTTACAACCTTGCCACCAGGAAGGTGGCCGGTCAAAAAAATATACTCGAAATTAAGAGAAAGAGATATACATACATACAACAATGTGGAAGACATCCATGTACATAATATGAAAGAGTACTGGTGGAATGTTCCAGTAAAAACCCCAATAAAATGCAGGCATAACAGACCAGATATGATATGGGACAGGGAGAAGAAAACATGCACAGTAGTGGAAATTAGATGCCAATATAATATCAAAGATTAGTGAAAAAGAGAATATTTATGCAGAACTGATGAGAAATCTGCAGATACTCCACCTTGATTACACCTTCAGATTTATGCCTGTGATTATTGGGGCACTGGGATATGTTAGTAACTGCCTCAATACAAATCTTGAGAAGCTAGGCTTCACAGGAACAGAAAGAACACAACTAGTTAGGAAATTACAAGTACAATCCATTAATGGAACAGTAAAAATATGTAAAACATTCCAAAAATTTTGCATCTAATAACTGCATATACACATGTACAGATACAAAGCATATACACATGCACACATACAACTCAAAACATACACATCCACACATACAATAACATCCATATCTACACATGCATGCATGCAGACATACATACATATCTACCTAGTTGACGTTGTGTAAATTCCAATGAGAGAGTCTTGTGTCTATGTTAGAAACCGACTCTCTCTCTATTGGTAAAACTTTGTGAAATTATAAAACCAGAAGAACATACATACATACATATAAGCATACATACATATCTACCTAGTTGATGTTGTGTAAATTCCAATGAGAAAGTTTTGTGTCTATGTTAGAAACCGACTCTCTCTCTATTAGTAAAAATTTGTGAAATTATAAAACCAGAATAACATACATACATCGCTCTCTCGATCTGATCAATCGACAAGATCCTACATTGTAGAAATAGCAGCCAAATCACACCATATCTTCCTAAGGAGACACTGAATGATGTAATTCTAGGTATACTCTTCAAAAATAGAGCAGTCATAGCGAGAATGAATCTGAACAAAGAAATTCTAACTAAAAGATCAAAA
This sequence comes from Eledone cirrhosa, assembly GCA_964016885.1. Classification (NCBI taxonomy): domain Eukaryota; kingdom Metazoa; phylum Mollusca; class Cephalopoda; order Octopoda; family Eledonidae; genus Eledone; species Eledone cirrhosa. The sequence goes on from OZ024743.1 coordinate 124,079,489, forward strand.
GTTGAACAGAGAGAATTACAGATGACTCTGCTACCAAGGGTCGGATGGATCTTCACAGACTGAATCAATACTCAAGTGGAGCCCAGCTCACTCTCACCTACATTCTCAGACTTTGCAAGGTGCATTTCATCATGGCAACAACACTAGGGTGGTTGTCATATCTTTGATACAGCTGCTCTTTTTTTCGCAGGTTTTTCACAGCTCGATGAACTTTATATTACCAACCATTTTATAGAATGTACTGAATATATTTATCGTGTGGATCACCAACACTAAGGAGGTTGTCGTGACTTTGACAAAACTGTAGAGTCCTTCCAACCATTCATTCACCAAACTTTCTATGACTTCATACTATTTCTATCACTAAGCAATTTACAGAGTATACTTGTAATATAGATTACCAAAACTAGAGAGGTTTTAATGCTGTTAACACCACTGAAGAGTCCTCTTGACCCTTTCCAATCCAAAATGATTTCTACAGTAAGACACACTGCTTATTGGCAGCCTCATTACAGGGTGTACTGGGCGTATTTTTCATCAAACAAGCACTAGAGAGGTTGTTGGTCATCAACCCAAATGTAGAGCCCTCTCTACACTATGATGGGCAGAGGAATGATGATAAATATGTTGTTATAATTGTATACACACACACATATATATATTATATATATATATATATATATATATATATCTGTGGGGAGAGAGAAACATGTAGGAATAAATGAATCATCTATGTTATCACTGTATATTTATATTTCTGTTAGTTTTAGAAGGCAATTTTAGAATAGATACAGGATATATATGGAAATTATAAGCTATAATTGTTTCTAGTTTTCTACTGTTGACCAAATATAGAATTTTTATTTTCCACTTCCTAGTTATATTATTTGGTACTAAACAAAAATGTTAAAAAAAGTAGTAAAGGAAGTGAAAATATGTTGCGCACTGTTAAATTATAAGAATACTGAGAATCAAGTAAGATGGGCAATTTCAAATATGTGTGTGTGTGTGTGGGTGGGGGTGTGGGGGGGGGGGGGGGGGGGGGGGGGTATGTATATCTGTATCTATGATATAAATTCATTTGTATGCTATAGATCTTTTATGCAATCAGACCTGGACACAATGCAGCAATGGATCATGGACTGGCAACTCCAGCTGGCTGTGGACAAATGTACCATCATGCATTTTGGGGAGGAAAAACCCAGCATTCACATACTCCCTCCACAACACCAATCTCAAAATAATGTTCTTGTGAACATGATTTGGGCATTATTGTCAACAGCGATTTGCGTTGGACAAAACATGTCTAAAATTGTCAAGAAGGCTGAGGGTATCTTAGAACAACTCAGTAAGACCTTTGTCAGCCACTCTCCAACTATCTATTTAAAGTTGTTTATAACTAAGGTGCATCCACACTTAGAATTTGCATCACCAGTCTGTAACCCTTATCTTGCTCAGAATATTGACCTCCTGGAAACTGTTCAGAGATGTGCAACCAAGAGAATAGCCTCCATCAAGCCTCTACCATATTCTGAAAAACCTTGCCTCCCTGGGCATGGATATGTTGAAGCTCCAACATCTGGCAACTGATTTGGTAAACACCCATAAAATTATTAAACATCTTGCCAACAACAACTCTGAGCACCTTGTTGAATTCCATGTGTCTAACACCCATGGGTATGCTTAACAAATCAGAAAAAGTACAGCTCCCATGACTTTGTGAAACATTTATTCATGCTCAGAGTTGCTGAAGCATGGAACAAACTATCTGCATCAGTTGTTAGTTGTTGGGACACTGCATCCTTCAAAACTTCCATGCTTCCCGAAATTTGCCAGTACTACACCTGATATCCCCCCTCCATACACACACAAGCATGTGTCTGTAAGTATATCATGACTCATAGACTGTTCACTTCCCTGACATTTGTACATTATTCTATGAACTATACATGCACCTTTGATGAGTTCTAGTGCACCTGAGCGCTGTACACAATAATTTTCATTATATGAATGTAAATCTGTCTTGACATCTAGTATTACATGTACAATGGTATATGAAAATAACCAAAGCCAGAAAACAAATTCAGATAACATCTTATACGCAGACATAAACTTAATTTCTCAATTTCTTCTTTCCCTTACTTGAAGAAGCATGTATGCATAAGGTTCAAGATTGGGTAAATTTTTGTTGACATACAAAGGTCACACAGAAACAACCTCCAAAATTATTTCTTATTCTATCAATCACTACTTCTTTTGTCCCTCGAAATCAAGAACCCCCCCCCCCCTATTTTTCTATTTTTCAATATACTACTGATTTTTATATCAGTAGATTACTAAAAAATTGATTAACAATATTCCAAAGATGTGTGTATTATCTGATTATGTGTTGTATGTGGTCCTAGATGTGTGTATTATCTGATTATATTTGTATGTGATCCTAGATGTGTGTGCTACTCGCTTCTGTTTTTTCTTTTCTTTTTTTTTTATTTCTAATATTATTTATACAATAGGGAATAAAATAGATCTACATAGTGTTAACTCATTACGGTTGAGTCAATAATTTCAGACATGAAATACATTGTTATCGGTGAAGGAAAGATAAGATTCTAACTGGCTGCGCTCAAAGTGTCTTTGACCCAGTTGACTGTGGATTTTTCCATTTTTAGGATCTCAATTACCGGTTAATGTCTCAATTACCAGACATGCCTGGACACCTGCTCACAGCTGCAGTCAGGATATAGTTATGCTGTCTGCAAGCTCATTCAAATGCATTCACACTGGCTAAATGAATTGAGAGAGAGACTGAGCATAAGAGGAATCAAATGCTGTGTGCAGGAGAGGAGGTTGCATTGGTATGGACATGTGATGCGTATGAAGGATGACTGCTGCATAAAAAGGTGCAGAGCTCTAAAAGTCGATGGAAGCCATGGAGTGGGGAGACCCAAGAAGACCTGGGATGAAGTGATAAAAGCTGACCTTGCCCAATTGCACCTCTCAAAGGCGATGACACAGGACCGTGACCTCTGGCATCACGCAGTAATACAGAAGACCCGACTTCCCACAGGAAAAAGCCTAAGCTGAAGCATATAGACAATAGGCTTCCATCACCTCCCACTGCAAAGTGGTCGTGGAGGTGTCATGATAAAAAAGCTCCCAGCACTCACTGTAAATGAGGTTGGTATTAGGAAGGGCATCCAGCTGTATCAAGCCAAAATCAGTTCCCGTATGAGCAAGACAAGGTCACCTGACCTAGCATTGCCCTCAACAGGACAACCCATCTAACCCATGCTAGCGTGGAAGCATGGACATAAAATGGTGATGATGATGATGATGATGATCATCATCATCATCATCGTTTAACGTCTATCTTCCACACTAGCATGGGTTTAGACAGGAATTGTCCCACTTGAGGCAAGATTGGTTGTCTTGCTCGTATAGGACTGTCTGGCATGTTTTCTATGGCTGGATGCCCTTCCTAAGACCAACCACGTTTACAGTGTGGACTGGGAGGTTTTTACCGTGTTACCTACACGGCCACATTACTGTGTGTTTTTTTGTTGTGACACCTACACGACCTCATTTATTTAGAACTGGATGTTGTGGTACAAACATAACTTTACAGAGAAAGGAGTAGTGTAGATGGGGGTGGGGGTAGATGTAGTGGGATGGGGGTGTATTTTTGGTTAAGAGGTGCCTTCTGACTGTAGGTTTCGCTTTGTACTTAGGCAAGGTTGGTCTTCTGTATTACAGCATAGCGCCAAAGATCTCGGTCCAGTGACATTGTCTTGGAGAGGTGTAAGTGTGCAAGGACCGAGATCTTTGGCGCTACGCAGTAATACAGAAGACCCACCTTACCTAAGTGCAAAGCGAAACCTACAGTCAGTAGGCACCTCTTACAAAAATACACCCCCGACCCACTACCCCCACCCCATCCACACCACCCCCTTCCAATGTAAGTTATGTTGGTACCACAACATCCAGTCCTAAATAAATGCGGTCGTGTAGGTGTCACAACAAAAAACCACACAGTCCACGATGTAATGTGGCCATGTAGGTAACACGGTAAAAACCTCCCAGTCCACACTGTAAACGTGGTTGGTGTTAGGAAGGGCATCCAGCCGTAGAAAACCCGCCAGACAGTCCTATACGAGCAAGACAACCAAACTTGCTTCAAGTGGGAAAATTCCCGTCCAAACCCATGCTAGCGTGGAAGATGGACGTTAAATGATGATGATGATGATGATGATATATATATATATATTATTTAATTACATAATAAACAATACAATATAATTATTCCATTACCAAAGGTTTCAAGAAGCTAGACGATTCCTACAGAAACGTCCAGCTCATTCATCAGATAAAATAGTTATGTCTTGGATATAAGTTTTGAAATTGATATCTATTAAAAATGAAAGTGAGGCTGAGTTAAGATAACATCTTATAATGGAAAATATATATATATACACACATACAAATGTACATACATATACACACACATAAAATATGAATGGTTTTATGTGTGTGTATGTATGTATATTTGTATGTGTGTATATATATGTGTGTATATATATATATATTTTCCATTATAAGATGTTATCTTAACTCAGCCTCACTTTCATTTTCAATAGATATCAATTTCAAAACTTATATCCAAGACAACTATTTTATCTGATGAATGAGCTGGACGTTTCTGTAGGAATCGTCTAGCTTCTTGAAACCTTGGTAATGGAATAATTATATTGTATTGTTTATTATGTAATTAAATAGCTCTGTACTATACATAGAACACTCTTCTTTCCTTTACCTTTTCTACAGAAATACTTAACATATATATATATAGTCAGAGGAAACATATATTTAAACATAAGCATAGATACATATATCAGTGTAGCCCACATTCAATGACGTGGCTCAATGAATGAATGAATTAAATAAATAATTATTAATCAGAGCTATAGTAAAATTATAAGTTTGAAGAACAGACAGATAAAATTTACCTAATTTTTATTCTTAGTCCGGAGAAATTAACTAAATAAATAATCATTTAAACAAAGATAAGTTTAAAATGTAAATTTGAAGAAATAATAGGTAAATCTTACCAATATTCCTCTAGCCCCGACTGTCAATAGTTTTGCTTGTGCTATGTGGAAATGTCTAATTGTTGTATTACCCATGAGGCTCCAAGCTTATCAAGAGACTCCATCAGTTAGGACCGATTTTTTAGCAAAGTGGTCATTGCCAGTAGCAAATTCAAAAGGGGTGAAAATTATCACGTGGCTAGCGGTCAAAATAGAAGTGTTATGAAGGGTAGACTGGTGGCCAGTAAGTTCATTGCTAGAAGAAGCAGTTAGTTACTGTTTAATTTTGCTCAACTGTATGGGAGTTAGAACAAAGTCAGAGGAAACACATATATATTTAAACATAAGTATAGATACATATATTACGTAAATTTTATCTGTCTGTTCTTCAAACTTATAATTATATATACGGGATGTTTGTTTACAAACACACCGAGCATTATAATAAATGTTCGGTGAATCCATACGTACATATATATATATATGTGTGCATGTATGTATATATATATATACATACTACTGTACGTCTGTATACATATATGTATGTACGTGTACATACTTATATTTAAGTAACAGCCGTACTAAGAGTGGGCAATGCAATTTCGTTTCATTTTTTCCGTTTATACATATATATATATATATATAGCACTCACTGTAAATGAGGTTGTCGTTAGGAAGGGCATCCAGCTGTAGAAACCAAGTCGTAATCAGTTCTGTATGTGCAAGACATGGTCATCTGACCTAACATTGCCCACAAGAGGACAACTCATCTAACCCATGCCTAACATGGAAAAATTGACATAAAACGGTGATGATGATGATGATGATGATATATATATACATACATATATATGAAAATATGGGTGAGAAGAATACTGCTGGTTGCACATGGATAACATGTTATAAAATGAGTCCCTCATCAGTGATTTACCAAACAATCATGGGTATTTCATCGCATTAAAAATCATATACCTCACGTTGGAGCGATAATAACTAAAATAAGTTATTAGGACAATAGAAACGCGTAAAGCGAGTGAGACAAGTAAACAACACAGGGGGAAGGTAACCGAAGATGGAAATAAACACAAGCAACATAGTTATTCTTTCAGCATAAGCTGTGTGAATATATGAGCGAGTCAGAAAACAGACCTTTTGCTAGTGAATCCGGTGTTAGAAAGAATGAAAAATTATAAGAACAGATTAAAGTTTAAGCAAAGAATTGATGTTTTCACCCTTATCGAGCCCTCTTCGGATTTTAGTCTTCACATTTATTATTACTATATATATATACATACATATATATATCATCATCATCATCATCACCGTTTTACGTCCGTTCTTCCATGCTAGCATGGGTTAGACGGGTTGTCCTGTTGTGGGCAGTGTCTGGTCAGCTGACCATGACTTGCTCATACAGGAACTGATTTTGGCTTGATTTCTACAGCCGGATGCCCTTCCTAACACCAACCTCATTTACAGTGAGTGAAGGGTGCTTTTTTCCGTGGCGCCTACACGTCCACTTTACAGTGTGGGCTGGGTGCTTTTTTTGCCATGGCACCTCCACGACCCCTTTGCAGTGGGAGGGTGTGGGGGCATATTGTCTATATGCTTCAGCTTATACCCATATATATATATATATATATATATATATATATATATATATATATATGTATATATATATAGGCCATTTTATTCATATCATGGTATGGATTCATGCAAATGGATATTCTACATGTAAATCACTTTTTTCTATCTCCATGCCCAACTTACTAGGATATTTTTCATACCCAAAAATGTACATTGAAGCCATTAATTCTAAATTAACTTAATATTCAAAATTTGTAACTTGTTCAACAATTCTAAAAACAAATTGCTTATTTACATTTCTGGCTGGTTGATAAAGTTTTAAAAATGTAAAAGAGTGGTCAACACAACTATGGTGTAATGGTAACACAGCCACACAGTATATGAGATACACATACTCCTACACACATGCAGCATCTGTACACAAACACACACGTGTGTATGTTTGTATAGGCGCACACAAGTCACATATGTATATATATATATATATATATATATATCAATGATATTAATAAATGGAAACTATATTTATAAAACCATATTTATTCTATTATATATATTTCAAGGGTACCAAAACTTTGGTACGCTCTCATCAGATAAAATACAAAGTTTGTTTTATAAATATTGACATATCCAGGAATGAGACCTTCACGGTTCAGGTCTCGTTCCTGGATATGTCAATATTTATAAAACAAACTTTGTATTTTATCTGATGAGAGCGTACCAAAGTTTTGGTACCCTTGAAATATATATAATAGAATAAATATGGTTTTATAAATATAGTTTCCATTTATTAATATCATTGATATTATACTCCAGAAAACTTGTTGAGTGCTTCGAATCAGTTATAAATATATATATTTGTTGAATTACCAACAAATTAAATATCCCTTTGCTTATATATATATATATATATATATATATATATATATATCATCATTATCATCATCCTCATTTAGCGCCCATTTTTCATGTTAGCATAGGTTAGATGGGTTGTCTTATTTGAGGCAAGTCGAGGTCTTGTTCATACAGAACCGATTTTAGCTTGGTTTCTATGGGTGGATGCCCTTCTTAATGCCAACCACATATACAGCGAGTACTGGGTGCTTTTTGTTGTGACACTTACACAACGACTTTACAGGGAAGGCTGGGTGCTTTTTGTTGTGACACCTATATGACCACCTTACAGTGTGGGCTGGGCACTTTTTGTCATGTCGCCATCATGACTACTTTACAGTTTGGGCTGGGGGTTTTGGTGGGAAGGGTGTGTGGGGTTTAGGGAGGTGGATATATGGGCGTGTGTGAGGGGGTGGAGTGTTAAGATGTAAAAGATGTATGGAAGGGATGATGAAGGTGAAGGTGGTGCATACCAGATGTATGATTCAGTCTGTGCTCACGGGAGATGTATGGGAGTGGAGGTGGAGGCGAATAGTATATGTATGCTTCAGCCTGTACTCATGGGAAGGTGGGTCTTCTGTATTACTGCTTAACGTCAGCGATCCCGGTCCTGTATTATCACCTAGGTGCAATTGTACAATGTCAGCTTTTATCACCTCCTCCCAAGTCTTCCTACTTCATTGCTTCCATCAACTTTGAGCGCTTTGCATCTTTTTATACAGCTGTCCATACCAACGCAATTTCCTTTCCTGCACACTACATCTGATTCTTCTTATGCCTAGCTTCTCTCTCAGTTCGTTTATGCTTTGCCATTCATGTATATTATTATTACACATCCATCAGAGCATGCAAGCTTCATTTCTTTCTAATCTTCACATGTCTTCACAGTGCCCAGGTCTCACTACCATGTAGCATATATACTTGGTTTGAGAAATAATATTCTAAGAGCCATTGAAGACTTTGTATGCACAAGGGTAATTGAGAAGAGGGTCAGTGATATAAACCTTTTCCAATCACATGAAGATGACCTAATTAGCAGAGGAGGAGGGTGCTTCGCGAGCATAATAGCTAGAATAAGGAAAGGATGGATGAAGTTTAGTGAGTTACTCCTACTTTACTATTGACAACAAAAGGTGTCTCCCTACATACAAAAGGGTGGCTGTATGACACCTGTGTGCAACGTGTGATGCTGCATGGTAGTGACACATCGGCAATGACTTCAGAGGACAGATGTAGGCTGGAGAGAAATGAAGTTATCATGCTTCATTGGATGTGCAATGTATATGTGAGAGAAAGGGAGAGCTTGGATGAACTGAGGGAGAAACTGGATTTAAGAGGAATCAGAAATGATGTGCAAGAGAGAAGACTGCATTGGTACAGAAATAGATGATGATTGCTAGGTGAAGAAGTCCTATGAAATCCCAGTGGTAGGAAGTTGCAGTTGAGGTAGAGCAAGGAAAATCTAGTTGGAGGTGATGAGAGCTGATCTCAAATCACTGAGACTCACAGAGGAGATGACGAAGGAACACGAATGCTGAAAAGGACCTGACCAAACCATGTTAGTGTGGAAAAATGGACATAAGAACAATGATGATGATGATTTCTCATCTCACCCATTCTTTGTAATCATTATTGGCAGTATCGGTAGTTGGTCGGATGCCATGCTTTGAAGCATAGAGTTACCTCCCTTTATGATCTGAGTTCAAATCCCGTCGAGGTTAATTTTGCCTTTCATCCTTACAGGGTCGATAAAATAAAATACCAGATATACACTGGGGTAATTGCTGGCCTTGTGCCAAGAGTAGAAACAATTATTACAATAGGCGGTGGATTGGCAGTATTGGTAGAGGGTCTGACGCCATGCTTTGACACATAGAGTTACGGCCCTTTCCATTCTGAGTTCAAATCCTGCTGAGGTTAACTTTGCCTTTCATCCTTACGGGGTCGATAAAATAAAGTACCAGTAATGCACTGGAGTAATTGCTGGCCTTGTGTCAAAAGTAGAAACAATTATTACAATATGGATACAAATTGTCGATACATGTTGATATTCTTTTTTCTAATTATAAGTGAGACATTTGAAATATCATTTATGTCTGTGTTTCTCATTGGTTGTATTTGCTTGTAGTTGATAAACAGGTTGTGGTCTGCCCACATTCTGTTTATGTCAAGTATTAATTTGCTATAAGGATGAAAAACTATTTCAATGAGGAGTTTTCCTGTTGTTTGATTAACACAGAGGTTCTCAAAGTAGACGCTACCCCCCCTCCCCCCGTTGGGTGTGTGTGTGTTGGGGGGGGGGGATCTTGGAAGGCTCTGGGGCCTAAGGGAGCGGTTGGGTGGAGGGTCGGTATAAATGATATGATAGTATATTGAATATCAAATGATACATATTATATATGAATATAGTAAAATAAAAAATATATAATATTTATTTATATATAGTATATATATTATTTCTTATATATAAATTAACAATTTTATTTATTATATATTATTTACAATTTGCATGCAGGTAGGTCTCTCTAGAAATAGGGGTGGGATGGAGGGCGTTGAGGGTATTACATGGCGGTGAGGGGAAGGGGGGGGGGGCAGTGGCCCCAAAAGTTTGGGAACCTCAAACTTTGATTGTATATTAATATATGTTTTGCATATATAGTATATATATATATAAAAAATATATTGATTGGATTGTTATGGATAGAATGCTTTTGTATCATTTCCTTTTATTGTGGACTAGCAGCATCCAGCGTTGCCTGGGAAGGTAAAATAATATCTGCTTTGATTAAAAGGTGTTGATCTTAGCGACTGCTTTTCGATGACTCATCTATGGCCACACACAGGCCATGCGGGGGAGGGTGGTGATGACCTCTATCACTGAGAAACGCGGGTGACTGACGAAGGGGCATGCTGGGGGAGGGAGTTTCGAATTTGAACGAAATCGGTTGAAAAATGTGGGCGCTAGAGCCGAAAGGGCGGAAATTTGAGCGAAAAGGTGGTATTTTCGAATATTTAAGCGGCTGCTACGCCGTTCCTGAACAAAAAGTCCAAAATGTAAAGACACTTTAAGACGTGAAATAATCAGATCTAACAAAGTAGGTTGATTAATGTGGGAGCTAGAGCCGAAAAAGTGGAAATTTGAGTCTAAAAGTGTTTTTTTTTTAAATATTTAAGCGGCTGCCACGCCGTCCCTGAACAACAAAGGCAAAATATATAGCCATTACAGGATTTGCAATTATAAATTCTATTTTGCTTTAAAATTTAAACGAAATCGGTGGCAAAATGTGGGAGCTAGAACCAAAAATTTTATTTTTCAATACCTAAAAAAAGGTGACCCCCCCCCCCCCCCTATCGATTTTTATCTGCAGAATGACCTCGGAATAAAAAAAGACAATACGCTGATATATAGAAAACAGTCCCCGATGACTAATCTATGAGCCTGTAAAGTTTCATGAAAATCGGTCGTAAGATGTAGGCCCCTATAGGTAATACACAGACACACACACATACTTAATTTTATATATATATAGATTATTGGAATGCAGATAACATTATAAAAAGTAAAAAAAGAACTCTAAATGCTTTTAACATTATGTTTGATATATCTACCACTCCTCACTCTGTCAACCCCCCCCCCCTCCCATCCCACTAGGCAACAGCTCACCCCATCTGTAGGTAGAGAGGTCTCTTCAGCTGAGTCAATGACGACAACCTTTCTAGTGTCGGTGCCACTATAAATGTACCTAGTACACCCTGTAAGGTGGTTGGAGATAGGAAGAGCCCTCCACTGTAGAAACCATGCTAAAAGGGTCAAGAAAACTCTCAGTTGTGTCAGAAGCACAACAGCCTCTCTAGTTTTGGTGAAATACGTGATAAACACACCCAGTATGCTCTATAAAGTGGTTGGTGATAGGAAGGTCATCCAGATGTAGAAAACCTGCCAAAAAAAAAATCAGAAGATTATTCACCTTTACCAAAAACATGACAACTTCCTAGTACTGGTCCACAATAAAAAACTGTCTACACATTCGCAGTATTTAAGCATAAGACTACTATTAGATCTTAATTCAGTATTTAGTATATCATCTTCATTTAAATGCATTTATTCCCTCAAAAGTATATTTGCCGCTTTACATATCTCAAAATATTTTCTATATAAAAATTATAAACATTAACCCTTTCATTATCTTATTTCCAGTCAAATTCAATACCTGTGGTTTTCAAATAATTTTGAAAATAATCAAGAATTTAACTTTCAATTAGCAATAACTATGCCTCAGATATACCCCATTGGTGATGGTACTGCCTCTGTGGGTGAAGAAGATCAAGAATTTAGAGGGATTCAATAGTAGTATAGCATTCTCATAATTAAGCTGGTGTTTGGAGCATAATAAACATTCTAACATAAAATCATGGTAGGTTTTCAGATAAATATAAACATCTTAAAACAAACAATTTTGTATCTTAGAATCAAGGGGTGGTTCAGTATCAAAAGGGTTCTTCTTCAATTTGTTAAAATTTTCCCTTTTTTTTTATTTATTTGAGTAGTTTATAAAAGAAAAGAACATTTTGACATCTTTTCCAAATATTTTTACCTTCATCAGCAGTTATCTTTGTGCTGAGGATTATTTCTGCTGTTTTTCTTGCAAATCAAGATTATGGATATGAACTCAAAATTCTAGCTGTAGGATCAAGAGTATTTATTCTGTTTGTTGGCAGTTTGAAGATATTTGAAATAGATTTTATCAAATGAGAAAAAACTGTAAATAATAGCTTTTTCTATTGTTTGACTCAAAAAGTTTATTCACTTCTTGAACATGCTTTAGAATTGGATGTAAAAAGAAATATGAAGCATGTTCTGATAACCACAATGCATGCATGATCCTGTAACTCCTGAGGAAGTCATAGGGGTGCTGTATTCATATAGTGTTTCTAGGGCATCTTTTAAAACTTGGCGGAGCCATTCTTCTCTCCAGGTTTGAATACAACAGATTTCTTCCATAAAAGGATAGAAAGTGATAAAGAAATATAGATAAGACCCAGTATGTGACTGGTACTTCTAAAGGATGAGAGGCAAAGTACCTTGGTGGGATTTGAACTCAGAATAGCAAAAAGAATACCGCAAAGCATTCTATCCAACGTTCTAATGACTCTGCCAATGTGTCACCTCTATAACTACAATACATTTCATATAACCATTCAGCAATAAATCACTTGTCTTTTGTACTTATAATTTTAAAGTCGATTTGTGATCCAAAATTCTGATTGAAAATTCTAACCACAGCAGATTCATCTGATAAACATTTAGTTGCATAACTGCTTAAAATCTCCAATGGTTCTTTATCATTAATAGCAAGGTATAACTAATTGAAACTGTTTGTCTAGTTGAAAAGTGGAAACCTATAAATTTCTGCTACACAAAATTGTAAGTTTCTAGGGAGACATTCAGCACAAGTATAGGATTCTGTCAATTGCAAAGAATGACATATATCCTTTCATGATATTGATATTGTTAATTCTAATAGATTTTCAATGCTAAGTTCTTTTCCACCAACTTTTCCTAAAAACTGTAATTCCGTTTGCATAAAATCAAAGTGACAAATCAAGATATGCATAATTTAACATTTTTGTAATTGTTACAGAAATGTATTATAACCTTTTCTAGAAGCTTCTTAACTCTAACATCCTTGGATGTATCTAGAAAACAAATTTTCCAGTTCCTACATTAGAAATTAAATCTTCATCAAAGTGTAACAAGCACATTCTTTACAATATTGGCACATTTGGTACAAGGTAAATTCACTTTGGAAACAAAGTGATTATTACTATTATTATTATTTTTTTTTTTTTGCACAATCTACATGAGGCTGTGTTCACAAGAGATAGAAGATAGGAGGTTGAATTAAGTGCAAGAATTGCAGAAGCTGGTGCAGTAATGCACCAGCTTCAGCATTCAGTAATCAGAAGAAGGGAGGTAGGCATAAAAGCCCAACTATTTATCTTCAATTCAGTATTTGTGCCAACCGGTAATATTTGATAAAGTTTAAATCCATTAACCTCTTTAGTGCCTAACATGTATGCATTTCAGTGCCACAGATGAGATAACTCTATCCTAACATGTTTGAACTCGTTTCCAACAGTTCATAACTTCAAAGCTAGTTAGGGTTACTAGTTTATTGATGTGCCGTTTGTCAATCATTCAGATATGTGTTAACAAAGGTTTGTTTTAAAAAATAGTCATTTTACTGAAAAAAAAAATCCAGCATAGCAACTGTAGCTGTGTAAAATATATGCAGCAGTCAACAGATTAATGTAACGATTAGAAACAATGTTTATTCTGTCAGATTAGAAAAAAAATCTTTAAATATACTCTTGGGCCTTTTCACTTTTACTTTTTACATATAATTTTCAATTTGTATGGAACTTTGCTCCCTTTTCCAACAACATATAAAAAAGCTGGTTTTCCGAATGGGGTTGGAAAAATCCACAATTAGACAAAGTACTCAATACATTAGTAGAGAAGAAGCATATTTAATTCATATAGAAATGAAATCATCCTGATTATTTCATATGAATATATATATATATATGAATATATATATATATATATATATATACTGTAGTTCAAATTTGATATAAATATCCCAGGGTCATGCAATGTGTCCCTCCATTTCGAGATGGTAGAGTGTAGAACATGTTATGAGAGGGAATTTGGAGAGTATGTGAGGCTGTATTTGTTAATAAAATGTGGTGTGGTAAATAAATATATACATAGAGACCAATACACAGCCGCTAAGAGAGAAACTAGATATCAGGTGTATCAGGTGTACTTAGCACGCAGGGAGGCTGAGAGTAAGAGGTTTGCCAATGTTCTGCGACGGGGAGATCAGAGACATGTGGTGTTCCGCATTGCGAAGCAGTGTGTTAATGAAAACAAGGATGTTGTTGGAGATAAGTGTCTCTGAAATGATGTTGGTGTACTTAGTGTCACTAATGATCAGAAAAAGGAATCCTGGGAATGTCATTATGAGAGACTGATGAATGTGGAGAATGAATGGGGAAGAGAGAAATTACCCCCAGTAGACCTGACAGAGGGACCAGCTATTGAGATTGATGAATATAGGGTCCAAGAAGCAATTAAGGAAATGAAAAATGGTAAGGCTGCTGGACCGTTAGGGATAGTTGCTGAGATGCTGAAGGCATCAGAAGTAGGCATTAAACTGGTTGCACGCATTGTCAATCAAGCTATATATGGTGGTGTCATACCCAAAGGCTGGTGCAGCAGTATTCTGATAAATTGCTACAAAGGTATAAGGGATGCTCTGGAGAGGAGCAATTATAGGGGCATAAAACTGATGGATCAGGTTATGAAAGTGGCAGAACGAATATAAGCGCAACTAATTAGAGAAAGGGTCAAATTAGATGAGATGCAGTTTGGTTTTGTGCCTGGAAAAAGTACAACAGATGCCCTCTTCTTAAAGAATAAGCCACTATACTTAGCTTTTTGTTGACCTAGAGAAGGCCTTCGATAGGGTACCCCGATCTGTCATCTGGTGGTCCCTAAGGACACTAGGTGTAGAGGAATGGCTTATGAGGACAGTGCAAGCTATGTACAGAGGTGCTGTCAGTAAAGTGAGGGTAGGAATGGAGTTTAGTGAGGAATTCCAGATACAAGTAGGTGTACATCAGGGTTCAGTCCTCAGCCGCTCTTGTTCATTATAGTCCTCCAAGCCATAACAGAGGAATTTAAGAATGGCTGCCCATGGGAACTTCTCTATGCTGATGATCTGGTTCTTATAGCAGAATCAGTAGAGGAGCTAGAGAATAAATTCTGGCTGTGGAAACAGCAGTTGGAATCAAGAGGACTGAGAGTGAACATAGTTAAGACAAAAGTTGATAAGTAGAAAAGAGGACAAAACTCTGATTCCATCAGGGAAATGGTCATGTTCGATATGTAGAAAAGGAATCGGCATAAATTCTATAAAATGTACACAATGCAGATCGTGGGTACACAAGAGATGTAGTGGGATAGCAGGCAAACTAACAGGTAGGGAAAACTATGTATGCAGTAGATGTACAGGGAAATTTGACAGTAGAAGTCACAGTGATAGACACATTTTTCAAATGCAGGTGGTTTTATAGAAGTGGTTGATAGCTTCTGGTACCTAGGTGATCAGAGTTCTGAGGCCATAGTATCTAGAATAAGGACGGGTTGGAAGAAGTTTAGGGAGCTGCTTCCTCTGCTGACGAAGAAAGGTTTCTCCCTGCGTACGAAACGCCACTTATATGATGCCTATGTGAGATGCGCGATGTTGTATGTAGTGAGACATAGGCAGCAACTGCAGAGGATATGCGACGGCTGGAGAGAAATGAAGCAAGCATGCTCCGTTGGATGTGCAATGTCAACGTGCGTGAACGACCAAGCATAGATGAGTTGAGAGAGAAACTGTGTATAAGAGGGATAAGTTGTAGTGTGCGGGAGAGAAAACTGCAATGATATGGACATGTGAAGGAAGACACAGCAGAGGAAGACCACGAAAACACGGGTGGAAGTGGTGAGAGCAGACCTCAGATCGCTGAAGCTCACAGAGGAGATGACGAAGGATCGCCACAAGTGGAGAGATGCTGTGCTGAATGGGACCCATCCCACCCTTGCAAGCAGGGAAAAGCAGACGTAAAATGATGATGATGATGATGATATACACCAGTTCCGAACACAATGGAATCCAATTCCCACTGTCACTGCTTCCGTCTCTCCCCATCTCTCACTATTTTGAGCAAATGGTGGCCCACACACTGGCTGCACTGGTGGACAGAATATAGAAGGCATTTCTCTGGAGGATGGTGAGGGAGACGCGCTGGAAGAGCTATTCCAGCTAGCGAGACCCACACCCCCTGCGGAGAGCCAAACTTGAGCTGGTGGTGGTAAGTAGTGAGGTGGCTCTAGGGATAAGGACACAAGAAGTCTCCACTGCTTCGGGCTCGATCGCAAACCCGTCGGAGAACAACCAATATTTGGAGAGTTTAGCCTCCTCAGCCCGGAGTGCAGCAGAACCTGGGTTAGTCACACACTGCACCAGGTTGGCGCAGGAGAATGTGCCTCCCCAGATGAGGGGTTTATCACAGCGGAACGGGAAGATGGCCACGCCGTCCATCCCCGCCGGCTCGAGGTCGGAGGAGAAACCTGCAGTATCTAAGCCATGCTTTATGACCTCGTTGAAGGAAGGCGGCAATCACTGTAGCGACAGGACAGCGGGTGGAGGCCAAAAGAGACTCACACAGTCCATACGACGATTTAAGTGTAATTAGTTACCCAACGAAACTTAAGTATCTGTACATCTCAGTGTTGTAACTAATTATAAATATATATATATAAACCGTGTCCAACTTTTTTTAGAATTTATTTAGTACGCTTTATTAATAATAAAGCGCGCTAAATAAATTCGAAAGGAAAAAAGTTAAGCACGGTTAGCGCCAATAGATACGTTTTCTACTAAAAATAACAACACTGTTATTTGATTCCCGCTTGTCGTCATCTCAGTTAAATCGATATGCGTAACTTTCGTGTTTGTGTCTAAAACTAAATTATTGTATTATAAGAGTAAATTAATTTTTTTAAAATCTTATTTTGTTTGTTTTTCAAAAAAAAAAAAAAAAGGGGTTAAAAAATAACGATATCATGAGAATATCGTTTTTAACATGTTTCACCCCTCCTCTTCAAATGCTGATGCAATAACCGGTAGCCATATTAATTTGTTTATACTTCGTTTCGTCGCTTGGTGATTATTTTGTGTATATTTGTGTTATAAAATAGCTTATATTTTGAATTCACATTAATTGATTTAAAACTAAAATATTAGTATAGTGTATATGAAAATTTCGAATTATTATTTTTTTACTTTTAATGTAGAACTATTTTTCTTCTCGTATCTCATTAAAATTAATGCGCCCTATAAATAAGACCACCTACGCATGTGCTGCGTAGTACAAATCATGTTAGCCTTACAATAAACCGAATGAAACTTTCTCCGCTCTCAAATTTCGATTTTTAAACCCAACGGTTGATTTTACATAATTTGGATTTATATTTGATTCAGAAATGGATGGAAAATGTTCAATGATATGCCCAGACCTTGAATTTTTGCCTATTTCGTTTACCGAAAATTTTAAACATTGCAACTGTGCTGAAAATGATGTTACCCAATATTTTATGACAAATGTAAATTATACTGATAAATACTGGAATAAACTTGATAAATATTGGCTTCAATATTCTTTTCCACACGCTCACAGTTCTCATGAAAAGCATTCCACAGTTAAACACCAACACGCCATTCAAAACGATTTTTGAACATTGAATCGCATTTGATTTTGTATATTGGATTTCTTACCACTATGGCACCACCAGATTTTGATCCTTTTAATTCTTACAACTTATGTGTTAAAATACGTAGTCCTGATACGTGTCAGTCAAAACGGATAGAAACCAGCTTTACATATAACGCGCCAAAAGGCTCCTTTGTAGACTTCATTGCGAAAATGATTATCGTACAATTACAGAGAAGTATGTTGTGTGTGCAGCTGAGTTACGGAGACAATACTCACACTACTATAAGCCGTATAATAAATGAAAAAAATATTGAAATGAACCAAAGGCATGCAAATAACGTAGACGAGCCTATTATTTCAACCCATTTAACTGATATAAAACAGCCATTCGACCCTGTTGAATGCGATAGTCTTATTAGTGAATCTAACTCCTTAGAAATGCAGTCGGACGAAGAAAACGATTTCAATTATTTCTGTTCGACATTTACGATGAAAAACATCTGTCTGAACCCCAAGGACTCTACTGATTCAGGCATTTATACTGAATTAGACAAATCCGTTTGTGAACAACAAATATGTTTTAATATGCCTGAGTCTTCAGACATACTTTGTGTATCAACGCACTCAGACGATGTGCAGAGCGATGATGACGGACATTTTTCTCTTGATAGTGACAATGAGGATTGGGATTATACTTCGGACACTACTTGTGACGATTTGTCATGTAACCCAAAAATTCCATTTTGGCAAAGTTTTTTTCAACAAGCTGAAAGCGATGATGAATGTGATGGTGATGACTTTGATGAAGATGATGACGATGATATATCGTTTCCACCTACGCCTACCTTTTTCAATAAACTATTTGAAAATAATAAAGATATAGAAACCGATAATACGAAATACATTGGAAAAGCCAACGATAGATGGAATAAAATCTATACTGACGTAGATAAATGCCACACAACTTCCAAGGTTTTTATCTTTTTCTTTGCTTAATTGATGTGACCTAAGTAGCCATGTTTTAATTTTTGGTTTATGTAAACGATTAACTGCCAATAACTTTCAAAATGCATAATGAAATTTTATAAGACTCGCTTTCGAGAGTGTAGATAACGATTATGTTGATAATATATATATATATATATATATATATATATATATATATATATATATATATATATGCACTTTCACTTTTTCTAGCCATCTGGCTGAGGACATTTTTTTTATCCTCTTTTGTATACTTTCATACGTTAATATTTTCATTTATTGAATTCTGTCCATCTATATTTTCAGTGGGTTAAATTATGAAATTTTTATCATTCTTTCCCATTTTATCAACCTAGTTTAATACGAGAACACCATCACCTATATGAATTCCGGAAAATATATTTTAAAATATGCATTTATTATGACAATATTACCGCTTTTAGAAATGGAGGAAGTAGTATGATTTCTTAAAATGTTCTGTTACCATTTTATTTTCCTCAAATCCCGCCGAGGTTAGATTTGCTTTTCATTCTTATGGGGTCAATAAAATAAAAAAACCAGTAATGCTGGCCTTGTGCCGAGAGTAGAAACAATTATTTTCCTGGATATCGCCATCTTGAAAATAAATTAGTGAATATATACCGCCATATGTTTTTGGGGGAGGGGGTTGTAAGTTTACAAACGAATGTGAATGACTTCAAATATGTAGAATTAATTATACATTTTAAGTATATATTTTATAATTTTTTTTTCTCTAGTAGATTTGATGATTGGGTTAACTTCTCTACCATGTATTAGGAAGATTTAAAAATCAAGAACGTCATCAGAAATAGTGAATATTGTGACAGGGGAGATAATTGCATTAGATTTCGTGGTTTCTCCCTAAAAACTACTGATACATATTTTGCTTCTTTTTTATTTTTAAGTTTGGATTTAATTAATTACCCTTAATGGAGATACCCCTTATTTAGTCTATGGACTTGCCTTACTTTATTACTCAAACGAGTATGTCAGTTTCGGTTGGTCTTTTCTAGCAAATCTATATGAAATTCCTTTAATTCCTACTCAGAAAAAACCGGAACCCTTTCGTTACTACTATAATTCAGATTGAAATACTCTTGTATTTAAATTAAACACCGCCCCGTCATAGGACAGAGCCTGTCACCCTTTCCCGTTACTGAATAGGCCTTGCTCTTTCTCTCCTTTTTTTTTCACATAGTACTTTCCTATACAGCCAGATCTGCCTTTCCCCCTTGTTTTTTCATTAGTTAATTTTTTATCTGTTAATATTTCCTCATTATATAGCTTCTGTTTGTTAATATAGTTAACACATCAATTCTAAATTATTCGTGAATCTGTCCATTGATAGTCATGATATTCTTCGTTGTAGATGACAACCATTTACGTATATGGTTTATGCGTTGTCACGACTGGTGTTATTTTATGAAATAAAATATTTATGGATTTATATACATTGTCACCTAGAAAATATGGCGATCTAGGCACTGCAGTACTTGAATCACACCCGGCGATGTTTTTATAAGACGTAGGCAGATTTTTTTTAAATGTTCTTAAGTGCGCTTTTCCTTTATTTTTTATTTTTTGTTTCTTTTTTTAAAATTAAGTGGCAGCGAGTAGTAAGTTCACAAATATAAAACTGGCATAAACTATTATTTCTGACTTTTTGGTATGTTGTGAAAAAATATATTTATACGTTGAGGCGTTATATATGTTTCTGAAGACCCTTGGAAGGTGCTGTATCTTATTCGTCTTTTTTTTTTTATTCAGAAATGGCAAGTCAGGTTTTTACATTTTCATTAGTTCCCAATTTTAATTACGCTGCCTTATTTCAAATTTTTACGTTTTTAAATTGTCTCGTATTTTACTTGATACAACATCCGCAATATGTAGTCAATTCGTTTTGGCAGCTGAGTCGGTGTAAGCACGTTACGTAACCAGCCGTAACTATTTTTTTAATTCTTCGCATTCCTACATATATTCGACTGCTCTTCAGTTTAGGTAGATAAATTGACATGAAACTTTTGGGGTGGAGCTTTAGGCAAGATTCTTAATTTATCGGTGGGCAACAATTCACTGCAAATAGCCTTTTTTTGGTAGGTCGGTATCGAAAGATATTTTCTAAAATCTTTTATCGATTATAAAAAAAATTAAGGCGAAGTTATACAATGAAAGTGAATGTTTCGCTTTAGTTATATAATTGGTACCTTGGATATTATACAGAAGACCTGTTTGATATGGGGGGGGGGGGGGGTTCTATCTTTTTGTGTGCTAGCAACTAATAACACTGATCAACAAAAAAATATTCATTTCATGGTTCTGGTATTATTTAGTATGATTCTAGGGTAATCAAGTGTACAGAATCTGAATATGACAACGGTTAAGCTGTATCGGGTCTAGTTTTCGAGAACCAGCATATCCATGTTTATGACCCATAGCTATGTTGCTCATATTACTTCATCCAATTGTATCCAGTATATTTTGTTAACTAATTTATACTTACTGCTTTTGTTTCAGATCACAGAATTGTAACTATCCTCAGCTACTCTTGGATAATTCACAACAACTTTGACTAGTGGGAGAGATGGAACGCCGGAAATGTGTAAATGACCCGGACCGATTTTGCTATATTTGTTGACTCTTTACCAACGATTGCTACTTCTGCTATATAAACATCCAAGGAATAACTGTGAAGACACAAACTACACTTCAATACCCGACATCTCGTCAGCAATCCTGCTGAACACGAGCTAATTTCTGATTCCAGTAGCACCCCTATTGATGATGACTATCAAGACGAACACGAGACAAGTGAACCCAAACCATTTAACCAGGAAGCGCTTCACGATCTCATTAGAGACCTACATTTGTCTAAAGAAAAGGCAGAGCTCCTGGGATCAAGACTGAAGCAACAAAACCTGCTGGAACCTGGCGTCCGCATTACAACTTAATTAGTCTACTTCTAGGTCTTCAGACTGGTGACACAAAGCATATGTGTTTTCTATGTTTGTGGAATAGTAGAGCAGATGCGGAGCACTACATGAAGAAGGATTGGCCAACAAGACCAAAGGATGCACCCGTAGATTCAACTGTCTGTACAAACCTCTTGTGGATCCAGAAAAAGTATTCCTCCCTCCATTACATCTCAAATTAGGCTTGGCCAAAAACTTTATTAAAAGCATGGATCATACGGGTAATGGGTTTCAGTACTTGTGTAAGAAATTGGGTAGAGTGGTATCTGAAGCAAAGTTAAAAGCAGGGCTTTTGAATGGTCCTCAGATTCGTATGCTGGTTAATGATGGTGAGTTTACGAAAACACTAAACCCTTTGGAGACTAATGCATGGAAATCATTTGTAGATGTGACACAGAACTTGGAAACCACCGTGCAGACAACTATAAAGAAATTGTTGAAACCATGATACAAAATTATCGCGCTCTGGGTTCATGAATGTTGTTGAAGCTTCATTTCTTCCCAAGTAATCTAGGAGACATCAGTGATGAACATGGACAGGGGTTTCACCAGGACATTGCCATAATGGACAGAAGATATCAGGGTCGGTTCAATCCCAACATGATGGGCGACTACTGCTGGACACTGCAACGTGGGGAGAGCCAGCAAAACAAGCGTAAAAGCAAAATCCAGAAATTTTTTTAGAAATGTTTTGAAATATTTTCTTGTGTTCAGAATGTTGTTCAGAAATATTTTGTTAATATACTAAGTGTTACAAAAATAAATAAAAATGTTTATATATTTTTATTAATAAGTTAATGTTTATATCTAAGTCATCATATGTTACACAATGGATAAATAATGCAATACGAGGAACATTTTCGATCTCATATTAAGGCATAGCAAAAAATGAATATCAAAACTGAATTTAGTGCTATGAAATTAGTAAGATGCACATATTCACATGTAAGAACCATTTTGGCTGTTGACCAGTGTAATCTAACATCAAAGATTCTGACAATCAATAATTATTTCCCACCAAACACAAGAGGTATGTAGTTTCTGCGAAACTCCGATGGTCTTTTCTACAAATCTAGTCGTTTCCGACTGGTTTGGAGGTTATATTTGTTTAAAAAAATGGAAAAAACTCTGAGGAAAAAGTTGATTGCCAGAATCTTGGAGGTTAGATTAGTTGATAGCACACGAAAAAGTATTTTTCCCCACTGAAATCGAGTGGTGTGATTTACTGGAATTTTTTTTATTATACGTCTGTGTGATGGGTTCGACGATGAAATATGTTTTTCCTATGATTTTTTAATGTTTTGATCGAATATAGCTTTCAGAACTTAAGCATTTTCTGTGGTTCTCTCACTCGAGAACGGCTATGGTGTAGAATCAAAATGATTGAATCTGAAGGGATATAAAAACGACCAGAGTAATCTTTCGTTATTGATACATGGGAAGTGTGCATTTTAGTTTCGTATCTTCAAAGTAAACTTTTGATGTTTTACATAAACGTACAGCTGAAAACGAAATGAAAAGTTCAAATAGTGAGCTAAGTACATAGTCCCTATTTCGATTAGAACACTCCCCTCGATTTCAGTGGAAAAAAAAATTCTTTTTCGTGTGCTAATCTAACTTTCAATGAGCTTGCTCCTCAATACATTAGTGGGTTGCTTCATAGTACCAAGTATTAAAATAAAAGCGCCTATGAACTTTTTATTTTTTTATTTTGCCTTGATAGTTTTATGGCTCAAAGGCAATTATGAATCTTACACTTTTAAGCATTATTTTTGGGGGGTTTTGTTTTTTCCCTAATTAGATTATATTATCAAGTATCACTGAATTAATATTTTTACCTTAAAGTAAATGTTCATTTTTAGTCTCAACTATTGTATTCGTGTCTAATATGTAACTAGTTGTTAAACTGGTTTGTGTGACTTTAACACTGGAGGCTTCCCGGTTTTTTAATGATTGGTGGAATCTGATGATTAGATACTTCTTTTATAACTGGTTTTATAGTATGTGGTTATATTGTCAATTAAAATGTGCCTTTTATGAAATTAATCAGCAAAACTTGTGTGCAATATTATTTGGTGACAATGTTTTTTTTTTTTTTTTGTTCTCTTGACTGCTCTAAGTTTTATATTCTTAAATTTTTATTTTTTATTTGTTTAGGTTCATTTTGCTACTGGGGAGAAATTAGAAACTAAACACTTTATGTTTGCATGGAGTTATGCATACCAAGCTGCCCGTAAAGGTGAATGGATACAAATCCATGTTGATTCAGAGAGGTTTCGATGTCGGATAGAAGGCATGGAGCAAGTGTTAACCCCTATTCTGGATCCTTCCCACAGACTGAAGATTTTAGCAGGTCATATAAATACATGATTTTCTGTTTAAAGGAAAGCTTTGAAAGAAATATAAACATTTTACATATGCATTTTGCATCTAGTGAAGATTTTGGTTAACTGTGAAGAATTGCTGTATTTATCTTTGGACATTGAAACACATTTCTCAACAACCACAAACATACATTACAGACTGCTGAATGCAATCTTGTCATGTACCCATGACAATCAAATGAAGACCATTTAAAATATTGTCATTTAAGCATTCTGTGATATGAAATGAAATATTTTTGTAATTAAACTAAAAGAAAACGTAAGTTCTGATGGCCCTTCAGAGCTTTTGAAATCAAATAAGCTTTCACCTAAATTCGAATTAATGTCATTAACTCAAATGTGGAAATTGGCAGTAGTAGTAGTATATCTTTCACACCAGACATTTAAAAATATTTAAACAGTCAAAAGTAATCTAACTTGGCCTTAAATATCAATTATTTATTGATTAGCTGTGTAAAATCACTTAATGTATTCATTTTGGTTGTCTAATGACTCGGATTTTGAGTTGTTTTGCCAGCTAATCGTTGAAGATTGCTAACTCTCAAATAATTGGATGGTGGTGTTTTGGGATACCTACCCTAAATAAATTGTAAAATTTTTTAGCATTTGGTGTAAGTTTATTACATCAGCTTACTTTTGGGTCCCAAATTGGAGGGGTAGAATCAGTAATTTTCTAGGTTGTCTCCGTCGATTTTTATTTTTATTTAACCAGTAGTCGTTTAATTTACATATTGAGACCCCCAACCCATCCTATTTGTGTAGGATTAAAGAAAATTAATTGTTGGAGGTAGATTAACGAAATTTAATTGGGAGTGAAAAAATATTGGGTGGGGGTAGGGGGGATTCGAAACCCAAGAATACTTAACTAACTGAAGTTAACTTATTACTACTGTAAACTGAGAGACCCCACAGTTTAAGGGGAGATAATGACACTGATGATTTAACATCTTCTATGAAGGTATCTGGAATAGATTTAATACCATTTTCTTTCAGAATCATCTTTGCTTTTAATAAAATGGCATTCTTAACTATTATGCTTCAAACTTATTGTATGGCAATTTTATCTGCATAGGCATGCAATTGTAACTTGAAAATTTTAAATTGTTTTTTTATTTTTTGTCATTTAATTAGTTAATCAGTTATAGTTTAAAGTAATTATTTTGCAAGGTATTTCTTTATTATAATAGATTTTTTTTTTTTTCTTGTAATTCCCAACATGACAACAACATTTCATCTTAAGATATGGTGTGTTGCATGTTGGTTATTGAATGCCTTCTGGGTTGGGCTTTAAACCCATGTAGATACTTCAATTTCTCTCCATTTTCGCGCGGAGAAAGTTAAAACTACTTAAATAAAAATGTAACTTTTAAATCTAATGTTTGCTTTTTTAATTTTCTTTTCCAATGTCACTAATAATTTGGATTACATTAACCCTTTAGCATTCAAAGCGACAAAAACCGACAAGATTATGTCCCCCTTCATTTATTCAAACCGACAAAAACCGACATTTAATACCACACGGAGATTTCCTTCTAAAAATAAACATTGACATCATCGAAATCTCGTCAATTCGAGATTACTGCGAGATAAAGCCCTTACGCGCGAAAATTAACTCTTAGTATAGTTAAAGAACTTGCGATAACACGTGTTTTTAACGTTGAAAGTGTAACATGGCTTCCGAAAGTAGCGACAACGAATTTGAAGGTTTTACGTCCGACGACATTCGAGATCAAAAAGAAACAAGATAATATCAGTGATTTATCTTCAAACGAATCAGATATATTTATTTCTGATATATCTGATAATGATGATAGTTACTTTGAAAGTGAAAGAGAAGATTTGACTGACACCATTGAAAAAATAACAACGTGGTTGAAAGAAACATCGATACATGTTTCGGATTTTACTGAAAATATTGGACCACAACACACATTACCACCCGATGCTAAAGCACTGGATTATTATTTTTTATTTTTACCACAATCTTTCTTCGAAGTTGTGGCAAATCGCTATGCACAACAACAAACTTCTAATATCGGAAAACCCGATCTGTTATGTTGTCCGACAGATTCTGCCGAAATGAAAGCGTTTTTTACCATAAATATTATGTTTGGTATTAAACAATTTCCACGACTGTGGAATTATTGGAGTACTGATATATGGTTTGGTGACCCTTATATATCTAGTATTATGGCAAAAACGAGATTCATTAAATTAAACCAGTATTTGCATCTGGTTGATACTTCAAATGCCCCTGGTAGAAATGAATCAAATTACGACCCACTGTACAAAGTACGACCATTAATTGAAATATTATCAGAAAAATTTAAAAGTGTGTATAAACTTATATATTGGGAACTTTCTATTACGTAATTTTACACCGTACATTTACAGAGTACATTGCCAATATTATTTTGACCGGTGAAAAGGTTTTATACATTTTTTTTCAATGAAAATATTTGCCTGGAATGTAGAGAAAGACTAAAACCGTGTACTGATTACACCTGCATTTTTAATTAATTCACCTGTTCAGAAAACTGCTAGAATTGATGGAAATCAGCATCTAGGTCATTATTGGATTTTTTTTGCAACAAATCTAACAGATAAAGTTTAAATTTTTGTGTTTATCCATAAAGTTATTACTTTTACACCTGTTAATTAATTTCACCTGCCCATAAAAGTCAAATTTAACAAAAAAAATCAGGTAAAAATATATAATTGTAAATTATAGTTATTTAAATTGAAAACAATTCAGAGGTAAATTTTCAAGGTTTATAATTAAATGTTAATGGTTCAGAGGACAACTAAGCATAATTGGTTGTTAGCAGCAAATAGAATCGTATCAAACCCATCATAGTTACTGTGGAAAATTAGTGATTTTGTAGTTTTCCTTTTTTTTTCTTCCTCCCCCACCAATACTTGTTTGGCAAGTGATATGGTTTGAGATTGCCTGTTTAAGCTAATTAAATCAACTGTAAGTGCAAGACATTTTTTTTTTAATTTTTTACATTTCAAAAATATGTAAATAAGTTTCCATTCAAACATTGAAGTTAACCTTTTAGCATTTACATTTCTCTATATTTACTATTATACTTTATCTCACATAATATCGAATCTGAGATTTTGACATTATTCGTTTTGAGAACAATACCTTTAGATAAGTATGAGCAGTTGGATATGTCTGGTTTAAATGCTAAGGGGTTTATTTGTATTTTAACAAAGGAATAATGATTTTGTGAAATATCTGGATTATCTCAACTTTTCAGCTAATATTTGGTTATGTTGATTAACCCTTTAGTGTTCAAACTGGCCAGAATTCTCTACCTCTTTCTGTTGAAACTGGCTGTAACCGGTTGCTCAAACTGATGTTAAGGTATTGTTCTCAAAATAAATACTTTCAAAAGCCTTTACCATGAAAATATAATAGTATATATAAAATAATGTGAATGCTATTACAAATATAATAGTTTTTACCAAATATCTCTATATACCCAGTCTGCCATCACAAACTAGTTTTATGCTGATATTTTACTCTTTTCATAAAATTTTGATTGAAATTACTGAAAATGTATGGTGTCATTTCATATAATCTGAGGTATTTTTTTTTTTTTTCTCTCCTTGAACTGATTTTAACAAACTTAAGAATTCCTCTTTTCTTCTAAGTCAGTATTATGAGTAAAAAAAAATCGTTGGACATATTAACACTAGTCACATGAAGTAGTGTAAGGTAAACTGCCAATTAAATACAAGCAAATATGTGGTTCCAGGTTTGATCTCTAGATGGCAACCTGTTGTGTTAATGTATTCGCCGAGGATATGAATGGACCACCATTGGTTTTGACAGAACGGCCTGCTTGTAAAATTGTAAGTGGTTTAGCATTCCACAGACATTTGTACCCATAACAAATCACTGGAACATTCAGCATAGCACTGTGACGTCATTGCCTGTTTAAATTACAGGTACATCCCATCTGATGGACTTTGAACAGTTTCTCTCCACCCATTTTCACTAACAAAGCATAGGTTGATTCAAGGTTGTGGTAAATGACACTTGTCTAAAATGGAACACAGTAGGTTTGAATCCAGGATTTAATGATTGTAAAATGAATTTCTTAACGATCTAGCCATGCTGTCTCTACATGTCTAAGGATATAAACATCTGCGAGAAATAAAATGTTTTATAAAGACCTTTGATGTTAAAGTAGTGGATTGGTAGCTTGCTGAGTAAAATGCCATTGCAATATCTGTTATGACTACATTCAAAGTTATTTTCACCTGCTGTTCTTCTTGGGTCAATAAAGTACCACTCAAGTACTGGAGTTGATTTAAATGACTTTCTTTCTCCCACATTGCTGGCTTTGTGCCTAAATTAGAAACCAATTAGACATTCTTGTTATTCACTGGCAGAAAAGATGTTTTACTTCATGATGCCCTTCCTGACACCAACTCTTTTTGTCTCTTGAGACAAAGGATATAGTGTACCTATCTCTTATTCTTAAATTCTTGCTGAATTCGATGAGTTGGAAAAATTTATAGGTGATAAAAATCATGGAATTGGAATTTCTTGAACTTGAATAAATAAATTAAATTCTGATATTTCGGTGCAGATTTTGATTTAAAAAGACAGTTGATAAACTAAAAAAAAATATAGCCTTCTCGAAAAAAGTGGATAAATGAAAACTGCAAGGCCTAATTGGTTAAAGTGTTCAACTCGGAATCATGTCATTGTTTTATTCCTGGGCCAGTTTAGTACACTTGAGCAAGATGCTTCTTTTCATAACTGGACTGGGGCCTCAGTCATTAAAACACTTGAGAAACTTTGTAGGAGGCTAGCTAAACCTGTATGTGAATGAACTGTAAATTTCATTTTCTTATTCAATTCTCAGTTATTGCATTATTTTTGCAAATTTAGTATTTATAAGCGTATTGATTTGGCAGTATTGGGTATTTATTTTGAGTCTGTGTTCTGAGTTATGGTTCACCACTTTTATCCTTTGGAAGTTGAGAAAATACCAGCCCAGCCCAGTGCTGGTGCAGCTCTCCTTCCAGCTGTCACATTTTGGATGTTCCACTGGGTTATAGGAGGATGGCTCAAGGCAGTATGTCTGCTTACATCTACATGGACACCTGAAACGCTTAGCAAAGACATGGTAAATACTACCAAGTCATACTCAATTGTGAGTGACAGGTTTTAGTTTTACATGGTTTTATCATTTAGTGTCTGAGTAGACAATATATTTACAAAAAAAATTGGATATTGTGCCTCTTTTGCAAGAGCATTAAATGTACAAGTAATGTGAACTTGATTTTACTGACAAATGAAATTAGTTGGTCATAATGTGTCTAAAGCTATATCCCTAACACCATGGTGCTGAATACAAAGATGACAAAACTAATGAAAATGAAGCATCAGTAGAGTCTAGATTTCCTACAGAGGATTTCAATTCTTGCTACTGATTATCATCCAAAGATGATAGAAATAAACACCAGAAATGTACAAATGTTTAAGTCTTGCAAAATATGCATGTGGCTTTATTAAAATCGGTATACAAGTAATAAACAACCTGCAATTGCATAGTTATTCTAGCAGAAAAATATACCAGGTAACTTAGATTTTATTCTAATACTCAACTATTGTTAAAAAGAAAGGCTTGAATTAAATTATTGCTAGAAATGTAGCATGAATGAATACAAAGGCTCAATTTTTGGTGGGACTGTTCATAACTTTGTCTATTGATATTTGTCGGGGAGATTGTGGAGTCGATTAGAGTGCCTTCAATCTATACTTGGCACTTTTGATTCATTGACACTTGGGGAGGGATTTAGTCAGTCATTCTACTATTCAACCGTATTCTCAATGCTAAAAATGTTTATCGTGGAGTAACAAAAACAGCACTAAGCAAGATCTCATAACATCCTGAAATGATTTAGCAGAAAATATCTAAAAACAGGTGAGTTAATTCAAATGTTTATAGTGTCTTTGCTAGTGGAAAAATTGAAAATTTGTAGTAAACCTAAGTAAAAACTTCGCTTTTTCATATGAATCAGTCAATCTTGCTTTTCAAGAATGCCTTGCTAATGATTTCATGTAGTACAGGATGTTAAGAGTTAAGATAAATCCCTTGTAGCGAAGCGACACCTGTGAGGTGATAGCTCTGACGTCACTAACAGACACTCCGGCAAAAAAAATGCAGAGCGACAACATGCATTTTTCTTGGAGCTGATTGTACAAACACGCACCAGCCATTCGTATTCTTCTTAATATATTTGCAAGTCATAAATACACAAATGCACGTCTAAAACCTAATATATTAGTATGAATTTATTTGATTGTATTCTTCCTTTAAATGTGACATTATACAATGTTTTATTGGAACTAAATCTCATAATTTTGGAACATGTGCTTGAAATCAACCATAAATATGCCAAATGTGTTTGTACATTTATATATATATATAGATATATGTCTGTAATTCTTTAAAATTTACACACATATACACTCAATGCATTTTTTTTTTCGTATTTTTCTACATGTTCAATTTCCAATCACAAGGTCCTAGGTTCTAACCCTACATTTGTCCTTGTAAATAGATATTTTTCCAAAGATTTGCTCCTCATACATACATGGTGAGCATTTCAGTAATTATATTTTAGAATAAATTACTAAAATATCGTTTTTCTCTTTATTCACTTCCATGTGTCAGTAATCAACATGGTTTCTCTCATGCAAATCATAAATTTTATCAAAACAAATTGTTCATATATTCTGTAACCCTGGCATGTTTGGACTACCAATCTTATATCCCAAAATCCAAGCTTTTGACAGCTCTGGTCCAATAATATGTAATGAATGTTGAGTAGATTAGGTTATGAGTTCAAATTTGCTCTCATGTTTCTCAGCAATATACTTTAACCCTTTAGCATTTACATCAATTCTCAGACTGGGTGATGTTGTTTCCTTGAGCAAGACACTTTATTTCACATTGCTCCAGTTTACTCATCTGTAGAAATGAGATGATAGGGACTGGTGTCCCTATCATTCCACTGCAAAGTGGTCGTGGAGGTGCCACGGCAAAAAAAGCACCCAGCCCACACTGTAAAGTGGACGTTTAGGTGCCACGGAAAAAAAGCACCCAGCACTCACTGTAAATGAGGTTGGTGTTAGGAAGGGCATCCAGCTGTAGAAATCAAGTCAGAATCAGTTCCTGTCCCACCCTTGCAAGCAGGGAAAAGCAGACGTAAAATGATGATTACTCTATATAAACTATTGTATTTTCACAGTAAAGGCTTTATCTTACATAATATTGAATCTGAGATTTGAGAACAATACCTTAATGTTGGTATGAGGGGGACAGTTTGAACAGAAAGAGGTGAGAGAATTCTGGCTGGATATGGCTCATTTAAATGCTAAAAGGGTTAATTGTTATTGCCTCCACTTATCTTTTCTGAACAGATGCTAGGTAACTTGAGAATATTGCTTGTGACTAGCTGACGTACCCAGCTTCGCCCGGGTAAACATGATAAGAGAAAATGACTATTGAATGTTTGTCTGGTTACAGTATGAGGCGAGTCTGTGTGATACAAAAAACAGTAAAAAAAATCCTCCAGATATACCAGATTCTTCGTTGTACCGTTTGTGCATAGTATATGAACAATTCTAGGTGCTCCCACCTAGAATAGTGACCTCTAGGAGATGGTTCATCTTCTGCCTGACTGTAAAACGTGTATCATTGCATAGACGTGGTTATTCCACGTTTCTCAAAAGGATGATGGAAGTTCCAATCTTTTATATTATATGTAGATATAGATATAGATAATTAATATAAAAGATGTCCGTCAATGTAAAAAAAAGGTCCCTATTTACTCCCTTCACAACTCTGTGTGTTAGACTGACAGACAGATAAACTGCGTGGCGATTGTGGGATACCGCACGCAAACTTACACACACTCACACATGTTGATAGTTTTTACTTTCTGTGGAACGCACACACACAAACATACGCGCACGTACATACACATGTTAATAGTTATTGCTTTCCTTCCCCTCTTATTTCCACACACAGTCTCTACACTGACATATATACATAGTGTATCCAAACACAGCGTTCACTTCCCCTCTCACTCCCTCATTGGTATTATGCATATTAATTTGAGTTTGGCGTCGTTGACATGGGCGTTTGAAACCTATGAACCAATGATAATCGAGAATTATGACACACGGAATAATGACATTGTTGAAATTAATATATAGATAGATTGTTGTCCTATCTAGGAGATTCATACTGCATCAGCTTAACCCTTTAATGTTCAAACCGGCCAGAATTCTCAACCTTTTTCTGTTGAAACTGGCTGTAACTGGTCACTCAAACTGATGTTGCGGTATTGTTCTCAAAATCTCATAGATTCGATATGTGAGATGATTATGCGAGGTAAAGCCTTTACCATGAAAATATAATAGTATATATAGAGTAATGTGAATGCTAAAGGGTTAATGTTATGAAGCTAGAGCTATGTACTGACCTGACATTTACATTACTTTTATATAGCTAACAAATAGTAAATAATTTTATTAAAAATGTATGTATTTGTATAAAGTGCATCATGTTATTACCTGAAATGAACTCTCAAAATTGTTTTATGATTAGTATTGAGAAAATTAGCCAGAAACATGATTGAGAAGACATGGATTTTATTGATTAACAAAGTTAATGGTGTTTTTTATCTTTAATATCATTTAGCTGTAAAATTTTCAGGCTTTCCGGGATGGGGAGATAGACATAACTGATGGTAATAATATGGTTATTTGCATTGTTGCAGGTCAGTTGAGAATAAAACAGGTACAGGTGAAGAATTAGGAACATGTGGGGAAGAAAAGATATATGATAAACATTAAGATTAATAAAGGGGCAGAAATTACTGTAAATGCAGCTGACGAAGTTTGAGGATACAATCTTCCAAATATCATAGCAATATAAAGGTTTTCAATGGTTTTCGTATTTTCTATTTGTCCTCTATCATGCCTCCAAGATGTATTGATATCTATAAAATTTCCCTCATTAAAAGTAGCAATATGGGGAAAAAAGTAAGGTGTCCTAAAATTATGAGCTGTCATGTTTAATTTCTTAAAGCTAACATCTTCAATAGGAACATCCTTTGGAAAAGTCCTTATACAAGATATTTTATCATCATAGATTGGACACAGAAAACATGATTGCATTTCTACACCCTCTTTATCTTTTAGATTTACATTTCTTTTATTAGCTATTCCTAAAATATAGTTGATTTTAAATTTTGAAGTTCTGTTAGATATGAATTCATACTCAAGAGAGCAACAAGCATTAAACTTACACACACTAACAATACCTGAATCATACTCAAGTACCACTACAGATACAGGGAAATATGTTGATATTATTCCTGATTTAACCATTGTGTTGTTTGATTTAGGAACTAAACGTTTTGGTGGCCAAGGAAAATTTCTTTCTACATTTCCAATATTGCTAACTTCTAATGAAAGATATCCATTTGAATGAAAATTGTTAAAGGCTTTATATATATAATTATTTTTAGAAGGTGTGTATATTCCACTTCCACCAACCAAATTGAATTCCTTCATTGTGTTTATTCGGATATTTGCAGAAATAAGGTTTATATTATAAGCTTTGGCAATTGAATTGTGGAATAAAACTGATAAAAAGAAAGGAGGAGTATCAAACCATAGATTTGGGAAAAGAATATTTGAAACGTTATGTTTTTCTATTAAGTCATGTAGTGTGTCTTTGAAATATATATCGAAACATATAATGCTTGCAAAACGGCCAAATGGGGTATCAAACACTGCATATTCTGTATTTAGTGGAGAGTCATAATAAGGCTCATAAAAAAGATGTTTCTTGTGATATCTAGACACAAGAGCACCTTCTGACGAATAGACAACATTGGTGTTGTATTGGTAATGGTTATCATCAGGGCAGTTTGGATCTTCTGTACTATTACATGGTTGTAGGTCTCCAACATTCACTACAAGATAAATCTTATTAGATTTAGCAATGCAGCTTATAATCGTCTGCAGTTCTGTTCTGTTGTATAGATTAGGTTCGTCACATGGAATCCATGGTTTCTCTTTATTTGGCTCCGGTATTGTGTCGAGAAAGCTGACTATCCTATTACGAGTGACTTCATTCATATCTGCAATAAGACCATTTTCTGGGAATACCAAAATATTCACTCCCTGTAAATAAATGAGAATAGGTACTGAGTGCAAGAAACATAAGTTATATATACATATATGTTAAATTATTTATTCAATTTAACTGTCTGTATAGAGCTAGTAAGCCATGACAGACTAGTAGAGGTATCTAACACCCCTTACAATTAAGAAACAAAAACAAAAGAGGTAAGAAAAGGACAATGGGAAGCAAAAGCAGCATAAATAATAAGAAGAGGTGAAAAACAAGGACAACTCTAAAGCAGTTTTAAGTTTCTGTTGTTGAATCTTTTTGTAACATCCATGTACTGAAAGATCTTGTTTATAGTTAGTAGATCTTTAACAATATATTGCACCTCCAATCTCAGTAGTTTTTTAAAGACCAGTTTCAAGATGTCTTCTCTCTCAGATTGATAGTTTCTGCATTGGAACAAGTAGTGACATAGAGTTTGTTGGTAGTCTCAATGACCTGTTCATGATAAAATATAGTTCAGTATATGACCCATTTGAAGCCAACGTAATCTTTGTTTATTAACATTATTCAGTGTCTGACACATTGACACATAGTTTGCCCTATTTGAGTAGCTAGTGTTTGTATTGCCTCATACCCATCTGCCATACAGAAATTAAGCATTAATAACTCCCTTATATATTCTCATGTGTTTATGTGTTAGACAGTGATATTTGTTCAAAATAAGTTTGTTACATGCCATGTTGATGGTTTTGATTTTTGTCAAGGAATACTTGAGATCATCATCATCATCATCATCATTTCATTTTACGTCCACTTTTCCCTGCTTGCAAGGGTGGGACGGGAACTGATTCTGGCTTGATTTCTACAGCTGGATGCCCTTCCTAACACCAACCTCATTTACAGTGATGAATTTCCTATTTCAAATCAGTTTGTAACCAAATAGATTTTTGCAGCATTAATAGCTGGCTCATTATGTATATTTCACCACATTGATAACACTGGTCAACAAAAAAATATTCATTTCATGGT
This sequence comes from Eledone cirrhosa, assembly GCA_964016885.1. NCBI lineage: Eukaryota > Metazoa > Mollusca > Cephalopoda > Octopoda > Eledonidae > Eledone > Eledone cirrhosa. The sequence goes on from OZ024743.1 coordinate 124,114,954, forward strand.
TCTGGTATAATTTAGTATGATTCTAGGGTAATCAAATGTGCAGAATCTGAATATGACAACGGTTAAGCTGTATCGGGTCTAGTTTTCGAGAACCAGCATATCCATGTTTATGACCCATAGCTATGTTGCTCATATTACTTCATCCAATTGTATCCAGTATATTTTGTTAACTAATTTATACTTACTGCTTTTGTTTCAGATCACAGAATTGTAACTATCCTCAGCTACTCTTGGATAATTCACAACAACTTTGACTAGTGGGAGAGATGGAACGCCGGAAATGTGTAAATGACCCGGACCGATTTTGCTATATTTGTTGACTCTTTACCCCAGAAAGCATAAAGAAACCAATCACAAAAGCAGTTCGAGTAAACTACAAATGCTACTTCAAATCTCCGTTAGGAGCCCAGGACAAGAAATGGGTGCCTCATATAGCGTGTAGGTCATGTGTTAATCACCTAAGTGAATGGAAGAATGGGAAACGAAGCTCTGGTTTGCCATTTGCCGTACAAATGGTGTGGCGAGAACCAAAAGACCACAATAACGATTGCTACTTCTGCCATATAAACATCCAAGGAATAACTGTGAAGACACAAACTACACTTCAATACCCGACATCTCGTCAGCAATCCTGCTGAACACGAACTAATTTCTGATTCCAGTAGCACCCCTATTGATGATGACTATCAAGACGAACACGAGACAAGTGAACCCAAACCATTTAACCAGGAAGCGCTTCACGATCTCATTAGAGACCTACATTTGTCTAAAGAAAAGGCAGAGCTCCTGGGATCAAGACTGAAGCAACAAAACCTGCTGGAACCTGGCGTCCGCATTACAACTTAATTAGTCTACTTCTAGGTCTTCAGACTGGTGACACAAAGCATATGTGTTTTCTATGTTTGTGGAATAGTAGAGCAGATGCGGAGCACTACATGAAGAAGGATTGGCCAACAAGACCAAAGGATGCACCCGGTAGATCCAACTGTCTGTACAAACCTCTTGTGGATCCAGAAAAAGTATTCCTCCCTCCATTACATCTCAAATTAGGCTTGGCCAAAAACTTTATTAAAAGCATGGATCATACGGGTAATGGGTTTCAGTACTTGTGTAAGAAATTGGGTAGAGTGGTATCTGAAGCAAAGTTAAAAGCAGGGCTTTTGAATGGTCCTCAGATTCGTATGCTGGTTAATGATGGTGAGTTTACGAAAACACTAAACCCTTTGGAGACTAATGCATGGAAATCATTTGTAGATGCGACACAGAACTTGGAAACCACCGTGCAGACAACTATAAAGAAATTGTTGAAACCATGATACAAAATTATCACGCTCTGGGTTCATGAATGTTGTTGAAGCTTCATTTCTTCCCAAGTAATCTAGGAGACATCAGTGATGAACATGGACAGAGGTTTCACCAGGACATTGCCATAATGGACAGAAGATATCAGGGTCGGTTCAATCCCAACATGATGGGCGACTACTGCTGGACACTGCAACGTGAGGAGAGCCAGCAAAACAAGCGTAAAAGCAAAATCCAGAAATTTTTTTAGAAATGTTTTGAAATATTTTCTTGTGTTCAGAATGTTGTTCAGAAATGTTTTGTTAATATACTAAGTGTTAAAAAAATAAATAAAAATATGTTTATATATCCAAAATTAAATTAAGGGTTGTCATGTCTGAGAGACATGCGCCATATCCACTGCAGAGTAAGCTCAAAGATTCCAATGAATAGATCCGAGCATTTCATATCAACTAGAAATAGATTGCCATATATATATATAAAATAAACATATGGAACAATCACAGGGTATAATTTGCAAAGTATGTAAGCACACATAGCTAGGTAGGTAACCAGTTTAACTAGAACTTCAAATATAGATACCTTTTAAAATGATTAATCTCCTTTGTATATATTTCTATGGGATGACGCTGTGCGATGTGTGTATTTTTTAAAAATGCCACACGTGGTTCGAGTCATTCACAGATTTGCATTTGCTTTGTAAACGCAGATAGTTGGATCTTCTCCTTTGGTGACCATCCAGGATTTGACTACTATGATTTATTGATTAATTGGTGAAATATATTTTTTATTTAAAGAAGTATATACAAAGGAGAATAATCATTTTAAAAGGTATCTATATTTAAAGTTCTAGTTAAACTTTAATTGGTTACCTACCTAGCTATGTGTCCTTACATACTTTACAAATTATTCCCTGTGATTGTTCCATATGTTTATTTTATATATATATATATATATATTTCAATCTATTTCTAGTTGATATGAAATGCTCGGATCTATTCATTGGAATCTTTGAGCTTATTCTTGTAGTGGATTTGGCGCATGTCTCTGAGACATGACAACCCTTAATTTAATTTTGGATATATTTATAGCCCCTTATTTGTAGAGCTAACTCAGTTGAATGGACTCGGCTGCTATTTCTAGCTGTCGATAATCCTATTCAGGTCACTGGGATGACGCTGTGCGATGTGTGTATTTTAAAAAAATGCCACACGTGGTTCGAGTCATTCACAGATTTGCATTTGCTTTGTAAACGCAGATAGTTGGATCTTCTCCTTTGGTGACCATCCAGGATTTGACTACTATGATTTATTGATTAATTGGTGAAATATATTTTTTATTTAAAGAAATATATACAAAGGAGATTAATCATTTTAAAAGGTATCTATATTTAAAGTTCTAGTTAAACTTTAATTGGTTACCTACCTAGCTATGTGTGCTTACATACTTTACAAATTATTCCCTGTGATTGTTCCATATGTTTATTTTATAAAAATATGTTTATATATTTTTATTAATAAGTTATTAAGGTTGAAAGATTTCCTACTAATCATAGTACAAGACTAATTATTTACCTTTGATTTGATTTTTTAATGCTAGTTCACAAACCTACACTAATCATTTGTCACACATACATATATCATACAATATCAGTGTTGATACTCAACTTTTAATCACCATCTTGGGGTGCTGAATGCATGGATCACCATGCCTCTCCCTTTCAATCTGTCTTGGCTAAGTTCAATCAATCTAATGATTGGTGACAAAAAATTACAATATGTACTTTTTTAAATGCCTTAACATTAACAACATCTTAACTCAGCTGTACATGAATATGACTTGGTGCAAGGAAAAATATGAATTCCAGAAATAATAATTTCTAAGAAAAAAATTTCTTTCATAGATCTGCTAGATCAAGGCTAAACAATGACTAATCAATATATAATTTAGCCAACAAATATAAAAAAAGCAATTATCTTTGTCAGCAAATCTAATATAGTTAAAGGAATCTCAGATATATCAACAGCAGTATTCCAATACATAGCCATTATGCTGTTTGTGGATATTCCTGAAAGCTGTCTTTGTGTCTGGCTAAGTTATCTATCTCCAAACTTTATTTGGAGCATATTTTGAGCTCAATACACATTTCTAATGCTTCCAGTGATAAGTTATACCACAAAATATTTTCTATTTTTAGCTAAGTAGTCTGAGCTAAACATTTTAATGAAAGACACTGAGCAGGTTATGAATTTACATAATCATCATCATTGCTTGCATGGGTTAGATGGACCGTCACATTACAAGGCTAGACAGGTCAGGTGGGCATGTCTAGTCCATATGCTCCATTTTTAATTTAGTTTTCTTTGGTCTCCCAACTCATCTGCACACATCAGGTTTCCTGAAAAGAATGCTGCCACAGGTTCATTGTAACATTTCACATGTCTGGCTAATGCGAGCCTCCTATGCCTTATGATGTCAGAAAAGCAAAGGTGTGAGCTATACAGCGATTTCTTGCTATGTGTGTTCTATAGGATATGTTCTCAGCATTCATATGAGAGGGTATGCCATTAATTCTCTTTGTGAGTGTCTTTATTAGTCCATGACTCACATCCATAGAGGTAAATGGACTCAACCGTTGCTTTGAAGAGTCTTATTTCGTGGTTTTCTTGATTGGAGACATCCACACCTTTGATAGGAAGTTGAGTAACATGTCCTCAGTTCCTATATCATCTGCATAAGTCATTTCAGGTAGAACTTCTTCTGGATGATGAGTACTTTGTTGACTTTTCAACATTATTCCGTCTGATGGTGCAATAGCATTACACAGTGCATAATCAAGGCATAGCACAACAAGGAAAGGAGTCAGAGGAGCTCTCTGGAAGACTCCAGTTTCAATGGAGAATAGGTCTGAGTTTCTTCTGAGTGTCATTATAAACGCTGAAGTATTCTCATACATGACTTTAATTACATACACAATCTGATGGGATATCCCACATGCAAGAAGAATTTTTAGCATCTTTCAGTCAATTGACTCAAAAGATTTCTTGAAATCTATCAATACAATTGCTGCCTCTTTTTTGTGATTCCATACCTCCTCAATAATCCTTCTCAGAGCAAAGATGTGTGAGGCAGTAGAGCAAAATGGCTAAAATACATTTTGGCAGGATGTAGACTGTTGTCAATACACAGCCTGATCCTATTCAGGATCATCCTATTGTAAGTCTTTGCTGCAATTTGCATAAGTCCGATGTCTCTATAGTTGGTGTAGATGGTAAGGTCACCTTTCTTGGGTGTTGTTACTATTCCTGATATTCCTCATTCCTCAGGCCTATGCCCTCTTAGAAATTTTGCGAACTTTGGGTAGTTTCCAGATGTCTTTAGGTAGGCCATCAAGGCCAGGAACTTTACCTGGTGTCATTGCCTTGAGTGCATTGTCCACCTCTTCTATGGCAAACTCAGTGATGGACTTCAAATACTGGGTTAATCACTACGTCTGGCTCACAATAATTGTCAGCTAATCAGAGTTTGTGGAAATGCTCCTTTCAAGTCACAAAGCATATATCCCCTTGAATATATATCACATTCTTCCTCTTTTAACCAGAAAGTTCTTTTATCAGTCAACATTAGTCGGAGTAAATTTGCCAGCTTTTGTGAACAGGAAATTTTTTTTTGTAACATGCATACATACATACATATACTGTAATGCTACACAGCAGCGTGACATGGGCCTCAACTGCAAAAGAGCTGCAAAGGCTAGAATGAAGTGAGACTAATATGCTCTGTGTAATGTCGTACATGAGTGTCACAGCATAAGTAAAACTAGACACAAGAAAAATCCAATGTAATGTGCAAGAGAGAAGACTGTTGGTTTGTAGAGGATTATATATCATTGTGTGACGATATGCAAAACATGTTATAGCGTTCTGATACTATTTATTCCTAATAGTGCTTTTCATCTGTTTCAGACGTCCATCATTTATTGATACAAATAAAGTGGATGTATTATGAAAAGAGTTTGTGCTCATTTATGATGGACATCGTCAATTTATACTTTACAGAGAAGTTATTCTAAGACCAAAGTTTATTTATATAGGTGGAATCTGAATTTGTGCGCGCAACAAATAAGACTTTGTTTCGTATAATTTAATGTGAAAGATGCCTACAGTGAAGTGCCCTATCCCACACTGTGATTTTGAGTCAGAAGACCGAGCCTGTAGTGATCGCTGCACTGGTGACTGCACACTTAACAGTTCACACTACAACCCCCAGCATCTCTGCCAAAGTCCAACAGGTCAAGCGGCCTAGCATCTCCTCCACAGGTACAAGCGAGGACTGGTCCTACTTCATCTCAAGATGGACGGATTACGTCGAGGCAACTAAAGTCACAGGTAAAGACCTCATTGTACAACTCCTTGAGTGCTGTGACGAGACACTATGTAGAGACTTAACAAGAACCGCTGGTGGTACACTGACAGACAAAACCCAAGCTGATGTCCTCAAGGCCATTCGAGCCCTTGCTGTGCGAGAGGAAAACACCATGGTTGCTCACGTTACCATTCACAACATGACACAGGACCGTGACGAGACTATCTGCTCATTCGGTGCTAGACTTAGGGGACAAGCAGGTGTCTACAAATTTGTCACAGCATGTCCGGGCTGCCATCAGGAAGTGAACTACACTGAAGAAATCCTTCGTGACGTACTCACTTGTGGACTTAATGACTCTGAAATCCAGCTTCACCTCCTCGGAGATAAAAACCAGGATATGAGCCTCGAGGAAGTATTTAAATATGTTGAAGCTAAGGAGGCCGGTAAGAGATCAGTGTCATGCCAGACATAGTGGAATGCGAATGCCCAAGATGAACACTGCCACCACCCCTGCCAACCAAATTACCCTAACCCTGCAAGAGAGGAAAATCGCAAGGAATTTGCGTGCTACCTTCTTGATCGGTACAAATCAAGCACGTTCAATACCTGCGAACACCAACCCCTTCCCCTTATGGAGGGCCCCCCTATGAAACTGATGGTGGATCCCAACGCCACACCTATAGCTCATCATACTCCAATACCCGTGCCACTCCACTGGCGAGAGGCAGTCAAGGCCGACCTCGACCAAGATGTCCAACTGGGTGTGATCAAACCTGTACCAGTCGGCGAACCTGACACTTGGTGCCATAGGATGGTTGTCTGCCCAAAGAAAAATGGTAAACCCCGCCGCACCGTGGATTTCCAGGCTCTCAACACCCATGCAATAAGGGAGATCCACCACACACAATCCCCATTCCACCAAGCACGCTCGGTACCATCAGACAAGAAGAAAACTGTATTTGATGCCTGGAACGGCTACCACAGTATACCAATCCGTGATGAAGACAAACACTTAACCACATTCATGACGCCATGGGGAAGATACCACTACCGGACTGCGCCCCAAGGCTACATTGCGTCAGGTGATGGATACACAAGGAGATTCGATGAGATCATCTCTGACATACAGAACAAGACTAAATGCATCGACGACACCTTGCTGTGGTCTGACAACATTGAAGATAGCTACTTCCGTGCCTGTGAATGGCTAGACCTCTGCGGCAGAAACGGAATAACCTTAAACCCAGAGAAATTTGTCTTTGCCAAGGACACAGTCGAATTTGCAGGCTTTGAGATCACATGCAACAGTGTCAGACTGTGCAAGAAATACCTCCAGGCCATCATTGACTTCCCCACACCAACCAACATCTCCGACATGCGCTCTTGGTTTGGTTTCATCAATCAAGTCTCCTACGCCTTCAGCATGGCCGATGCAACCATTCCGCAAGCTACTGAAACCAGGAACACCATTCCAATGGAATGACCAGCTGGACAAACTCTTTGAAGAATCTAAGAGTGTGATTGTCAATGATATAGAAGAGGGTGTACGCATATTTGACACCAGAAAACCTACATGTCTCGCCACTGACTGGTCGAAAGACGGCATTGGATTCTGGCTGTTCCAGAAACACTGCACATGCCCAAAGACAGTCCCATTTTGCTGTCGTGAAATGATGGAAGGTTACACTGGTCGGAAGTCGCTTCACCCAAGCGGCAGATTGAAGGCGAGGCTCTCGCTGTCGTTGACGCACTGGACAAGGGAAGGTATTTCATTCTGGGCTGCATCAACCTCACCATAGCGGTAGACCACAAACCACTAGTCAAGATATTCAGTGATCAGATCAATCCCTGGAAAGGATTTCCAATACTCGTCTTCGCAACTTGAAGGAAAAGACTCTCCGCTACAGCTTCAAGATGATCCATATTCCCTGGGCAAAACACCGAGCTGCCGATGCTGTATCTCGACACCCATGTGACCCTGGAGACAAGATGATTCCAGAGGATTCAGCAGCCATCAGTGCCTCCAGCCAACCATCTATTCAGAAACTCGTACTCGCCTCCATAAGACATGGTGACCAACCAGATAACCCAATCGAAGATTCTACCTTCCTCTCAGCCATGTCATCCATCAACTCACACCAATCAATCACTTGGGACAAGGTTCAAGAAGCCACCAACAGGGATGAAAACATGACTAAACTGGTGGATATGATAGAAACAGGGATGCCAGAGGACCGCTTTAGCCTGCCACCCGCCATTCGTGAATATCATCAATTCCGAGAGCACCTACACTCAGTGGACGGCGTGGCTCTCTACAAAGACCGCATTGTCATCCCACTATCACTCAGACACAACGTTCTAACAGTACTCCACTCCGCCCACCAAGGCGTATCTTCTATGATGTCAAGGGCCGAATCGTCTGTCTTCTGGCCTGGAATTACAACAGCAATCACAGAGCTCAGGATACATGTACCCACTGCAATCGGATGGCACCGTCTCAACCATGTGCTCCACCTACCCCACCAGTATACCCTGTTTATCCCTTCCAGTGCATTTGCGCTGACTACTTCCACTACAAAGGGGTGAACTATCTGGTCATTGTTGACAGATACTCCAACTGGCCGATTTTAGAGAGATCTCAGGAAGGTGCTAAAGGCCTAATTGACAGTCTACGCCATACATTTGTCACTTTTGGAATTCCAGATGAACTGTTCTTAGATGGTGGCCCTGAGTTTACAGCCTCAGCAGCCAGGGATTTCTTGAAAAACTGGGGTGTCCATCATCGACTCTCTTCAGTCGCCTTCCACCACAGCAACTGTCGGGCAGAAGTCGGTGTTAAAACTGTGAAACGTCTCATTACAGACAACACGGGACCCAACGGCGAGTTAGACACGGATTCACTGCAACGCGCCATGCAATACAGAAACACCCCACACAGAGACACCAAGTTATCCCCTGCGATGTGTGTCTTTGGTAGACCCATTAAGGATTTCATTCCAGTCCTTCCCAGCCGCTACAAGCCTCATGACACCTGGCGTGACACACTTGCTTTGAGAGAAGATGCCCTCAGAAACAGGCACATGAAGATTGCAGAACGCCTTTCTGAACACACCAAGCGATTGCCACCCCTTGTCATTGGAGATCTCGTGCGAATACAAAACCAAACAGGCCCTCAACCGTTAAAATGGGACAAAACAGACTGTGTGATTGAAGTTCGTTAGTTTGATCAGTATGTTATACGCGTGAATGGATCAGGCAGAGTGGCCCTTCGAAACCGGAAATTTCTAAGAAAGTACACTCCTGTTCATCCACAGAGAGCACAGATCACCTTATCAGACGACTTACCCCATCGATCCCAACAAAGACAACAAGGTATGTCTTTTTCACTCCGCCAACCATTTATTCTGGAGCCCCTGCTCGCAAAGGACACCATCAAAGCTCTTCAAAACCCTACAGATCTACAAATGATACCATCACCCAACCTGACAACGCTTGACATCCAGCCATCGCCACCTTCACCACCACGCCCAGCTATCCAGCCACCAGAGTTACATCCCCTAGCCTACCACACTACCTTCAAAACAAGTAGCACAACACCTACCCCAGCACCCTGCCTAACACCCTCCCTGACCAACACACAGGAACTAACACTAAGACGCTCCTCCCGGGCCAAGAATGAGCCCACCTGGCTCAGTGATTATGTGCATGTGATTTGGGCAGAATAATCCCCGGGCCTGAGGGTAGTCTGCCCAGTGATCGCCCTTCTCCTTTCGGTTTGTGTTATTGTTTCTATTGACATTAATTGCTCCCACCTGGTCAGGATGGCACTGTCTTCAAAACATTCAGTTTATTCTCATATCTGACTCTAGTCTTAAATCCTTGCTATATACCTCAGTGTATATACCAATGACTTGGAGGGAAATAGGGGATTATATATCATTGTGTGACGATATGCAAAACATGTTATAGCGTTCTGATACTATTTATTCTTAATAGTGCTTTTCATCTGTTTCAGATGTCCATCATTTATTGATACAAATGAAGTGGAGGTATTATGAAAAGAGTTTGTGCTCATTTAGTTTGGACATGTGATGTGTATGGAAAATGGGCAAAGAAATATGAGTGAATGGTCCTCATGGAAGAGGTAGGCCTAAGAAGACATAGGATCAAGTAGTGAGGATTGGCCTTGAGAAGCTGAACCTCACAATAAAGATGATGAAAGACGACAAAGATATGTGATATGCTGTACTGGAGTACACCCGCCTACCAGCATAAAAATGCAACTTGATTCATCCACGTGCCTCCACCCTACATCAATATCTGTAGCATAGTAACTATCCTCACCATCACTGCATACTCCATCCTACCCAAGACCACCTCCACCCCATTTAAATCCTAAAAACACCAGTGACAACTCCATAGTAGCTGTTTGCATCATCACTGTGTCTGTTATCACCATCTCTCTCTCACTATACCTATCATGCACTCCTGTCATATTTCCTCACCCTTTTCCCCATCACACCTACCATACTCCTACGGCATTATAATTATCACCTCTACTCTACTATTCATTTTAAAATTAGGATACTTTTTCAAAAGAAAGGAAACCGTGTGGGGTGTTGTCGATGAGCTGTACTGTATGGTTTCAGGTTCAGGTCACTCCCACTGTATGGTACATTTAGCAAGTCTGTACTAATGCCTTGTGAGTGAAATTTCATAGATGGAAACTAGTAACTATGATATCATCATCATGTTTTCCCTGCTAGCAAGGGTTTTTTTTAAATGTATATAAAATGGATACGTATTTCTAATTTTCATCTTGATATGAAAGCGACTGAAATATCCAAGTACATTCTACTCTTCCCTGGAGAGAAAACTGTGATTTTAAAACTGATAGTCTGTTTATATTAAGTCATCAGGTGAAGCTTAATACTGCTACAAGAATATGGAAGGAACAAGGGACAAATTACTGAGTTTTAGGAAAATATTAGTCATGAGAGTTGTACTGTCGCAGGCCATAGGAAAGTAGTTTTGAGACCCTTGATGTAATGGGTGCATTTATCACATAGAACTCTAACACTAGGGAGATTGTCATCTTTGACACAACTGAAGGGTTCTCTGATTTATATATACACATATATATGCAAAAAGTAATAGTAGGAAAAGAGTCTTAACATTTCAGATGCTAGTCCATCAGAAAATAGAATGAGAATTCAAAGAAGAAACAGAAATACTGAGGAGATTGGGCAGTGGCAGAAACGAAAAAAAATTTCTAAAGAAAAAAACAGTTTTATTCACGTCGCCATCTTTTGGAAAACTGTTGATATATGTATATGTGCGAGTTTTCCGTTTGTAAGATTTTGTTCCATAGACTGACAGAATAAGTGCCACCCTTGAAAAATAAGTACTGAAGTTGATCAACTTAAGAGATGGTGTCCTATCAAGCTGAAGTCTAATGACCGAGATCAGTATAGGAATAAAATGAAAAGAACACACATGGATACATATATATATAGTTTAGTTCTTTTATGTTAGTTAATCCGTTGATGGTTTGCCAGTTGTATTTGTTGATCAACTAATCAATGTGTAGACATGATTGAGTACTCGACATAGTTTACTTTTCAAGTTGTGATGTAATCATACTGGTCCACACACCACAGAGTAACAAAATAATAATGAAGCTAGGCGTTGGAGGAGCAACATCAAACCCGCAATATCAAAAACCACCCGGGATATATCACATGTTGGACAAAAGATTATACAATAGCCATCTGATGGGGTATTATCTATTACATAATAGATACCATTGAAATATATATAACAGTTGCAAAGTAATCAATAAATTGATGTAAGATTCAAATATACTGACTTCATAAATTGCTAGATATTAGGAAAGAAGATAAGACCCTGATCTCTTCAGGGAAGTGGCTGTGCTCCATATATAGAAAAGGTGTAGGCATAAACTCCATACGATGTACACAATGTAAATTTTGGATACACAAGAGATGTAGTGGGATAATGGGTATACTAACAGGAAAGGAAGACTTTGTATGTAGAAGATGCACAGGAGTAATCAAAGGGAAGACTGGCAGTTATATAAACCTCTTCATGTCAGAGGAAGGGTCCATAGAAGTGGTTGATAGCTTCTGCTATCTAGGTGACTTAATCAGCATTGGAGGAGGGTGCTCTGAGAGCATAATAGCTAGAATAAAGATAGGATGGAAGACTATTCAAAAGGATGACTGTATGATGCTTGTGTGTGAAGTACGATGCTGCATGGTTGTGAAACGTGAGCTGTGACTGCAGAGAACATATAGACTGGAGAGAAATGAAGCAGCCGTGCTTCATTGGATGTGTAACATAAATGTGGGAGAAAAGCAGAGAATGGATGAACTGAGGGAGAAGCTGTGTTTAAGAGGAATCCGAGCACATGAATGATGATCGATGGATAGAAGTCGCAGTAGAGGTAGACTGAGAAAAACCTGGGTAGAGGTGGAGAGGTGGTGAGACCTGACCTCAAATTGCTGAGACACACAGAGGAGATGACGAAGAAATGTGGTGAGTGGAGAGATTCTGTGCTGAAAAGGATCCATCCAACTTATGCAAGCATGGAAAAATGGATGTAAAAACAGTGATGAGCATGGGTAAAATAAAATACATGATTTTATTCAACATGTTTCTCTCTCAGATTCAGAAACTTATTGCAGTGGTCCTACTACCCCTGTAAAGGTAACAGCTCTACCCTTAAGGTCAGGAACTTTTCAGCACACGCTTGTATATATAATATAATATACTATATATATATATAATTTACTACAAACACACACGCATATATATATATATATCATCATCATTTCTGTTTAATGTCAACTTTCCCACGCCTGCATGGGTTAGATGGGTTGACCATGCTGGGAGGCAAGTCTGGCCAGGGTTGGCCATGTGTCGTACCCTTCTTTGGCGAGAACTAAATTTGGCTGGGTATTTTACAGCTGGATGCCCTTCCTAACACCAACCACGTTTACAGTGTGGAACTGAATGGCTCCATTATGAGGAGGAACGGGCCAGTTGGCCACGCCAAACCCGTCTCACAGCGGGGCTATATTTTTGGAGCCCGGTACTGGATGGCAGCAATACAAGGAGCCTAACCCATCTCACAGTTTTTACTGCATCATACAAATTTTAGCATAAAACTGGACAATCATCCTTCTATAACAACCATCTGGTGTCGCTAAAAGAAATTTTGATGAATTGCCATAAGTATTTTTTGTTAACTACTGTTCTGATAATGATTTGATGTCTCTGTTTCACAGTTGTATAAATAGCATTACAAATTGTTCACAATTCTTTCAGAATGAAAATAAAAACATGAAATAAATACAATTAACTATTGCGAGAAACCTCACAAATATGATGCACCAAAATATACGATCAGAGGAGGGAAAATTGAAACAAAAACAAAAACGACCAGCAATTCACCACCAAGTGTGTCAATCGACCGTACATCACAAGGGTCAACGGAATATTTTGAGGCAAACCAATACGCTCGTAGCATTACCATGGGTGATGGCATGGCTAAGACGCTGAAACAACCAAGTACCCTCAGAGGCATCACCTGACATATAAGTTAGGCGAGCTGCTAACGATGAAAAGAACTTCGCTGTCAGAGGCCTAACTCCACCAAATGTCTCGAACACCACAGGCTGGAAAAAGAAATTGTTTGATAATTTCCAGTATTTTCAGATTTTATTCCATTCAGCATCGGAAGCAGTGACCTTCACATTTATCGCGGCATCCATGATGTGGGAGGGAGCAAAAGAGTCACTGACTGTGGTGTCCCAGATGTGACACCCGCCTGGGACAAAGGGTAAGGCCATCTGGTCTCTTCCCATAACTTCTGGATAATCCAGTTGACTTAAGAAGCATTAGGGAAATCTGAAATGTGTTCCTCCCAATGCAAAAGACCATGATGATAATAGTCGATCACATAAATAATGGTTTTTATTTGTTTTCTAATTTGGCCCTTTTAAGTCTTCCCTCTCTCTCTCCCTTCCCTATCTCTCCTCTTCCCTCTCTCTCTCAAAAAAACGCGTGAAAACTCCACTTACGCGTGGTAGTAATACGGAAATAAACGATGTTGACGAGTGACGTCACCTTCGCCTGTTTTCCACTGGACTGACAGCTAATAGCGTTGTAGTGCCAAACTTTTATATAACACCATTATATTTTTCTTCACAAATTACCAAAACACATCTATTTGTATATGCGCTACAATTTATGTACATGCTGTGTTTATCGCATATCAAAGTTTTTTTTTATATCTTGGTTGATATTTGATAACAGCTAAACTAATCACTTCAACTAAATGGACCAAATATGCAAGGAATCGAACTCCGTATCTCTCAAATGCTAGGCGAGTACATTTATAGCGATAATTTGTTGGTCGAATTGGTAGATTGATTGTGTTGTGTTGATTTGTTTGTTGCGTGTGTACTCACTTGTAGCTTGCTGTGTCGTGTGGTCACTGTTGTGTGACCAGAGGTTGCATGTGTGCAGGTAAGTAAGTGTTCATTAAGATGATGATGATGATATGGTAGTTCCTTGATCACACAGAAAATGAATATATATAAATGAACCACAATGACACTAAACCGCTATATTATTAATCTAGGGAAATAACTCACGCCGGAGCTACACTAAAAATACACAAGAGTCATAGACATTATTTGTTTGTTTGTAAAAGTAGAGTTAAAGTCGTATTTACCAAGAAAACTTCATGAACTTCACTGGCTTGGTTAAGAGAGAAACCAAGGGATAGAGATTGAGTGAAAGAGAGAGAGTAAGAGGAAGTAAGACCAGGAGAGAGAGAGAGAGAGAGTCTGTAGACCCCAAGGGGTCTGTAGAAAGCAAATGTTTTACATCGTTACTCTATCAGGAACTGCTTTTTGCTTGGTCTAAGACAGGCAACGCCTTCTCCATTCTGTCCGCCGGGGCTGTGGGGAGGCCAGCACGTGGGACCCCATTTGCTCACCATAAGGAGAGATGGGGAGGGCGAGAGAGATGAAGGCGATGACAGTGGGAGTTCGGCTGTTCTTATATGTTAAACTGTCACATACATGATGGCTGCCCCCTCGTTATAGAGTATGGCCATTGCACGAAAACAAATATAATAACGACAATAATAATAATATATATATATATATAATATATATATAAGGCATAGGTTAAGAATAACGTCCTCGAAAATGAAAGTGAATTTTCTGACAAGTGAATGTGTTTTTTTTTATTTTTTACAGTGAAATTTACGATACACTCTTTGTTTATTTACAACAGGTCTCTATAGTGATATGGTGTTAATTAATATTGCGTGTGTGATTATTTTCTCTTATATATATATGTGTGGGTGTGTATATGTGTGTATATATATGTGTGTCTGTATGTATATATATATGTGTGTTTGTATATATATATGTGTTTGTGTCATCATCATCGTTTAGATGTTTTTACCCAAATCCCTTATCATTCTCTGTCCTTCTTATGACCCGGCCTTAATTTGTTTATAGTTGGTGCCAACTTTGGCAAGATATTACAAAAACATGTAAACGATGATGATGACACAAACACATATATATATACAAACACACACATATATATACATACAGACACACATATATATACACACATATGCACACCCACACATATATATATAAGAGAAAATAATCACACACGCAATACTAATTAACACCATGTAAATTTCACTGTAAAAAAAACAAAAAAACATCATTCACTTGTCAGAAAATTCACTTTCATTTTTGAGGACGTTATTCTTAACCTATGCCATATATATATATATATATATATACACATACACACATATACATATCTATATATACACATACACACACACGATAACAATTAACAGTGCTGCGATCGAATGTGGGTTTTTAGCCCAGTCAATGATCTAAAATGCCTTGTGCAGAATTGGCAACCAAAACATTCACTGGGAATAGCCGGCTGTGGTTGGAGTTCATATACTTTTGCATGTCGTTTGAGCCCTCTTGCTGATTTACATACATACGTACATACATACATGCATTCAGTCATCTCGTTTGCATATGAAGACAGGCTATTTATATCTGTCGCTTCTTCTGTCTCATGCCTTGAGAACCACAGGGCTATTTACACCAAAAAGGAGGTAACCTAGAATTTGACCGTTAAATGTCTCCCAGGAGTCAAGGTGTGGACAGATTTCTCTACACATTTACCAATATGCTAAATAGCCACTAATTGGTATGTGTGTACGCGCGCGCATATTATATTTTATATATACAGTACGCGCGCGCATATTATATTTTATATATACAGTGTAATTTTATATATACAGAACGAAATTCACAGGGTATAAAAATAAATAGGTTATAACGAGATCGACCGAAACAAACCGAGCGTTTGATTGTTATTACCTCGGGGATGAAAACAATTTTCGTTATACTGAAAAATTCGTTATAATGGTATTCGTTATAACGGAGTTTTACCTGCATATATATATATATATATATATATATATATATAGAGAGAGAGAGAGAGAGAGTGAGTCTCACACGTATTTGGAATATTTACATTTCTAGATACATTCATATACATATGTACTCAGCTCGGTTACTTATTCTGTACTGCATATTTACAGACTTAAATTTAACGTATTTTTTTAAATGCGTTAAATATGAGATCGTGTATACACGAAAGTATTCAATAATTGCAGATTATAATCTATTATCAAAGTGTTTGTTTTATATATATATGATATAAATGTATGATTATAATCTATTATCAAAATGTTTGTTTTATATATATGATATAATGTATGATATTTACAAACCTCTTTGCGAGCTGTGTCTGCTACATCAGCATAACCTTCTAGGACCTTTTTCATTCGTTTAATAGAATCGGCACGAGATTGGATCCCCATCGCCGTTTGTTTAGTTATCATCGGTTCAAAAACTGCGGCCTTAAAATCATTTTCAGCCAGAAGAAAAATCGGAAGATGTACAAAAAATAAAATATAGGCGCAGTTCATTCTTAATTTTGTCGAAACCTAAGACGTTACTGTTAACGAACGGATGCTCCACTTTATAATGCGTGGATGATACATAAACGAACTTATATATATATATATACAAACCTATATAAAGGATTGTCAGATAAAGTTTAAACAATTAAGTGAAGATCTTTTATCTGAAAGGAAAAAATAACAGTATATTAAAAAAACAAACAAACAAACAAAAAACAAGGTTAATTCCTTCTATTAGTTTTCGGCAATAGTATAAAAGCAGCAAAACTATTTTATGGAAGGAGGGCAGCAGGTAGAGGAATGAGAGGAGAGATAATTATGGTCGTGGCGAAAGTTCACCTGTAAAACATGTGAATGCATCACAATTCTGTATTTACATATTTAGAACACACACACACACACATGCATGCACATTTTTTTACACGTTGGTGAACTTTCGCCACGCCCCTAATTATTGTTCTCCTCCTCTCATCCTCTACATGCTCCCCTTCTTCTATAAAATAGTTTTCCTGCTTTTTATACTATTGGCGAAAATTAATAAAAGGAATTAACCTTGTTTTTTAAATTTTTTTTTTAATATACTGTTATTTTGTATGTATATATATACATATATATATATACATATATATATACATACAAAATAACAGTATATTAAAAAAAAAAATTTAAAAAACAAGGTTAATTCCTTTTATTAATTTTCGCCAATAGTATAAAAAGCAGGAAAACTATTTTATAGAAGAAGGGGAGCATGTAGAGGATGAGAGGAGGAGAACAATAATTAGGGGCGTGGCGAAAGTTCACCAACGTGTAAAAAAATGTGTGTGTGTGTGTGTGTGTTCTAAATATGTAAATACAGAATTGTGATGCATTCACATGTTTTTTAAAAAAAAACAAGGTTAATTCCTTTATAACAGATTAAAGTTTAAGCAAAGAATAGCTGCTTTCACCCTTAACGGGATCTTTGCTTAAACTTTATTCTGTTATTTTAATAACTATTTGCTCTATTTGATATATATTTATCCTTATCGAGCCCTCTTTGGATTTTAGTCTTCAAATTTATTATTATTACTATTTGGCTCCCTCGGTCGAGCACTCTATTGACTTATATTCATCATGCAGAAACAACATCTGAATATTTCTACAAAAAACATACCCGTACCAAGCAAGAAGATATACCTAAAACTCTCCATATAGAAAACAGACTCGTTCATTAAAAGGTTGCGCTGGCGTGCCTTTTATTTCGATAATCAGGAAAAAGCGGACAATAAACAGGATAAATTTTGGTTTAAAACTTACAACAACCCTCCGAGTAATCCAGCATTGCTACCCTTCGAAAATGATGTCTTGGAACTCATACGGAGTATCAAATTTCGGAATAGGAGCAATTCCATCCAGCAGGATCTGAAGAATAGAATTCGTTCTATTAAGGATTCTAGTGCCGTGCACGTCCACTCCGACAAAACTGACAATCTATATTAAGTGGAGCGCAGTACTTACCATCAACTGCTACATAATGCCGTAACTAAGGATTACCGTAAAACTAATCAGAGTGTCATTAATGACACAAACGATGCTGGGTTTAAAGTCACCTCTGATCTCAACATCCAGGACCGGACTGAACCTCTGGACCCTATTTTCTCCCCACTTTACCCTGAAGGATCACGAATTCAATTTCCCCAACAACCCCGCTATTCGGCTTATTAACCCTAGGAAGTCCGATTTAGGTAGACTTAGTAAAAGGATTTTAGATAAAATTATACCTGAAATTAGAAGCTTGGCCACTCTTGCACTGTGGAATAATTCTTTCGCGGTGATTGATTGGTTCAACGGCATATGCAACAAGGAACATTGCCGTTTTATCCAATTCGACATCAATAATTACTACTCCTCCATCACTTTACCACTTCTTCTTAGAGCTATCAATTTCGTTAAAACGCTCACGGTGGTTAAGGATTTCGAAGTTGATGTCATCCTCAATGCCCGTAAGTCGATGATTAATTTCAATGACACTATTTGGATTAAAAAATATAATAGTTCCCCATTCGACGTGAGTATGGGCGCCGGCGATTCTGCGGAGGTTACTGATCTAATCGGCCTTTTCCTTCTTTTCTCTATCAAGGAAGAATTCCCCAACGTGGGCGATGGTTTGTACAGTGATGACGGTCTTTTGGCCATGACTAAGTGCGGCCCACGCGCTTGCGACAAGTTCAGAAAAGAACTCACAGCCTTTTTTAAAGGCTTCAACCTCTTCATACAGGTTGAGGCCAACCTCTCGGTCGTTAATTACCTCGACGTTACCCTCAATTTATCGAATGGATTGCATTACCCGTATAGAAAGCCGAATGATACGCTTAATTACATAAGTAAGCATTCTAACCATCCTGCCAGCATAACCAAGAACCTGGTAAGAAACGTTTCTTTGAGGCTTTTCCCGTCTATCTACAAACGAACATATTTTCACCGACCATTCCACCTATTACAATGAAGTTCTTGCTCGGAGTGGATTTGTCGATAAGGTAGCATATACCGAGTATGAGCAGAGACCTAGGAAAAATAGATCCCGACGCACTATATGGTATAACCCACCATATAATATGGAGGTGGCCACACCATTGGGCTAAGATCTTTCTCTCCCTTATTAAGAAGCACCCCCCCCCCAGCACATAAATATAATAACATTTTTAATAGAAATACCATTAAAATTTCTTACTCTACGACTCCTAACCGTGCACATAACATCACTGCTTCAAATTTAGCTAAATTACCTAGTCGTAGGAACACGTGCAACCCTGTAGCTAGTACTAACTGGAATTGTAGTAATCGGGTTGACTGCTCCTATCCGGGAAATGCCTCTCCAGTAACATTGTCTACAAATGTAGGGTTGAAACACCCACGTCCCGTAGGGCCTACATAGGGTTAACCGCCAATAGATTCAACCAGCGTCTTTACATGCATGCCCATTCTTTTCTTAACCCTTTAAGAAGGAATATGACGTCACTTTCAGCTTATATCTGAAGTCTAAAGACAACCACACCCAATATAAGTTACACTGGGAGATCCTATCTGAAGCTAGATCATATAACGGAAATAATAGAGCATGCGACCTCTGCGCCGCTGAAGCCCTGGAAATACTCTACGCCAATGACCACATCTTAAACAAAAAATCTGAGGTAATTTCGGCTTGTAAACATAAATTGCATAAAACTTTCCTGTATTACAGTCCCACATTATACCCTAACGGATAGTACGAACAATACGGGGATAATTTACGTCTTGATGTGGTAGCTAAGTATATTTTATGGTTATACCATTACTTATTTGTATAGGTAAGTATATATTACCTGTATGTTTTGTGAAGGTACGTATACTTTCTCGTACGTATATTTGCTTGTATTTGTTATAGGTGTATATATTATATTATATATACTGGTACATGTGTATATGGTTATGTGTATACGTGTATTTTGCGTTTGTGTGTGTATGCGGGTTTGCACGTATGTAGGGTGTGTATATGTGTACTTTGTTTTTTCACTTGGCGTACGTCTAGCGATTATATGTGTATTTACCTGTAGGTATGTGTGTGCGCGCGTTATATACGTATTTATGTGTGTATATTTATATACGTTTAAATAACTATATGTATACATGCGCGCACATACACATATATATATATTTTTTTAAATATATTTTTTATGTGTATTTGTTGTATACGTTCGTATGTGTGCGGGTACAGGTGTTGCGCGGGTTTTTGTATGTGTGCGCGTGTTTTTGTGTACGTGCTTGTATATGCATACCTATGGCGGGTGTTTTCGCGTATGCATGTGTATGTACGTATATGGATGCGTGCATGTATATACTTATTTATTGTTGATTTCAATAACCTATGTAATTTATTTACATTATTCTTAACTCTGAAGCCGGGAATCATTCGGTTTCCTAAATAGAATTTTAGTCTACGACTTCATTTATGCCATAAACGTGGTTTTGTCTTTGCGTTTAATTGTTCTCCTCGGACCACATAATGACGTATTATCCTCGCTTTTTTTCTGTTCATTGCCAGGGAACGTCTCCATGAACCACCTAAATAGAATATTAGTCTACGACTTCATTTATACCATAAACGTGGTTTTGTCTTTGCGTGCAATTGTTCTCACCGCTCCAAATAATGACGTATTATCTTCGCTTTTCTTCTGTTCATTGCCAGGGAACGTCTCCACGAACCAAAGTATGGTCTTCCTGTTTTCCTTCGGTTGCAACGTTTTTCGAAATATTCACTTCTGCGTTTACAGATTGACTTTTTAGTTTCAGAAGATCCCGTTAAGGGTGAAAGCAGCGATTCTTTGCTTAAACTTCAATCTGTTATTTTAATAAATATTTGCTCTACGGTTCTTATATATTTGATATATATTTACCCTTATCGATCGAGCCCTCTTTGGATTTTAGTCTTCGCATTTATTATTATTACTATATGTGTGTGTGTATATATATATATATATATATATATATATATATATATATATATATATATATATACACATACACACACAATATATTAATAAATGGAAACTATATTTATAAAATCATAATTATTTTATTATATATATTTCAAGGGCAACCAAGACATTTTGGTGCGCTTTCATCAGATAAAATACAAAATTTGTTTTATAAATGTTGACATACCCTTAGAAAAACAACCTTGACAGCGAACCTTCAACTGTCAAGGTTGTTTTTCTAAGGGTATGTCAACATTTATAAAACAAATTTTGTATTTTATCTGATGAAAGCGCACCAAAATGCCTTGGTTGCCCTTGAAATATATATAATAAAATAATTATGGTTTTATAAATATAGTTTCCATTTATTAATATATTGTATATATATATATATATATACACACACACACACATATAGTAATAATAATAAATGCGAAGACTAAAATCCAAAGAGGGCTCGATCGATAAGGATAAATATATATCAAATATATAAGAACCGTAGAGCAAATATTTATTATCGCTGCTTTCTGTCATGTATATGAAGAAATAGAAGGCAATAAAATGAAGAAAACAGAAAATAAATAATAAATAGAGAATAAATGAAAAATTAATGAAAAAGTAATGAAAAATGAAAATGAAAAATGAAAAATGAAGATTCAAATAAAATAAAATGTGTGTGTGCTATAACCAATCTCAAGGTCAGAAAGATGTTGGATAAAGTGGTAGGAGGAACAAGATGGTAAAATAATAAAACGAAATAGGATAATCAAATAAAATGTGTGTGTGTGTTATAACCAATCTCAACTTAAATATAAATATAAGGCGATAAAGTGAAGAAAACAGAAAACAAATAACAAATGAAAAATCAAAAATCAAAAATCAAAAATCAAAAATCAAAAATCAAAAATCAAGTAAAATAAAATGTGTGAGTGTTATAAAGAAATTAGCCAAATTATAAAGGCTGTGTCAGAATCAATCTCTAGGCTATCATGGTGTCTGCTCAGCCTGGGTTGGTCCCTATGGCTTGAGGGGAGTTCCCAACCTATGGTGTTGTTACTGCCCATATAGCTTGAGGGAGGTATGGCCGAGAGGTGTCTACATGTTCTGGAGAAGTTCCTATAGCTTGAGGGGAATTCACATCTTATTGTGTTGCTACTGTCCATATATCTTGAGGAAGGTCCCGGCCCTGAGGTGTCTGCATGTCCCGAAGAAGTCGGTTCTGAGGTTTATCAGGCGGCTTCCACCTCTTAGTATCTCGAGTGTCTCGTTCAGACATAGTTTGCATATACCAGATCCCCCTTTATCGGGTGGTACTTTCCTGATTATGGACCAAACAAGAAAGCACGGGGTCCTGTCCAGCTTAAGCTTGCAGATCAGGTCGGAGAGAGCTGTACTTTTCCTTTTGGCCTCCTTATTGAAGGAATGGCGATGGTTATACCAACGGTCTTTAAAGCTTGTTTATGTGGCTCCTATGTAGAGGTGTTCGGAGTTGGGGGTTTTAACCCTACATCCGTATATTAGGTTCTTCTTAAGGCATTCATTACTAAGGGGGAATGATTCAGGGTTTCTGCAGTTGCAGAGGGTGGTCGACCTCTGCGTGCCTAGAGTGGGGTTCCCGTTATGTGTTACATGGTGGTCTTCCCCCGGGCACGGTGGGGGGTGACTGGGTCTGTTTGAATTTCTTGGGTGGGAACTGGGTCACCCCTTCTCTCTTTCCATATGGTTCTGCTGGGTGCTTGTATTGCCATCTTCTGGTTGTGTGTGGGTTTTAAGCCTACTCCTGTTGATGCTAGCTATGTGTTGGGCCAGATTTCTCGTGGTGGAATACGAGAGCTTCACAGTGTGTCTGTTGAAGATCTTGTGGTATCTATGGTCCCTCTGGAAGCATTTATCAAGTGCTCCAAAGAATGATCGGGCCAAGCTGTTCTTTAGGGACGCTGAGTAGGGTGGGTTGTACCACGTGATTTTTCTGCGTCTCCTCCTATATGGGTGGGTTGGGGGCGTCGTGAGATGTTGGAGATTTGTTGGGTTGCTGGTGGTTCCCGCATTGTTGCTACCCCTTTGGGTACTATGCGTTTTGCTATCTTCACGGCCCGAATCTGTGGGGTGGTTGTTGCCCGCGTTGAGAGATCCACCGTGGGGTGGTCCCCCGTTACCCCCCCCCCACGTGTCCTGCGGTTGGGGTCGTCGGGCCCGGGGTGGTTAGCATCACCCCTGAGACTGCTACTCATATTTTGGTTTCATCTCATGGTTAAGCGTACTCGTCACCAACGCTCGTGTGGTGGTGTCGGGCTCATGGTGCCTATTTGTTTCTGTTCTGCCTGTATTGCTAGCGTTCGCCCCCTTCCGGACAACGCGGGTGTGGGTGTCCGTTGGGCCATCCTCATCCCAGCGTTTCGGACTATATGTTATATTTTGGTCCGAATTTATATCGAATTTATGTAGCTTTTGTTTTGCTTGCTCCTTATTCTACGACTCCTCGCTACAATGACCTTACGGTTATTATCAACTATCGTCTGGAGGGGAGCCTTGTAGCGACTAGCGCCACCTTGCCCGTGGAGAAAAAAACTAATTGGAGTTACTTCCCGTTGAATTCTAGAAGATTCCTTGAACTTCCAGTAGGTCTAGGGATTATAAAGGAGGGAGAAAAGAGACATCTTAGCTTATTTGGCGACCGGCTCTCGGACAGTTCACTCACGAGCGAGTTTGTTAACCTTATTATATCTGTATCGAATTTAATTATATATATATATGTGTGTGTGTGTGTATACGTGCGCGTATGTGTGTGTATACGTTTTTATATATGTGAGTGTGTGTTTGTGTGTACATATATGGGTGCATATATATTTGTGTATATGTGTGTGTGTGTATGTTTATGTTCTGGATATTTATTTATATATTTTTTTCCCCTAAACCCCTTTTGCCCGTTTTTTCGGCCTCACTTTCATATTTCCTAAATTTTGTTTTCAAATCCATATTTAATAAAAACACCATGCTATTTATTCATTCTGAATAAATATAAATATCTGCCTTCAAGAAACCACTGGTAAATGAAATAATTATCTTATGTTGTTTATTACATAACTAAATATATATATATATATTGGATATGGTGCATATCTCGGACATGACTCCCTTAATTTAATTCAATTAAATTAATTTTATATATATATATAATATGTATATATATAATATAATATACATATATATACTATATATATATATATATATATATATATATATATATATATATATATATATATATATATATATATATATATATATATATATATATATATATATATATATATATAGTTATGTAATAAACAACATAAGGCAATTATTTCATTTACCAGTGGTTTCTTAAAAGCCAAAAAATTTTGCTTTCAATAAAATATGTATATATATAATATAATATACATATATATACTATATATATATATATATATATATATATATATATATATATATATATATATATATATATATATATATATGGAATGTATAGTCTTGCACGCGCTGATGAACCATAGGCTATTCTA
This sequence comes from Eledone cirrhosa, assembly GCA_964016885.1. Taxonomy (NCBI): domain Eukaryota; kingdom Metazoa; phylum Mollusca; class Cephalopoda; order Octopoda; family Eledonidae; genus Eledone; species Eledone cirrhosa. Next base: position 124,139,727 of record OZ024743.1, read on the forward strand.
TTTCAGTCAACAACTTCCTGGCGAAACAGATCTCTTTGGATTTGTACGCGTGTGTTATATAGTTATAGAGGTGCGTATATATATTTTAATTTATATTTTTAATTATTGTGCGTCTACCCTGCCTTCCATAGATTATAGACTCCATACACTGGTGGTTTTCCCTGTTTTATTGATGGCACACTATCTCTCTCTAGTGTGTTACCTTTTCAACATATTGTATTTTAAAGAGCTCAGGATTCTTTTTCCTTTGAGCAGATTATTGACAGGGAATAACGAGAGTCTATGGCTCCGTTAATTTATCGTGATATGTATATATATATATAAGCAAAAGAGATATTTAATTTGTTGGTAATTCAACAAATATATATATTTATAACTGATTCGAAGCACTCGACAAGTTTCCTGGAGTATAATATCAATGATATTAATAAATGGAAATGGTTTTATAAATATAGTTTCCATTCATTAATATCATTGATATATATATATATATATATATATATACACATACATACATATATATTGGAAAATATGTGAAATCCTTGGGTATATTTAAAAAAAGGAAGAGAATGACTTCACTTGTAGTTCTAAACAATTTGATTTAATTTTATAATATTATGATTTGGTAGAACTAGTAAGTTCTTTGTCAACTTCGGTGGGAAGACTTTTAAAGATTCCTGGTTAACTTTCCTGGAGAACTTTCTCGCATTCGGCGGTGGCGATTGTCAAACTGAGATCAGTTTTATATATATATATATATATATATATATATATATATATATATATACAATAAAAAGAAATACACAGATACATGCGAATTCATACATATACATGCATATACACACATATATCCCTGAATTTGTGTGGTGCCAACCTTAACCGTTGTTGCTCTATGATTAATAGGGACAAAGTAATCTGAATAAATTAGATTGACTCTATATCAGAGCTATATAATACATTATAAAGAAAGAAGAGACATTAGACAAAAAAAAAAAAAAAAAAAAATAATAAAAAAAATTAATAAAAAAAATAAAAATTTATATTTTTTATTTATGTCTAATGTCTCTTTCTTTATAATATATATATATATATATATATATATATATATATATATATATATATATATATATATATATATATATGCAAAAGTTTTATTTAAAATTGTTGGGATACAACAAGTAAATATTTTATAACTGATTAACTGATATAAAGCACTCGACAAGTTTTTGGAGTAGATATACGATATTAAATAAATGGAAACTATATTTATAAAACCATATTTATTTCATTATACATATTTCAGGGATACCAAATTAAAATATGGTATGCCTTCATCAGACAAAATACAATATATAAACAGTTTTATAAATAATTTTGACGTACTCCTTCTCTCTCTCCGTTTTTTCTTTCTCTCCGTCTTTTTCTAACTGTGCTTAACACTATAACTAATAAAATAATTATAAACATCTCACTATCCAGACAGCTTCCAAAAATAATGGTAGGGTACGTCAAAATTATTATAAAACTGTTTATATATTGTATTTTGTCTGATGAAGGCATACCATATTTTAATTTGGTATCCCTGAAATATGTATAATGAAATAAATATGGTTTTATAAATATAGTTTCCATTTATTTAATATTATCGATATATATATATATATATATATATATATATATATATATATATATATATATATATGTAAAAGGTAAACAGAAATAACACAATCAGTACAGTATATGGAAGGGATATATTAGGTTAACGCTTGATATAGCAGGAACAGGGTCTTAACGTTTCGGACGCTAGTCCTTCATCAGAAGAAAGAATGAGAAATAAGATAGATTGTGGGGACGGGCGGGTTGGAATTGGGGAAAATGTCTTTAGATAAAAATAACAGGTCCATTCATGTTGACATCTCTTACAAAACTGTTGGTGCTGGCGTTTTATCCAGGAAGTGTAACGAAGTTATTGTGCTCGTCACTATGCTCATCCCCTCACCTATCACACATGCCAAAACATTCCTCATAGCTAAACCACCAATCAAAACAATATAAATTGACCACCATATGAACACGAAACGTAACAGGTATTTTTATGCTTTGTATATTCATTCTCTCATTACAACAGCAGAGGTCCGACGAGCTTTAGATTCCAGAGTCGGGCCAGATCAATACAGATCGAACCTTGAGCTGATCAATAGCGAAACGCGCGTTACTAATCAATAAACGTAATGAAGGCTTAACAAATCATCCTTGTATTATTGTTGTTGTTGGATTTGAAATCCGAAATATAGGGACTATTAGATCGATTTCAAGGTAACTCTATCTTGTGTTATTATTTTTTACACTTTTCCTACATTCTGTTACGCTCCCTACGTCTCTTTCTACGCTTCCTCTCTCAATATCACTTGATTTTGTTACCCGGAGATTTACCAATCTGCATTGATGAGGCTTCCAAAACGTCTATTTTTAATATATATATTTGTTTTGCAAGGTTTTTGATACGAAATCGTGTGTTGAAACAAATATTGTTATATTGCCAGAAATCATAATAAAACACACCCACTCTTTGGTTTTCGCTTCTGTATATTTTATATCCCTATAGTTAATTTAGCTGACATTCAATGTTTATCATATCGAAGTTTTTTTGTTAACCTTCATTGAACATTTTTCTGTCATGTCATAGCTTTTTCTTCACATCTAAACTATAATAAAGGAAGGTCTGAGGGATTGCGTCCAGTTTATTTTTTTATCCCGTTTGTAAAATAAGTTGGATTACTTTGAATAAGTAATTGTTTCTACTCTTTGGCACAAGGCCAGCAATTACCCAGTGCATTACTGGTACTTTATTTTATCGACCCCGTAAGGATGAAAGGCAAAGTTAACCTCGGCGGGATTCGAACTCAGAATGGCAAGGGCCGTAACTCTATGCGTCAAAGCATGGCGTCCGACCCTCTACCGATAATGCCAATCCACCTAATGAATGAATATTACATAATTTATCTACTAAATTTCGTGGCTGTTCATTAAATATATTTTGTTTATTTAAAGATTCACTTCTTTAAAATTTCTGAAATATCAACACTTCCGGTGGCTATCGCTTAAATAAACATACTAATTTTCCGTCACTAATTTTCTCCTAATGCAGTTTATATATAATATCGTCTTTTTTAATGTATCATGGATTACGTTACTGATTAAATAGGACAGTGTAACACAGTCTTCGTTCAATTTCTATGTATTATATATTGTCAATTACGATTTTATTTGATGTATCATATCTACATGTATATATATTTGCGTATAATATCAATATACACACTACACATGCTAGCAGAAAACCACCCGAAGGATGGTTTTTCTGCTAGTATCACTAATTGCCAGTTGCTAGAATATGTATTCAGAGACAGATTTCAGAGGTCATTTTGCTAAAATCACTTTATAATTATTGAAAGCTCTAAATGTAATATGGCTTGCTTGGACTTGCATTTTCTGATCATTTTAGAGTGCAAAAAGCTAAACTAATCGCTACAACTAAATTGACCGAATTCTCCCCCCCCCCCTCAATCCAGACCCCCCCCCCCCCCCCCCCCCCACACACACACACACACATATATATATAAGAGGAAAAGAAAGAGAAAAAACACATCTAAGACCACATATAACAAAAGGCAAGCGAAATGGATGGAAAAACGAGCCGCTATCAGAGCAAAAGTTAAAAGTATCGCAAGGAGCACTGGGAAACCTCCAATAATTTTTAGGCAAGCCAGCATGCTCACAGCGTTACCTCGGATAATGGCGAGGCGATGCGCTGCGACAACCAAGCGCCCTCATGAGCATCACCAGTTATCTCTGTTAGGCGAGCCGCCGGTGAAGATCTTTATTTTTTCCTTTCCCTCTCCTTTGTATATATCATATTTGTTTGCGTTTTTTGTTCTGTAAACATTATATTATTATATTTTTATACAACTGTAAATATAATTAGAAGATAGAAGAACACAAATATATTCACATCTGTATTCAGATTATAAGGGACCAAAATTTGCTAGGTTGAACAGTATACTAACAATAAACAAAACGGCCAGCTAGACTCAATTAAAAGAAAAAATTAAGAAAAAACAAACTGTTTGTGACAACACACACACACACACACACACACACACACACACACACACACACACACACACACACACACATATATATATATATATATATATATATATATATATATATATATATATATATATATATATATGTGTGTGTGTGTGTGTGTCTTCAGTGTGGTCTACCCTTGGTGCTAGTATCAATCTAAGGAGGCAGTCTGGAATATGTATTTATATGATATGTCTATGTTTATATACTACCAATAAAGATTCTAACTTCATTGTTTCCTAAGAAGGCGTTCTGATCTAACCTATATATGAGGTCTGATAGTATACAGTTATATAACTGCTATAGATCAGACAATATGTCAATATGATCAACCATCCGAAACGATCGTAAAACAATGATATGAATAGGTAAATAACTCGACTTTGTTGTTATTATTTTCATTGTTAAATTAATACCTAATATACATATACATATATATTATAAATAACAATCAAAGAGTTTTTAAGAACATTTAATTACTAACGATCGTTTCATCCAAGCACAACGCCGAAATCATCGGAGCATAAATCAAAAGTTAAAACACAGACAAACTTGTCAAAGAACATTCTGGGGATACTACATATTGGAAGAAAGCAAAAATAATAGATATTAACATTGATATAAGAGAGGAAAGCAAGAAGCACAAGAAAAGCACAATCATATAAATATAATTAAGAATCATCAGGCAGAAGCAGTAAAAAACTTAAAAACAAGCTGGCATAAAAAAAACCGCTGCTGTAAGGAATTTAAGCATAATGCGAGGCATATCATATAATGATAAATTTACATACAACATAAGCATTACAACAGTCTATAAAAGCTAGTGCATGGATCAAATATAAATTTAAGAATGCAAAAAGACATCTTCAAAGTATATTTTTACTGTATATTTAATAAAAAGTTCAACTCCATCTTTCAGTCCTAAGTATATAGATAATCTATTATACTTCATGGTGTCTTTAAAGTCTCTTTACAATTTAAAAAATATATTACGAAGGTAATTGATGAGATAGTTTAATCAGACTTGCTCTATATACTCAGTAGTTATCAAAGTTTTTAATCAAATTTCATTTGTGTATTTCAGATATCCTGTTGATGAAAGAGGTACTGTTAAATAAACCCCTAAAAAATGGCTACTCCTCAAGAAAAGGCACAATGTCTGTAATGGTATATTGAAACAAAATCAGATACGCAGACTCGGCGAAACTATAGAACTAAGTATGGAAGAGATCCACCGTCACGTCCGTCAATTAGTATATGATACAAGAAATTTATGGAGACAGGGACAGTGGTGGATAAGGGTAGGAGTGGACGACCAAGAACATCTGAGGAAAATATCGATCGTATACAACAAGCTTTTCACCGTTCTCCTACAAAGTACATCCGTACTGCTGCCAGACAGTTACAGCGGCCATGTTCAACAGTACAAAATGTCCTACACAAGAACTTGTGATTGTATGCTTACATAGTGCAACTCTTACAGGCACTCGAGCCAAATGATAAACCAAGACGAAAAGAGTTTGTAGTTAATATGCTGGAACGAATTTCCGAGGATGAAATGTTCCTCACCCGAGTTTGTTTTAGTGATGAGGAAACTGAACGCACATAATGTGAGAATCTGGAGATCAGAACAGCCCCATGTGACTAGGGAACTTCACCGAGATAGTCCAAAGGTGAATGTGTGGTGTGGGATCATGTGCAATTGAATCGTTGGTCCATTTTTCTTCAACGAGACATCAATTACTGCAAATGTTTACCTTGACCTTTTGATAACCATCATTTTCCAGCAAGATGGCGCACCACCACATTGGGGACTGCATATTCGTGGGTTCCTAAATCAAACATTTCCAGACCGGTGGATTGGAAGGGATGGTTCAATTTCCTGGCCACCTAGTTCACCAGACATCCTAACTCTAACTGCTCCTTCTAGCAGTGAACCTACCTGCCATCCGGCCTACCCTTCACACCCTTCTACTTTCACCACGTGATGCTTCTCACCCCTTTTGAATTCATTTCTGGCGGCGATCACTTTAGAAATGTTAGTCCTAACTGAGGGAGTTTCTTGAGAAGTTCGAAGCCTCATGGATAATACCAGGATTGGACATATCCACAAAGTACGAGCGAAACTATCATAGTTGGGACTAGAAGAACTTTGGTAAAGTTTATATACATTTTTCTTCAAACTTGCATTTTAGACGACTTAGCTCCGTTGAATTGATTATTTGTGTCTAGTTAATTTCTACGGGCTAAGAGGAAAGACTAGGTAAATTTTATCTGACTGTTCCTCACAGAGGATAGTCTGTGACATTTATCTGTTATTTCTTCAAAGTTACATTTTAAACTTAGCTCCGTTTAAATGATTATTTATCTAGTTAATTTCTGCGGACTAAGGAGAAGAAAAATTAGCTAAATTTTGTCTGACTGTTCTTCAAACTTATAATTTTATATATATATATATATATATATATATATATATATATATATTGGAATAAATGCTCTGAAATAGCGATATATATGTGAGTATAGACATAGAATATTCGAAAATATTCTGTATGTTTATAATAAACATTTTGAAGACCTAATCGCTATAGAATAGAATACGTCACGTATTACAATTAGATTCTTTATCGAGAATCTAATTGTAATACGTGACGTATTCTATTCTATAGCGATTAGGTCTTCAAAATGTTTATTATAAACATACAGAATATTTTCGAATATTCTATGTCTATACTCACATATATATCGCTATTTCAGAGCATTTATTCCAATTTCTAATTTCTGCCGGACCGGCAACCGCTCTTTCAAACCAGTTCCAGTACACAGCTAAGTATTCTATAAGTCTCTAGCTGTGTCATTCTCGATAAAAGCACTGGATATGTAGTCCTGATGAATTCTAACAAGAATGAAACGCGTAGATTACTTCCCTTGCTTTTATCGAGAATCTAATTGTAATACGTGACGTATTCTATTCTATAGCGATTAGGTCTTCAAAATGTTTATTATAAACATACAGAATATTTTCGAATATTCTATGTCTATACTCACATATATATATATATATATATATATATATATATATATATTATTAAGTGTAATGAATTCCTTTACAATGGAATTAGCTCGAAGAAGGAAATATTTCTGAGCCGTGTATAAACTAATATATATCATGAAACACAGATACCAACACATCTGTATTTATATTGCAAAAGAAAATTTAGCCAGAATGAAGTATACTAATTATTATACTACAGTTTGTCCATATCGATTTAAAATAATAAATCAACAAAGACGAACTGCATTGCCAAATGGCTATGATGTTTAGACACATTTAAATTTCAAAATCAAACCTGTTCCGTAGATAAGTTTAAACTTTAAAATCCAAATATGTTTCGAGATGAATAAGTGTAGGAATATCATGTCCTGCTCTCCTCAGTAAACATCCAGGGACAAATTGATATGCTTCACTTCTAAATAATTTAAAAGACTGTGTAACGCACATGGTTTACAGTTTCTAGCTAGTCTCATAACCGTACTGCTAGAAATAACAGTCGTATATATGAGGATTTTAAAGTTTAAACTTATCTACGGAACAGGTTTGATTTTGAAATTTAAATGTGTCTAAACATCATAGCCATTTGGCAATGCAGTTCGTCTTTGTTGATTTATTATTTTAAATCGATATGGACAAACTGTAGTATAATAATTAGTATACTTCATTCTGGCTAAATTTTCTTTTGCAATATAAATACAGATGTGTTGGTATCTGTGTTTCATGATATATATTAGTTTATACACGGCTCAGAAATATTTCCTTCTTCGAGCTAATTCCATTGTAAAGGAATTCATTACACTTAATAATATAACTGCTCCTAGGCTGAACTGAACGTTGCCTCATATATACGACTGTTATTTCTAGCAGTACGGTTATGAGACTAGCTAGAAACTGTAAACCATGTGCGTTACACAGTCTTTTAAATTATTTAGAAGTGAAGCATATCAATTTGTCCCTGGATGTTTACTGAGGAGAGCAGGACATGATATTCCTACACTCATTCATCTCGAAACATATTTGGATTTTAAAGTTTAAACTTATCTACGGAACAGGTTTGATTTTGAAATTTAAATGTGTCTAAACATCATAGCCATTTGGCAATGAAGTTCGTCTTTGTTGATTTATTATTTTAAATCGATATGGACAAACTGTAGTATAATAATTAGTATACTTCATTCTGGCTAAATTTTCTTTTGCAATATAAATACAGATGTGTTGGTATCTGTGTTTCATCATATATATTAGTTTATATATATATAACAAGGCAAACTGTCCATTAAAAGGAAATTGCCTTGTTAATAACATAATATATAAATGTAAAGTTAACACTAAGGACTCTATTTATTCATATATAGGAGCTACCTCTAACAATTTTAAGGTAAGACTTAATACCCACAAACATAGTTTTTAAAAATGCCGCACTAGCTAATACAATATCTCTAGCTGAAAAAATTAATAGTTATAGAAAGAGGAATATAGAATATGACCTGACCTGGAGTGTGCTCAAAAGGGCCACCCCTTATCAAAATAGTAGAAATGAATGTAGATTGTGTTCCCAAGAACTTTTCGAAATAATGAAATCTAAGGATATCCTATTAAATAAGCGACAGGAATTAATAATATCGTGTAATCATAAACTGAGAAAAACATTTAAATATTATAAACCTAATTAATATACACTTTAGAAATTAATATATAAATTAATTTTAATTTAGTTAACCTATAATTAATATTCTACTACAGATGAATTACAAAATTCTGCTTTAAATATTATAAACCTAATTAATATACACTTTAGAAATTAATATATAAACTATTTTTAATTTAGTTAACATATAATTAATATTCTACTACTGATGAACTACATAATGTGGCTTTCCTTCTTACAAATATAATTTCCTAAAACTGATACCATTAAGTAAACATATGTAATTATTTTTAATTTAGTTAACCTATAATTAATATTCTACTACTGATGAACTACATAATTCTGCTTTAAATATGATAAACCTAATTAATATACACCTTAGAAATTTAGATATAAACTATTTTTATTTTAGTTAACCTATAATTAATATTCTACTAATGATGAACTACATAATTTGGCTCTCCTTCTTACAAATATCATTTCCTAAAACTGATACCATTAAGTAAACATATATAATGCTTTAACTTCAGGTTATGACTCTATGTTCCTTGAAACCTATATATATTTACTATTTCCCACTAATAAATTTAATCCCCCCCCCCCTAATAATTATATGTATATGTAAGTGTGGATGTGTGTGTATATAAGTGTGTATGTATGTATATGTGTATGTATGTGAGTGTAAAAATATATATATATGTATGTATATATATATATATATATATATATATATATATATATATATGTATATGTGTGTGTGTGTGTGTATGAGTATATATATATATATATATATATATATATATATATATATATATGTCTGTGTGTGTGTGTGTGTCTGTATGTATATGTACATGGGTATATGCGTATATATATATATATATATATATATATATATGTATGGGTATATATTTGTGTGTGTATGTGTATGTATGTGTATATATATATATATATACATATATATATGTGTGTGTATGTGTGTGTGGATGTATGTATATATATGTAGGTACATATATGTGTATATATATATGTATATCATTCTTATATTCTTTTAATCTCCCCTCATCCTTAACAGCATTTTTCAACTGCATCTAACTCTTATTTATCATATCTATATGTATTAGTATAATTTTATCAATATAAATATACCCATCAATTAAATTAATTTTATATCCTTTTCATAGATGTATATTTTTTTTCACTAACATCCTTATCTTAAAACTCTAGTCACCTTAGATATTTGTATTGGCATTACTATTTTATAACAGCAACTGCTTGTATACCTTCTACTGACCACCTGACCTAGTTTCACCCCTAAAATAAGTTTCAATTACTACTATTTTACCATTTGGCCAATTATTAACCCTCTATTGGTTAATTCTAAACATCTTACCAAACAGACAGAATATATTGGATCTTTGTTGGTTTTATTCAATGAACAAATAAAATTATTTCTGAGGTCAACATATGACCTACTTCTTCCCTAAAGTAATCCTTCATTCATAATACTCTTTTCCATCCAAAACTGAAATCTACCTTCTTCTACCCATAATTTAAGATTCTCCTAATATCACTATCTTGACCCTCACTATCTCCTGATTGGTCAATTCAAAACCTGTTCCCAAGCAGACCTATTGTATTGAATCTTTGTTCTTATCAATAAACAAGTATCATTATTTCTGAAGACAGCATATATATGTGAAGGTATGTATATTCCCTCTGATAGTTTGTATAAATATTGTACATAGATCTATAGAATATGCATACCAACTCTAACACATATATATCCTAGAAACGATCGTAAAATAATGAATTTTTCTAATATAAGGAACTGTTTCTTTGTTTATTCATTATTTTTTAAATATTATATATATATATATATATATATATATGTGTGAAAGACGTAAAATAAGAAAATTTTAAAAATTAAAAATTAACTTACTTACTAATTAGTAAGTAAGTTAATTTTTAATTTTTAAAATTTTCTTATTTTACGTCTTTCATATAATTGTTTTGCATCCCCCTGCATAGAACCACAAAGGTACTAAGACATAATATATATATTTGCTAGCATGGGTATACATCTATATACATATGTTGGTAGATATACTAATTCTCTCTCTCTCTCTCTCTCTCTCTCTCTCTCTCTCTCTCTATATATATATATATATATATATATATATATATATATATATATATAACACGCGGTCTGTGAAGCAGATACGAAGAAAACTTAAAACATATCGAGGTCTCATTTAAATTAACTCAGTCACTTGAAAAAACTTTGCTACATTTTTTCTTCAAGCGCATCGTCATCAACAACAAAAATAAAAACAACAGGAAGAGTCACTCCTAAATTTCAACACAATAGCGGATTGAATAATTTAGCAAAAGCTACAAGTAGAAATTAGATCAGGAAGTAAACAATCTGGCTCCGAAGTTATTTGTATATGGGAATTAATCTTAAAAGAACTGCGATAAAAAAATGTTTCCAAGTATTTATCTATATACAAATTTTATTTACAGTAGCAATAATTATTTCTACTTTTGGCACAAGGCCAGCAATTATTCCAGTACATTACTGGTACTTTATTTTATCGACCCCGTAAGGATGAAAGGCAAAGTTAACCTCGGCGCGATTTGAACTCAGAATGGCAAGGGCCGTAACTCTATACGTCAAAGCATGGCGTCCGACCCTCTACCGATACTGCCAATCCACCGACCTTATAATAATAATAATAATAATAATAATAATAATAATAATAATTGTTTCTACTTTTGGCACAAGGCCAGCAACTATCCCAGTGTATTACTGGTACTTTATTTTATCGACCCCGTAAGGATGAAAGGCAAAGTTAACCTCGGCGGGATTTGAACTCAGAATGGCAAGGGCCGTAACCCTTTGCTGCAAAGCATGGCGTCCGACCCTCTACCGATACTGCCAATCCACCGCCCTTATAATAATAATAATAATAATAATAATAATAATAATAATAATAATAATGATTTCATGTATTGGCCACAAGGGCCGACATGTAAGGGACAATAGAAAGACAGTGACAGTGGGGGTTTACAATAAGGCTGAGTAAAAGTGCACAATGGCAAGACTAATTTAACAATGAAGATATAAAAAATATAAAATAAACTATGCAGGGCGGTGAAGCTGGCTGAGAAGAAAAGATCGTGGGCATGGCCGGGAAACTTTGCGTGAGGAGACAGTTGGTGAGGGCTGTTAATGACTGGAGTAGTCGGGCCCTTGCTTCCACTGCGGGGCTGGAGTGTCCCTGATGTCGGCAGGGAGGTCTGGGTGTTTGAGGTGGAGCGCTGACAAAACATCCGGTATTGGTCGGAGCACAGCGTCACTTGAGGCCAGCACACGAATAGCCACCGAATCGTCGCCCTCAATTAGTTTGAGTTTGAGTCTCTCCCGGAAACTGTTGTGGAGGGGGGGGGGGACTGGAGGCGTTGTGTTGGGAATGGTGGGCAGCACGAGAGTGCCGAGAGGCTTGCTGGCGAAGGGTCACAGAAAGAGGCGACATTGCCTCTGAGCCTCGAAACCAGGGAGGGGCCAGATTTGTCTCTCACCGTCGGGTTTTCCCACCAATGGGATCCCGAGTATGAGAGCAGCAAAACTGAACAGTCGGGTCCAGTCCCGTGGATCACCCGAGTCAAGCGCTCGGTCAATTGAAGTCGCTAGCGCTTCAGCCACGGGAGTGCGGGCACACCTGAGGATCTTGGTGATGACTCTTTGCGATTGCCTGAGGCGGGGTATCGCCACCAGACACTCGTTTGAGTCGAGCGCGTTCAGGTCTCCGTTGGGTTGTGCGTCTGTGATCACCTGTGGTGTCGGGGTGGATAGGCATGATGTGCAGTGCCACCGGTGCAAGGAGTCCGACGCATGTCTTGTGAGTCTGACGCAAGAGAGGTGGGTGAAGCTGTTGCAGTTGGAGCAGTTCTTTCCTCTCTTGCGCCTGGGGTGGAAGGTTCCTTTCTTCATACTTATTGATACCCATCTCGACAACCTCCCACTTGGAAGCCGAAGTAAAGGCGAGGAATTTCACAACCATCCGGGCGGATCGTGTCGGCAGAAGGAAGGGTGGCACTGCCATTTTCCTGCATGATTCCTTTACGGCAGATGGAAATATCACATTCTACAATGGCTACTGTGAATCGGTCACTGTGCACAACAAAGCCAATGGTTTGATAGTAGTTGGGATCTATAGGCCACCCCAAACCCCATACTGCGCTTTAAAGAATGCCTTAATACCATTAAGTGTTTTATACAACAGTGTCATTCTGGTAACATACTTATGATGGGAGACTTTAATCTACCATGTGTTGATTGGTCTACAAACAGTTTGAAACTAGGCACTTCCACCTCAACCGCTGACAAACTAGCAGTATAGTCCCATCTTTACTTTTTAAATGAGTTTTTCTTGTCCCAACTTGTCCTTACACCTACAAGATAGAAAAATATTTTGGACCTAGTGTTTAGTAACCACACTAACACTATACACAATATTATAGTGAAAAAAAACCCTTTTTTCAGACCATAACATGATTCTAGTAACCTGAGATTTCCCCTGCCGAAAGCTAAACCCATTGACCTCTCTCCAGCACATCCATTTCATAACATGGATCTTTATAAAGCCAACTGGGATGCAACCAATAACGAGTTATCACATGTTGACTGGTCTTTTACACACGCACACATCTTCACCATCAAAACATCTTGGCAGATATTTGTAAACGTTACCACAAACATATGTGCAAAGCACACCTCACTAAGATCAGTGAACAAAACTAAGTGCCGAATTCCCAAAAGCAGAAAAACTATTATCAGAAAAATTAAAAGAACAAACAAAAAAGAATCAACAAACTAAAATACTGCCAACAACAACACACACATTTGACTGCTATTGCACTGATGAACACCAACTTTTACGCTAAATTCTTCACTATATTCGTTGTTAATTCAAACCTTGCTGACTGTTTCTTTATACATGGCTTGTATAGCTTTCACAAGCCATTCATCAACGCCTAGTTTTCTAAGGGACCACCAGATAATGGCGCGGGGGACTCTGTCAAATGCTTTCTCCAGGTCAACAAAAGCTAAGTATAGGGGTTTACTTTTAGCTAGGTACTTCTGTAGTTGTTGTACAAGGAAAAGGGCGTCTGTGGTACTTTTACGTGACACAAACCCAAACTGCATTTCGTCTAGATCAATTTTCTCTCTGATTAGTTGTGCTATTACTTTTTCTGTGACCTTCATGACGAAAGATAAAGAGTGCACTGAGGCTCGTGTTGACTTTGAAATTCTCTCTGAAATGTTTACAAAATACTATAAAGTGGCTTTAAATTTAAAAAAAAAAGTGACATAAAGGTCAAAGTCGGTGTAAAGTATTTAGCGCTATTTCTTTGGTCCAATCCTTTTCCTTATTTTTATCATTTACCGGACATATTTTTAGAACTTTCCAGGAAAAGGATGAACTATTAACAATAACAAAACTCATTTTTTTTCTTTTTACATATTCCTGTACCAGTTTCATACATAACGAATTATTCAACAGTCGACAATTAATGCTCTTTAGTTAAATCTTTAATTAAATCTTAATGAATTTTTATCGAAACTACTTTTCAGGGAATAATATTTATAGTAAAATATTTTTCCTCTTTCTTGTACCTTCTTGTTATTTAAACTCTCTTGTTATGATATCACAATCTATCATCTCTATCCCAAGGGTTAGGCGTAATTACTGTATAAACATTTTGTTTATAGAAATATTTAAAGTTCTCTTGCTGCTTTTCTTTAAGTTTTAGGGTCGAAATTCTATTTATATATAAGTATGTAATAGCTAATAAGCTTGAAACTAGCACAGCGTTCCTTTGTCAGTGTTGAACAAATGAGCAACGATGGTTGCTAGACACTGTACGGCTTAATTCGGGATGTTTGTTTGCAAACACACCGAGCATTATAATAAATGTTCGGTGAATCCATACGTACATATATATATGTGTGCATGTGTGTATATATATATACATACTACTGTACGTCTGTATACATGTATGTATGTACGTATACATACTTATATTTAAGTAACAGCCGTACTAAGAGTGAGAAATGAAATTTCGTTTCATTTTTTCCATTCTATTTATAGTTTATATTTAAAAAATAAATCCTATATTTAAATTTGTTCCACAATTAAAATTATACAAAATAATATTTTGTTAAACTATTTCATGAGAAAGTCATTCAATGAAAATTTTGGTACCATACACACACACACACACACTTATATATATATATATATATGAAAAAGTTTGTCCTCATCAGTGGCCATCCAACCGTCGTAGGCATTTCGTCGCATTAAAGGCCATATACCTCAGGTTGGTGCGAGCAACGGCTAAAAAAAAGTCGTTGGGACACGTAAATAAAAGGGACGCTAGGGTAAACAAACAAAATGGTTTAAGCAGCAGAAAGAGAGGATATATATATATAAATATGACCGCCAATTGCCTTAACTTGAACTAATCTACACCAAACCAATGCTATTCACGAACTCAAGCAAATGCAATCCATAAACTTACATTCAATCCCACTCACCAAACCCATTCTGCACATGACATAGAGTAAAAATAACCCCATCCTTCAAAACCATACCCACTCCCGTAAAACAAAACACTTGCATCAATTTCCGGTAAGGAGGCAGCAACCGTCTTACTACAGTTTTATGTTACTATGCAGTGACTACTACCCTTTTACATAACTGGCATTGCACTCACACATAAACAGTTTAACCACTAGAAATAATTGTTTCTACTTTTGGCACAATACCAGCAATTACCCCAGTGTATTACTGGTACTTTATTTTATCGACCCCGTAAGCATGGAAGGCAAAGTTAACCTCGGTGGGATTTGAACTCAGATCATAAAGGGCCGTAACTCTATGCTGCAAAGCATGTCGTATGACCCGACTATATAGCCCCAACGAATCTGACCCTATATATAGACACACGCCGAAATAAACCACACGTTCGATATCGATAACCCAAACTGACCAAACCCAAATCCTGCAATATCCTATTAAACTAATCCGAACCCTATCCCGCTTAACGTGTGTGTGTATGTGTGTGTGTGTGTGTGTGTATGTATGGGGGGGGGCAGTAATAGGGAGGGCATGTTCAGGAAGTGAATAAATTGTTTGTATTAAACACTGACAAAACAAAACTACTTGAAGATCTTTTGAATTTGATCATTGGCAAGAAGTAGAATTGATCCTCTTGACCCTCATGCTTATATTGAAGAATGTCTTAATTCTATACCAAATTTAGGCTATAGGTTCGAGAGAAAGAAAGCAGAAATGATGATCAAAAAGACTGTAGCAGGTACTGAAGAAAATATTATTCGTAAAAGAACATTTTTTACTCTGCCTTTATAAAGAGCTGAAACAACTTTTGCCAGAAAACTTTAATATACCAAGGAATATCAAATGTTTTTCAGTAGAGAATACTTTGAGATGTTTAAAAGAGCCAATTTTTCCCGTCTTAGGGATTTCTACTTTATTTCACAGTAATTACACTTTTACAAAACTCAGTTTGTTTTAATATCAAAGGGGGACATAAACATTTTTTAGATGTTGAGGTGGGGTATGGAGCAAAAAAATGTTGGAAACCACTGCTTTACGTGGTTGCTTGACCTGCTAGAAATAGCAAACAAATCTCTCTCATATTACATTCTATTGTCTAATCAAGGAGAGGGACACACTGGTTACTGTAACCATGCCGAAAGTGAAAGACGTGATGGTTACAGCTGGAATGCCTTTGATTAGTGGCGGACTGGCCAGGTTGCCGAATGACAAGTGGGCCCCAGGAGGCCCACAGTAGTATTGCAGGAACCCGCTGTAGTATTTTAGGGGTCTATGCTTTGCTTTAAAAAAATGTCTTAGAGAAAGAATAAAATGTTTAAAAATAAACAAATAAGCAAAATATTTGTATTACTGTATTCATTCATCCATGAACACATACACACGCATATATATATATATATATATATATATATAATTGAATATAAAAGAGAGATAAACACAGATATAAACATACATGTGTTCAAATCGTAAGGGTCCAAGTTCGCTAGGGTGAAAAAATACTAACTCTTAACAATATGGTTTGCCTGACTCAATTTAAAATAATAAACCAAGAAAAAGAAATTCAAACCTATATTGGGCAACTGCCTGAACACCCAGACAACTTTGGTTGGCTGTTTCGCAATTTTAGCGAAGGAAATTACCAATTCTTTGCTCATCAGTGGGTGTAAAATTAGTAATCCCTTCACTTCTAAGTATCTCAAGAGACTGAATAGTGTGCGAATATAAAATAACTCACATGGCATCAGAACCTAGAGTGTCTCATAAACGTACGCTACTAAAAATAGCAGCCAAGTTTACACGACATTTAAATTAGCTCAACACAATTTGAAGGAACCGAATATATCAAAGGTATATATTGAGTTAGAAACTCAAAATAGTCTCTTACAATTAAATAGCTCAAAGAAAGAGGTTTTTCTGAGCCGTGTAATATAATTGAATATAAAAGAGAGATAAACACATATAAACATATGTGTTCAAATCGTAAGAGACCAAGTTCACTAGGGTGAAAAAATACTAACTCTTAACAATATGGTTTGACAGACTCAATTTGACTTACGATTTGAACACATATGTTTATATCTGTGTTTATCTCTCTTTTATATTCAATTATATTACACGGCTCAGAAAAACTTTTTCTTTGAACTATTTAATTGTAAGAGTCTATTTTGAGTTTCTAACTCAATATATACCTTTGATATATATATATATATATATATATATATATATATATATATATATTATATATATATATATATATATATATATATATATATATATATATATATATATATATATATATATATATATATAAATATATATATATATATATATATATATATATATATATATATATATATATATATATATATATATATATATATATATATATATATATATATACATATATATATATATATATATATATATATATATATAGTTTTGCGAGGTTTTTTTTATATGAAATCGTGTGTCGAAACAAATATTGTTATACTTGGGGAGGGTCATATTTGTGTAATATTGCCAGAATTAATAACAGAACACGCTCACTGTTTGGTTGGTTTTCGCTTCTGTGTCTTTTATATCGGTAATCTAATTTATTCGGTCCTCAATGTTGCCATTGACTGACCGACGTTTTTTTTTTGCCATTGAGGTTATGGTGGGGGCTCTACCTCCTATGGGGGTCTTATACTTCTTGTATGGGCTCCGCAAAGACCACAAGACAGTCGACGACCCGACAACAGGACCACCAACAAGACCCGTATGGGGAGCTAATATAGCTAGCAACTACAGGATCTCCTACTTCCTCTCAATGGTTATACGCCCCATAATCAAGATGTCCCCAGATGTATGTGACAGTACAGAGGACCTGCTCAGCAGAATCAGTGAGTGTAACAAAAACAGGAACCTATCCAACTGCATATAGGCAGCATGGATGTGGTATCACTGTACCCATCCATTAACATTGATTTTGCTGTGGAAAAATGTGTGGAGATGATCATTGAGAGTGAGGTGGAGTTCTGCGACGTCGACACAGACGAACTGGGACTCCTACTTAGACTTACCTACGACACTGACTACCTAGACAGCCATGACCTTAGACGTTTCTGCCCTAGTAGACCCATAAGAGGTAGACCCCCCACCATAACCTCAATGGCAAAAAAGACTCCCATGGGAAGGTGGATTGGGTGGAACAAAGCTATACGGACCCCCCAAAACAATGATCAGGTAAGAAAAATGGTCGCACATGCAATAGGGGTTAGTATCAAAATTACCATAAAGGGCCAGATATTCAAGTTCAACGAAAAGATCTACACCCAAAATGAGGAAGCAGCCATTGGCGTCAGCATAGCTGGTGATGTTGCCAACCTTTTCATGGTATGCTGGGAAAAGAGACTTAAAGATCTCCTTAATGAGAGCTCCATAGACCTCATCATGTACTCTCGTTACGTAGACGATATCAATATAGTTATAAGAACATCCCCACTAGAGAGCACTAACAAGTTTGATTTAGAACGTAGCACAATGGAAAGCATCCAGCAGATAGCTAATTCCATACACCAGAGTATAACTGTAACTATCGACTTCCCTTCCAAACACCCTAACAATAGACTGTACCTGTATTAGACACGGAACTCTGGATTAACACTATAGACGAGAGAGCCCAAATTCTCCACTCACACTATGCTAAACCCATGGCCTCCAAATACCTGATACTCAAAAACTCAGCAATGTCCAGTAGTGCTAAGTTTAATATTCTGATCGCAGATTTGGTACGAGTGATGAAGAATGTGTCCCGCATGTGCGACCCAACAGAAATGGAAAGACACATCCAACACTTCATCAACCGCATGCAGTTCTCTGGCTACAACAAAGAGACAGAGTCAGAGTATACGAAGGAGCCATGGAGAAGTATAAGACCCTCATAGAACTGGACATGAAAGGAATTTGCCCATTATACAGGAGCAAATCATGGAATAGCTTAGATAGGGCTAGACATAAGATAGGGAAAGCCACCTCATGGTACGACAACCAGAGATACCAAAGTGTCATGTTTGTGGACGCTACCCCTGGAGGGAAATTAGCTAACCAGAAAAGCCAGGAACCACCATAAAATCCCTAACCGGTACCCTCACCAACGACGAACTCGAACTCCTGCGCCTCGGACCCAAGTTCATCATTACACAGCGTCTCGATGATAGACTGAAACTCGACATTGAAACCAACTTCTGTCGGACAGCGTATCAACTAAAATGGCTAACCCCCATCCAAAACAACACCGAGATCGATTACAACCCCACAACCCACCCCACACTCCCCACCCCACACTCCCCACGTACCACCTCGACAACCCACTCCTCCCCCCACCCACCAACCAGGAACTTGACACTAAACTACTCAGGTTGAAACATTCTATCTCTAACATCCTCTCCCAACACACGCACACACACACAATAAACGCAACCTCACCAATGCACAATTTAACACTCTCACCAACCTAAGATCCATGAACCTTGTTTACCTTCCCTCTGACAAGGGGAAAGAATTCTGTGTCATCTCGAGAGAGACCTACAACAACTTAGCTCTCCAACATCTTAATGACGACAGCCTCTACTCGAAAGTCACAGGGACCTCCTCGACTCTAATCGAGGAAGGCATTAACACCATATGGACTAACATCTGTGCCCAACGACAACTGCCAAAGAAGGTAAAAAACAACATAACGACTAGAAACAGCAAACTACCCACTTTCTACCACCTGGTGAAAACCCATAAACAAGGACCCGATTTGAAAATCAGGCCCATTGTCTCTAGCGTGGAGGGTCCACTTTACAAAATATCGTGGCTGCTCTCCACACTACTGAAACCCATTCTACACACACTACCAGCCCACGTCTGCAGCTCAAACGAGGTCTTGGAGCGACTACACCATTTGGCGCCCAACACCAGAAAGGACAACAGATATGCCTTCAGTCTTGATGTGGTCGCCCTTTATACCTCCGTACCAGCATCCCCAGCCGTCGACCTGTTAACCGAACGAGTCCGATCATCTAACTTACACTACTTCGGACTCACACACACGGACATCCACCAACTCCTCTCCTTCGTTGTGGATAATGCACTCTTCAATTTCCTCGGCCACACGTACAAACAGATCTCTGGGCTACCTATGGGCTCTAGTTTGTCCGGCATACTTGCGATCTCGTACATGGACCACCTGGAACGCAAGGCACTCAACACCTGCCAACCCAACGCCGTCGCCTTCTACTCCAGATACGTTGATGACATCCTGATACTCACTTCTTCCCGGGAGATGGCGAATGAAATTCACCAAATCTTTAACGACACTGACCATCACGTCGATTTCACCATCGAACACCCGGAAGAAGACGGGTCACTCGCCCTCCTCGACTTCCATATCAACATCTCGGAAGAAGGAGACATAAACACCACCTTCTACCGCAAGGCAGCGTGCAAGGACTTATTTGTGCATTACAACTCAGCCCTCCCCAACAACGCTAAGAGAGGCTATGTCCTAAATGAACTTATACGGATCTCTAGTAGATGCAGCGACCCGATGGGTGGTCTCACCCAAACCACGCAATTCCGTAATCTACTCAAGTCTAATGGTTATCCCAAGCGACTGATTAACGAAATAAGAGACCCCAGACCCAATAGACAGACACCCACTAGAAATTTAGATAAATACAAGTGCTTCTTTAAAATCCCTCACCTGAGTGAATATACCACGAACGCCATCCGCAGGGCCATACGGAGGGAGGGACTTGATATACATTTGGCCCACACAGGACCTTCGCTCCGAAGATGCCTCTCCACCAAACCCGACGAGTCAGATGGGACGTGTTCCCTCAGCAACTGCCCGATACGGGGGAGGGGGCAGATTGCCTACGCACCTATGTCGTATATAAGATTCAATGCGATAAATGTAACAAGTTTTACATAGGTAGCACCATCCGACCCCTACATGTTCGTATCAAGGAACATGTCACCACCAACGCATCTTCCTTCCGTAAACACATCCTTAAATGCGGAAACCCACAGGGCAGACCCTTGGTCACAGTCCTAGCGACTGAACGCAGCATCGGATCCTTAAGGATAAAGGAAGCACTTGTTATTAAGAACCTCAGACCCCCACTTAACAACCGGGCTGAGAGAAATGAACTGACATGGCTAATCTAACAATAGTGACCAGTAACAGCCCCTACGGCCTACTATCTTTCACACACACGCACTTATATGTATACCCATACACATACACACACACACACATCTATATTTATACACGCACACATGTTTATACAACCTACCACCTTTCACACCCTTTGAATTCCAGCTTCTACGGCCCACTATCTTTCACACACACACACTCACATACATACACACATACACATATACACACACAGTTACACACACATATATCTATTTACACACACATATTTTACGGCTTTCACGCGCTAACGCACCCTATTGAACTAACCCAATTGGTCAGTAGCTTTTGCCACAGCCCATCACGCGCACGCGCACTTTTTCCCTCGTTTGAATTTTCCCCATAACGGCATTCCTATGTTTTAACGACAATACAACAACTTTCTCCAGCTTAGCCTGTTCCCCCCTTTTGGAATTTCCCCCCGTTGATGGGCGTGAGCCCGAAATATTGGGATTAAATCTCCACTACGGTAACCCATCTACCTTTGTTTTGTTTTCGTTCGTTTCTCTCATTTTTCACTTTTCTCCTATTTCTCTCTCACTTCCTACCTCGAGATTTCCCATCTGCATTGTTGTGGCTTTCTAAACTACGTATTTTACATATTTCACAATGCTTCAAGCAAACTTAAACACCCTCTTATATATATATATGTATATATATATATATATATATATATATATATATATATATATATATATATATATATATATATATATATATATATGTATATGTATATATATATATATATATATATATATATATATATATATATATATGTATATGTATATATATATATATATAGAAAGATTTGAATGGATACAGTTTAGTTGAAAGGAATTTATTGACACGTGTTTCTATAACAGTTACATAACCTAAAACAGCTATCTACA